>BQMB01001939.1:0-167313 GCA_027943415.1 Closterium sp. NIES-67
ACGTGAGGTGCGCGCCAGAACACCGTGAGTAGCGCGCCAGAACACCGTGAGTAGCGCGCCATAGCCGCCCAGGAACGCCCGTGGAGGTGCGCGCCACAGAACGCCCAGTGAGGTGCGCGCCAGAACACCGTGAGGTGCGCGCCAGAACCCCGTGAGGTGCGCGCCAGAACACCGTGAGGTGCGCGCCAGAACACCGTGAGGTGCGCGCCAGAACACCGTGAGGTGCGCGCAACAACACCGTGAGGTGCGCGCAACAACACCGTGAGGTGCGCGCCACAACACCGTGAGGTGCGCGCCACAACACCGTGAGGTGCGCGCCACAACACCGTGAGGTGCGCGCCACAACAGCGTGAGGTGCGCGCCACAACACCGTGAGGTGCGCGCCACAACACCGTGAGGTGCGCGCCACAACACCGTGAGGTGCGCGCCACAACACCGTGAGGTGCGCGCCACAACACCGTGAGGTGCGCGCCAAACACCGTGAGGGCGCGCCGGAACACCGTGAGGAGCGCGGCGGAACACCGTGAGGTGCGCGCCAGAACACCGTGAGGTGCGTGCCGGAACACCGTGAGGTGCGTGCCGGAACACCGTGAGGTGCGCGCCGGAACACCGTGAGGTGCGCGCCGGAACACCGTGAGGAGCGCGCCGGAACACCGTGACGAGCGCGCCGGAACACCGTGAGTAACGCGCCGGAACACTGTGAGTAGCGCGCCGGAACACCGTGAGGTGCGCGCCGGAACACCGTGAGGTGCACGCCCAAACACCGTGAGGTGCACGCCAGAACACCGTGAGGTGCGCGCCACAACACCGTGAGGTGCGCGCCACAACACCGTGAGGTGCGCGCCACAACACCGTGAGGTGCGTGCCACAACACCGTGAGGTGCGCGCCAGAACACCGAGAGTAGCGCGCCAGAACACCATGAGGTGCGCGCCAGAACATTGTGAGGTGGGTGCCAGAACACCGTGAGGTGTGCGCCAGAACACTGTGAGGTGCGCGCCAGAACACCGTGAGGTGCGCGCCAGAACACCATGAGGTGCGCGCCAGAACACCGTGAGTAGCGCGCCATAACACGGATATGTGCCCGCCAGAACAGCGTGAGGTGCGCGCCAGAACACCGTGAGGTGCGCGCCACAACACCGTGAGGTGCGCGCTAGAACAGCGTGAGGTGCGCGCCAGAACACCGTGAGGTGCGCGCCAGAACACCGTGAGGTGCGCGCCAGAACACCGTGAGGTGCGCGCCACAACACCGTGAGGTGCGCGCCAGAACACCGTGAGGTGCGCGCCAGAACACCGTGAGGTGCGCGCCAGAACACCGTGAGGAGCGCGCCGGAACACCGTGAGGAGCGCGCCGGAACACCGTGAGGTGCGCGCCGGAACACCGTGAGGTGCGCGCCGGAACACCGTGAGGTGCGCGCCGGAACACCGTGAGGTGCGCGCCAGAACACCGTGAGTAGCGCGCCAGAACACCGTGAGTAGCGCGCCAGAACGCCGTGAGGTGCGCGCCAGAACGCCGTGAGGTGCGCGCCAGAACGCCGTGAGGTGCGCGCCAGAACGCCGTGAGGTGCGCGCCAGAACACCGTGAGGTGCGCGCCAGAACACCGTGAGGTGCGCGCAACAACACGGTGAGGTGCGCGCCACAACACCGTGAGGTGCGCGCCACAACAGCGTGAGGTGCGCGCCACAACAGCGTGAGGTGCGCGCCACAACACCTTGAGGTGCGCGCCACAACACCGTGAGGTGCGCGCCACAACACCGTGAGGTGCTCGCCACAACACCGTGAGGTGCGCGCCACAACACCGTGAGGTGCGCGCCACAACACCGTGAGGTGCGCGCCACAACAGCGTGAGGTGCGCGCCGGAACAGCGTGAGGTGCGCGCCGGAACAGCGTGAGGTGCGCGCCGGAACAGCGTGAGGTGCGCGCCGGAACAGCGTGAGGTGCGCGCCGGAACAGCGTGAGGTGCTCGCCGGAACAGCGTGAGGTGCGCGCCGGAACAGCGTGAGGTGCGCGCCGGAACAGCGTGAGGTGCGCGCCGGAACAGCGTGAGGTGCGCGCCGGAACAGCGTGAGGTGCGCGCCGGAACAGCGTGAGGTGCGCGCCGGAACAGCGTGAGGTGCGCGCCGGAACAGCGTGAGGTGCGCGCCGGAACAGCGTGAGGTGCGCGCCGGAACACCGTGAGGTGCGCGCCGGAACACCGTGAGGTGCGCGCCGGAACACCGTGAGGTGCGCGCCGGAACACCGTGAGGTGCGCGCCGGAACACCGTGAGGTGCGCGCCGGAACACCGTGAGGTGCGCGCCGGAACACCGTGAGGTGCGCGCCGGAACACCGTGAGGTGCGCGCCGGAACACCGTGAGGTGCGCGCCGGAACACCGTGAGGTGCGCGCCGGAACACCGTGAGGTGCCCGCCGGAACACCGTGAGGTGCGCGCCGGAACACCGTGAGGTGCGCGCCGGAACACCGTGAGGTGCGCGGCACAACACCGTGAGGTGCGCGCCGGAACACCGTGAGGTGCGCGGCACAACACCGTGAGGTGCGCGCCACAACACCGTGAGGTGCGCGGCAGATCACCGTGAGGTGCGCGCCGGAACACCGTGAGGTGCGCGCCGGAACACCGTGAGTAGCGCGCCGGAACACCGTGAGGAGCGCGCCGGAACACCGTGAGTAGCGCGCCGGAACACCGTGAGTAGCACGCCGGAACACCGTGAGTAGCGCGCCGGAACACCGTGAGGTGCGCGCCACAACACCGTGAGGTGCGCGCCGGAACACCGTGAGGTGCGCGCCAGAACACCGTGAGGTGCGCGCCACAACACCGTGAGGTGCGCGCCACAACACCGTGAGTTGCGCGCCACAACACCGTGAGATGCGCGCCAGAACACCGTGAGGTGCGCGCCACAACACCGTGAGGTGCGCGCCGGAACAGGGTGAGGTGCGCGCCAGAACACCGTGAGGTGCGCGCCGGAACAGGGTGAGGTGCGCGCCAGAACACCGTGAGGTGCGCGCCGGAACACCGTGAGTAGCGCACCGGAACACCGTGAGGTGCGCGCCCGAACACCGTGAGGTGCGCGCAACAACACGGTGAGGTGCGCGCCACAACACCGTGAGGTGCGCGCCACAACAGCGTGAGGTGCGCGCCACAACAGCGTGAGGTGCGCGCCACAACACCTTGAGGTGCGCGCCACAACACCGTGAGGTGCGCGCCACAACACCGTGAGGTGCTCGCCACAACACCGTGAGGTGCGCGCCACAACACCGTGAGGTGCGCGCCACAACACCGTGAGGTGCGCGCCACAACACCGTGAGGTGCGCGCCGGAACAGCGTGAGGTGCGCGCCGGAACAGCGTGAGGTGCGCGCCGGAACAGCGTGAGGTGCGCGCCGGAACAGCGTGAGGTGCGCGCCGGAACAGCGTGAGGTGCGCGCCGGAACAGCGTGAGGTGCGCGCCGGAACAGCGTGAGGTGCGCGCCGGAACAGCGTGAGGTGCTCGCCGGAACAGCGTGAGGTGCGCGCCGGAACAGCGTGAGGTGCGCGCCGGAACAGCGTGAGGTGCGCGCCGGAACAGCGTGAGGTGCGCGCCGGAACAGCGTGAGGTGCGCGCCGGAACAGCGTGAGGTGCGCGCCGGAACAGCGTGAGGTGCGCGCCGGAACAGCGTGAGGTGCGCGCCGGAACACCGTGAGGTGCGCGCCGGAACACCGTGAGGTGCGCGCCGGAACACCGTGAGGTGCGCGCCGGAACACCGTGAGGTGCGCGCCGGAACACCGTGAGGTGCGCGCCGGAACACCGTGAGGTGCGCGCCGGAACACCGTGAGGTGCGCGCCGGAACACCGTGAGGTGCGCGCCGGAACACCGTGAGGTGCGCGCCGGAACACCGTGAGGTGCGCGCCGGAACACCGTGAGGTGCGCGCCGGAACACCGTGAGGTGCGCGCCGGAACACCGTGAGGTGCGCGCCGGAACACCGTGAGGTGCGCGGCACAACACCGTGAGGTGCGCGCCGGAACACCGTGAGGTGCGCGGCACAACACCGTGAGGTGCGCGCCACAACACCGTGAGGTGCGCGGCAGATCACCGTGAGGTGCGCGCCGGAACACCGTGAGGTGCGCGCCGGAACACCGTGAGTAGCGCGCCGGAACACCGTGAGGAGCGCGCCGGAACACCGTGAGTAGCGCGCCGGAACACCGTGAGTAGCGCGCCGGAACACCGTGAGTAGCGCGCCGGAACACCGTGAGGTGCGCGCCACAACACCGTGAGGTGCGCGCCGGAACACCGTGAGGTGCGCGCCAGAACACCGTGAGGTGCGCGCCACAACACCGTGAGGTGTGGCCACAACACCGTGAGTTGCGCGCCACAACACCGTGAGATGCGCGCCAGAACACCGTGAGGTGCGCGCCACAACACCGTGAGGTGCGCGCCGGAACAGGGTGAGGTGCGCGCCGGAACAGGGTGAGGTGCGCGCCGGAACAGGGTGAGGTGCGCGCCAGAACACCGTGAGGTGCGCGCCGGAACACCGTGAGTAGCGCACCGGAACACCGTGAGGTGCGCGCCCGAACACCGTGAGGTGCGCCCCAGAACACCGTGAGGTGCGCCAGAACACCGTGAGGTGCGCGCCAGAACACCGTGAGGTGCGCGCCAGAACACCGTGAGGTGCGCGCCAGAACACCTTGAGGTGCGCGCCAGAACACCGTGAGGTGCGCGCCAGAACACCGTGAGGTGCGCGCCGGAACAGGGTGAGGTGCGCGCCAGAACACCGTGAGGTGCGCGCCGGAACAGGGTGAGTTGCGCGCCAGAACACCGTGAGGTGTGCGCCCGAACACCGTGAGGTACGCCCCAGAACACCGTGAGGTGCGCGCCAGAACACCGTGAGTATCGCGCCAGAACACCGTGAGTATCGCGCCAGAACACCGTGAGGTGCGCGCCAGAACACCGTGAGGTGCGCGCCAGAACACCGTGAGGTGCGCGCCAGAACACCTTGAGGTGCGTGCCAGAACACCGTGAGGTGCGCGCCAGAACACCTTGAGGTGCGCGCCACAACACCGTGAGGTGCGCGCCACAACACCGTGAGGTGCGCGCAACAACACCGTGAGGTGCGCGCCACAACACCGTGAGGTGCGCGCCACAACACCGTGAGGTGCGCGCCACAACAGCGTGAGGTGCGCGCCACAACAGCGTGAGGTGCGCGCCACAACAGCCTGAGGTGCGCGCCACAACAGCCTGAGGTGCGCGCCACAACACCGTGAGGGGCGCGCCACAACACCGTGAGGCGCGCGCCACAACACCGTGAGGCGCGCGCCACAACACCGTGAGGCGCGCGCCACAACACCGTGAGGCGCGCGCCACAACACCGTGAGGCGCGCGCCACAACACCGTGAGGTGCGCGGCACAACACCGTGAGGTGCGCGGCACAACACCGTGAGGTGCGCGGCACAACACCGTGAGGTGCGCGCCGGAACACCGTGAGGTGCGCGCCGGAACACCGTGAGGTGCGCGCCGGAACACCGTGAGGTGCGCGGCACAACACCGTGAGGTGCGCGGCACAACACCGTGAGGTGCGCGGCACAACACCGTGAGGTGCGCGGCACAACACCGTGAGGTGCGCGGCACAACACCGTGAGGTGCGCGGCACAACACCGTGAGGTGCGCGCCGGAACACCGTGAGGTGCGCGCCGGAACACCGTGAGTAGCCGTGAGTAGCGCGCCGGAACACCGTGAGTAGCGCGCCGGAACACCGTGAGTAGCGCGCCGGAACACCGTGAGCAGCGCGCCGGAACACCGTGAGGTGCGCGCCGGAACACCGTGAGGTGCGCGCCCCAACACCGTGAGGTGCGCGCCACAACACCGTGAGGTGCGCGCCACAACACCGTGAGGTGCGCGCCACAACACCGTGAGGTGCGCGCCACAACACCGTGAGGTGCGCGCCACAACACCGTGAGGTGCGCGCCACAACACCGTGAGGTGCGCGCCAGAACACCGTGAGGTGCGCGCCGGAACAGGGTGAGGTGCGCGCCGGAACAGGGTGAGGTGCGCGCCAGAACACCGTGAGGTGCGCGCCGGAACACCGTGAGTAGCGCACCGGAACACCGTGAGGTGCGCGCCGGAACACCGTGAGGTGCGCCCCGGAACACCGTGAGGTGCGCCCCAGAACACCGTGAGGTGCGCGCCAGAACACCGTGAGGTGCGCGCCACAACACCGTGAGGTGCGCGCAACAACACCGTGAGGTGCGCGCCACAACACCGTGAGGTGCGCGCCACAACAGCGTGAGGTGCGCGCCACAACAGCGTCAGGTGCGCGCCACAACAGCGTGAGGTGCGCGCCACAACACCTTGAGGTGCGCGCCACAACACCGTGAGGTGCGCGCCACAACACCGTGAGGTGCGCGCCACAACACCGTGAGGTGCACGCCACAACACCGTGAGGTGCGCGCCACAACACCGTGAGGTGCGCGCCACAACACCGTGAGGTGCGCGCCACAACACCGTGAGGTGCTCGCCACAACACCGTGAGGTGCTCGCCACCTCTCTTCTCGCCCGCACTATCGGTACTAACGTAAGAGCTAGAAAGAATGTCTTGGCAGAACTTGTGGGATTCGAGTACATAGAAAAGCGTGTTGGAGGGGATGATCAGAAACTTGTGGGAAGTGTATACTGAGATGTGCCAGAATTTCTGATGGTTGTTTGGTCCAAGGCTAAAAAATTCTGCAGTCGTATAATATGGCCTGTATTATACGACTGTTTTTCCAGTTGTTTTTTCCGACATTGGTCCAATCCGTGGGTAAACGTTTAAGGTCATTGTTCACGATTTTATAGGCTGCCTAACGTCAACAAACTCGGTAGACACAGAGATGTGACCTCATGCCCGCTCACCAATCCTCCTCCTCCTCTTCCTCCTCCTCCTCCTCCTCCTCCTCCTCCTCCTCCTCCTCCTCCTCCTCCTCCTCCTCCTCCTCCTCCTCCTCCTCCTCCTTCTCCTCCTCCTCCTCCTCCTCTGCTGATTCCACGATCGTGCCTCACCTCCTCAGCATTTGGCTTTTGGGGCTTTGCAGCCACCCCAAGGCATGCAGGGGGTTGTGCAGCCGGCCATCCCACCACCGAGCACCGTTTGCTGTTATGGAGGCAAGGAATGCAGCCTTGTCCTTGGCATAAGGCGCCCTGGTTTTCTTTACAGTGAAGGAAGGCATCCGTGAAGCAAACGTGTGAGGGGGTTGAAGGCTGTGGTCAAGGAATTTCATGGGAGGATTGGGAAGGTTAAGCCGGTGCAAGGAAGTACACACACGGCAGGCCATGCACATGTATGAGCAGCCAGGAAGGTGGGTTTTTTTCCCGCTGCCTCTGCCAGCTCATTTGTCATGATAATTGCCTCAAGTATGCGGCCATGGATCTTCCTCACGAGCAGATATCTCTTGCCCACGAGCAGATATCTCTTGCCCACGAGCAGATATCTCTTGCCCACGAGCAAAGATCTCTTGCCCACGAGCAGAGATCTCTTGCCCACGAGCAGAGATCTCTTGCCCACGAGCAGAGATCTCTCGCCCACGAGCAGAGACCTCTCGCCCACGAGCAAAGATCTCTCGCCCACGAGCAAAGATCTCTCGCCCACGAGCAAGATCTCTCGCCCACGAGCAAAGATCTCTCGCCCACGAGCAAAGATCTCTCGCCCACGAGCAAAGATCTCTTGCCCACGGCTCTCAGCACCTCGTAGGTCGGTGTCATGAGTTTCAGCATCATCCACACTGACTCCCAAAAGGTGTTCTCTCCCGAATTTTCCTCCTCTTGTGCGTCTTGGAAACAGTCACATCTCTCCACTCGTCACGTACCACCATTCGCCGCATCTCTCTTCTTTCCTCTAGAAATCTGGTAAACACGATGACCTTCGTGCCCCTGGTTTCATCCGGGATGCACCCTGGTTCCACCCTAGCTGCACCTTGGTTTTACCCTGGTTTCACCCTAGTTGCACCTTGGTTTTACCCTGGTTTCACCCTAGTTGCACCTTGGTTTCACCCTGGTTTCACCCTAGTTGCACCTTGGTTTCACTCTAGTTGCACCTTGGTTTCACCCTAATTGCATTTTGGTTTCACCCTGGTTTCACCCTAGTTGCACCTTGGTTTCATCCTGGTTTCACCTTAGTTGCATCTTGGTTTCACCCTAGTTGCACCTTGGTTTCACCCTGGTTTCACCCTAGTTGCAGCCTGGTCCCACCCACACTAAGTTCCACCCCAGCGATCTTGTTTGCCACATATTTCACCTCCTTCGTTCGCCTTCACTTCCTCCGCACTCTCCCTCCCTCCTGCGCTCATCGCCCTCCCCCCTTCCTACCGGCCCCTGTTGGGCAAGGTTCGCCAGCGAGCCAGGGTTGCCTGAATCACTGCATCCCAACGCATTCACCCTGTGCCATGTCGACATGACGCCGTCTGCAGATGGCAGTAGCACCATGCAGGAGCCGATTCTTTCTTTCTCTGCCTCTACATCTTCCCCGCGTTCTCCCCTCCCCCCCACCCTACCCCCGTCCTCCCTCCCCTTTTCTGCTCCCTGCTTCGCTTCAACACCCCCTCCCCCAGACCACGCCCGCCCAAGTTCTCCTTCCCGTGGCAGAGGGCGGCGCCCTTGGCCCCCACGGAGTACCTGCTGCTGCTCTACATAACGCCCAGCGCGCCCGGCAGCAGCATGGCGCTGCAGGTGCAGCTGCTGAGGCGCGGCGACAGCAAGCACCTGCCCTCGCTGCCGCCCTGGCTCATGCACCTGCGCAACCACCAGGTGTTCGACGGTGAGTGCGGGGTGTGCATGCTGGTGAGATTCGCGGTGAGAGTGAATGGGGGGTGAGAATGGGAGTTGAGAAAATGGGGGGTTAGAGAATGGGGGGTGAGAGAATGGGGGGGAGCGAATGTGGGCGAGAGAATGGGGGCAAGAGAATGGGGGCAAGAGAATGGGGGTGAGAGAATGGGGAGTGAGAGGGTGGGGGTCAGACAGTGGCTCTCCAAGTATGCAGGTGGGTGGTGGGTCATGCTGGCACCTTGATGTGCTTTCATGCCACCATCTTCTCAGGCACCAAATATGCAGGGGACTCAACAATGCGGGCGGGTCCTCTCTTTTTTTTCGTCCACCAGGTGGCGCCGGTGGCCTACCCGCCAGCCTTCTCAGGTGTGTCCCTGCCGCCCCAGCCTGAGCCCAAGGAGGTGGTGCTGGACCGCCTGGCCTCCCACACAGCGCACTGCACCTCCTGCTCCTCCGCCCTCTCTGCCCTACCGCAGCTGTTGCTGCCACTGCTCTCCCTGCTCGCCGCTGCTGCTGCTGCCGCCTCCACCTCCATGCGTGCTCGCGTGCCGCTTGCCCTGCTGGCGGTGGCAGCTGCTGCAGCCACGTGGAAGGCACAGGAGATGGCCAAGGAGTTTGTGTACACGGGGTGGGACCATGCGAGGAAGGAGTGAATGGCGAGGTAACAGGGAGTCTGCTCTACAGTGACATGGCTTTGTTTGCAACGGGTGTGCTCCAAGCATCCTTCATGGATTTACGATTGAGCCAAACAAAGTACCCCCCCTGGTCATTTGATCCACGATGGGAATAAACCGGGTGTGGTTGGATGGCGGTTGGGGTTCCATGAGACGTGAAGTACCGTATGGCACTATGCAGCTTGCATCAAAGAATGCATTATGCCTGTGCCATCGTTGCCTGGATAGAAGACATATATGTACCATTGTGAAAGCTTGCTTAGGTCCTCTTGTAAAGGCAGCGTGCTTCATTTCATGTGGGAAACATACATGGTTCTCGTCCAACAAAGAACTACACACACAAGAGGGTGGGTGGGCGGGGAAATTGAACTAGAGAAACTAGAAATGAAGAACGTGGGTGAGGCCAAATGGCCTCACATCCCTCTTTTGTAGGCAAAAGAGTGTGAGTAGCACTTCGACGCTGACTTTGCTGCGTTGGCCCTCGCTATACTCTCACAATACACATTTTTTAGAAAGTGTTACACACTTTCAAAAAATTACATGTATGCCTTATCTCGTACTACTGTAATACCCTGGATATGTCCCCCTAGTTGCTTGTACGGTGTATATGCAAAAGAGTGTGTTCGCTTATACCGTAAGATCATTTTATTCCATTTGGCACGGTGGGCTTTGAATGCCATCATGGGAAAATCAAACCCCATACAGGCTTTTCTCCCGAAATCGGTCCAAAAGATGCGAATATGATAGGCGCGCAAGATCGATGCCGTGCGGTCCAATAGTAGGCCTTGCGGCGATGATGCTGGCACAGCTCACCTCTGACCTTGACCGAAGTTGTCTGGGCCATGTAAAACATAGAATCGAGAGACAATGAATTGATGAGGCAAGGGCAAACAAGGGTTAGTATATAGGTATTATCCTCTCTATAAAATGCACCTAGCTAGGCTATAGTTCATACACACCTAGCATATAAATATGAACTCTAACACACCCCCTAGCCTGTGTAGTCCACGTTTCACAAGATAAAACAATCCAGAGCAGCACTACTTGGCCACTGAGAGAAGGGCCAGAAGGCCAGTCAGCAAGTGTAACAAGACAATCGGTATAGAAACAGCATACCTATACAAAGCCGGTATAGTATAGATCAGGATACAAGCGCGTGTGAGGCAACTAAGACTAGACCAAACTGAGTACAGGAACCGCTAATCATCACGAAGCCAAAGGTTCTTCGTGAAGATACAGTATTAGCAGTGTTGGCCTCTAAGGCCAACTATACTACGCAGGTCAGGCAGCGTTGCTGCAACTCACACAGCACGAAGTACCGCAGCTGGATGTGCTTGGCCTTGCCCTCAAGTCAGGCCTCATAACACAGGAGGATCATAGCCCTGTTATCAACAAACACGACTGAGGCAGACCTAGGCTGCTCACCTAAGTCATTGAGCACGAATGGCAGCCAGCGGAGCTCCTGAGAAGCCATAGCACCATCGTAGAACTCTGCCTCACGACTGGACTGAGCTACAAACGACGACCTAGTGGACCGCCACGAGACGACACCCGTACCAAGGCCAAAGCAGTAGCCATGTGAGAACCTAAGCTTCTCCAAGTTGTTAGCCCATGACGCGCAAGTATGTCTAGTGAGGAGCACTGGCTCCCGTCCTCCCAGCACAAGCCCCATTTCTAATGTACTCGCCAGATAGCGCGATGCCCTCTAGGTAGCCGGCCTGTGCTCTCGTCGGTGCTGCTTGTCGCAACGAAGCGAGCAAGGATACTGAGAAGGTACGCTAGTTCTGGATGAGTGCAAGTCATCAGGTACATGAGGCTCCCCACTAGCTCTACGTATGGACCACTAGGCTCGACCTGTTCACCGGAAACAGGAGCTAAGAGCTTGTGGTCCACATGCACGGGAGTAGACTGTGCTGACGTGAACTGAAGGCCTCACCTCTGGATGATTTGGTACACCATGTGGGACTGGGAGAGTGGCCGTGTGTGCTGCACAGTCACGAGAGATCTCCAAGCCCAGATAGCACCGTAGCTTTCTTAGGTTTGTACACGCATGTTGCCTGAGCAACTCGGCCTTCACTGAGGCTAGTGCAATTCTGTCTGGTATAGCAAAGATAAGGTCATCTACGTACACAAGTATGTAGAGCCGAGTTTGACCGGCATGAACGAAGAGCATGGGGTCAGGAAAGGATGGGAAGAAGTGGAGAGCCGCAAGTGTGGAGCGTGTCGTGCCACTCACAGGGCACCTTGCACAGACCGTAAACATGACGGCATAGGCTCCACTAGGTCCTAGGAGCAAAGGACCTGGTGAAGCCTAGTGGGCCGTAGGTAGATCTGCTCATGTAGACTTCCCTGCAAGAATGCTCTCGAGAAGTCCAGAGAGTGTTGCTCATAGTCATGCTGTGCGGCTAAATGGAGGAGCACCCGAAGAGTAGTCATCTTCGGGGTGGGGGAGAAGGTCTGGAAGAAATCCACACCCTCTCCCTGGCTGAAGCCTCTGGCCACATACAGTGCCTTGAACTACGGCGGCTCTCCAGGTGGAAGCTTCACCTTATAGATCCACATGGCATCGACTATGTTTGCCCCAGGTGGAGGATGTATCGACGTAAGTGCCAATGGATCTATAAGATGCCATCTCTTCCTTCATGGCCTATATCCACTAGATTACCCAGGGCCCCAAGACCGCCTCAGTGTACGAGCGCGGGGTATGGATGTCCAGGGCGTCCGGGTCACCCTCAGGGAACACAAGCATGACGCAGAGATAAGGTAAAGCAGCAGCAAGGAAAGCCAACTCGTACTGCCTATCCTCTAGAACGTCATTGCAAACAGCAAGTGCACCCCGGACGGACGGAGACACCAGCAGGAGGAAGGCAGGGTTTGTAACAAGAGACGCAAGCAAGCGGGAGACAACATGACGAGCAGTACGAGCAAAGTCAGAGGGAGGAAAGGACAGGGGTAGGGGCGAATGAGGAGGGAGCGGTCGGATAGGGACTGAAGGAGCACAAGAACGAAGGACCATAGGGTGGACACGAGCACGAAGAGAGACAGGACAACCACCAGGGGGACGACGCACCAACGGGTGGGCAACAAGGGACAAGACAGGGGACGGATGAGAATGAGGGGAGAAACGAGCTGGAGTCGACTCCAGGGGGGTGAACAGTGGGCCGTAGACGAGGGCAGGCGGGAGGGGAGGCGCTGTGGGAGGGATGAGCGGGTAGTCAGGGGAACTGGAGGAAAGGTCAAGGGGACGAAGGGTAGACTGCGGCTGCTGCTACTGCTGCTGTTCCCGGTTCACGCCAGGACCCCAGCCCGACCACTGCTACCGCCAGTACTCTTTGAGCCAGCACCCTCAAGACTAACACCCCCAAAACCAGCACTCCCGGAACCAACACCCCCAAAACCAGCACCCACAGAACCAGCACCCTCAGAACCGGCACCCCCAAGGCCCATGGTCCCCCGTTGCTTCTGCTGCTGCGGTGGCGGTAGCGGGGGAGGCTGCTGAGGTGCTTGGGGCACCACAGCTGGGGGGAGAGGAGCCGCAGCTGCTGTAGACACACCCCCAGCCACAGAGCCTCCAGAGTCAGCAGACTCCCCTACAGGCCCAAACGAGGGGAGGGGATTGGCGTGGGAGACACTAGACAGAGCAGGGCGGGGTGGGAGGGCAGCTGCAAGCGGAGGAGGGGCGAGGAAGAGAGGGGGAGGAGGAACACGAGTGCCACGGTGAGGGAAGCGAGCGTAGAAGGAGACGGACTTGTCGAATATAATGTTATGAGAGTGAAGGAAGCAATGCTGCACCGGATGGTAGAACAGCCAGTCAGGAGCATCGAGCGGGAACCTGAGGAAGACACAAGGAACAGTGTGGGCTGAGAGCTTGTACGTGCCAGTGTTGCATGTCAGCCCCAGACATGGAACGTAGACGCATCACCAAGAGACCCAGTCTAGAGGAGGGTCGGCAAAACCTATGGCTGTGAGGAGCGAGACCACAGGTTAAGCTGGTGAGCCGCTTACTGCACTTCGAACGGCCTCAGAAGAGGGGGGGTACCAGCATGGACCATGGAGGTGCGAGCCACCTCCATGACCAGGCCAATGTGTCGCTTAGGTACCCCATTCTGATGTGGCGAGTCCGGTAGGGTGAATGTCTGGGTGATGCCTTCCTCACAGTAGAACGCGAGACAACCGGAGGCGAACTCGCCACCACGGTCGGAGTAAAGACAGAGCACGGGCAGGGAGTATTGGGTGCGGACGACGCGGGGCCACAGGAGGAGAGCTTCAGGCATGTCAGCCTTCCACTCCAACGGGAACACTGTGGTAAACCGCAAGAAGTCATCGACAACATCTAGGAAGAGTGCTCCCTGTTAGGCCCCTCCATGTGCAGAGTCTGTAAGGGAGAAGTGGTCGGAGGAAAAAAGGAGGAGTGAGGGGCGGCGCGCTATCGACACTCGATGCAGGAAGTGTACAAGGGGGCTACCGAGGTGGGGAGGGTGGGGAGCGAGATAGGGAGATCAGTGACTAAACCCCCTGTACCATATGACGCAGACACAGGAGAGCAGGGTGACCTAAGAGGTGGTGCCACAGGAGTGCCGGGTGGGTGAGGGAGCAACAGGAGCAGGACGCGGCAACCTGGGTGGACGAGGCTACCTGGGGGGACTCTGTATGCAGTGTGAAGAGACCGAATGCAGAGTCGCGGTCAAATGTGGCTAGACAGTCACTCGTGGCTACGTCCGTACAGGCTGCATACCTCACGTGACCAGGCTAACTTGGTGGTGACACCGAGGTCCTGAATATGACCAAAACCAACCAGGTTCCTGGCAAGCGTGGGGATATGCAAACTGGTAAGAGAACCGGATGGGACAGCTGGACAGGGGAGAGCCATGGTGCTACGGGCGACGACTGCGACAGACGAGTTGACGGGGGAGACAGATAGCAGTGCAAATAGCGGTGTGAGTGCAGTGCGGACTCGGGAGAAGTCGTGAGACGTGCCACCGTCCAGTGTGAAGGAGAGGGCCGATGCAGCAGGGGCCGGCGAGGAGCCTAGACTACACACAACAGAGGATCCTAGACTACACATAATAGGATAATATGAGTCAGACACACTATAATCCCCAGAGTACAAAGAAAACATGGCAGAGCCTATCTGAGCCATCTCTAAGTCAAACACTAGGAAGCCACAGCGGATAAGGACAGACCAGTCTGGTGGGGCCGCATGGGGCCCAAAGTGACCTAGGAACAGATCGTCCAGGCGGCGAAAGCAGCGAGCGGCGGTGTAACTCGTGCGCCCGCTAGCTCGGCCGTGCAGGGGGGCGGTATGGATCTGATCCACGCCACCCTGGCCCTCGGAGGAGCCACGCGAGTCCCAAGACAGTGATTTCCCAGGGTCCCAAACACCAAGGCCTTCACGACGCCCATAACTTCCAGGGCGCAGCTGTAGCTGCTGCCGCTGCAGCTGCTACTGTGGTGGTTGCTGTTGCCGCTGAGGCTGCTGCAGCTGCTCCTGCTCCCGCTCCTCCTCCACACCCGCTCCTCCGCCAGAGTACGGTACTCTACGGCTTCCTACGTGACGCACGTCGTCAAGGGTCTGCCGTCGCAGTACAGCTATCTACGGCGCATGATCAAGTTTCCGGAAGTGCGGAAAACCCTCGACAAAAACACTCTGACGAGCTACATCGTTGAGGAAGAATCTACCCTTACGATCAAGCAGTGCAAGGAGTCTCCTCTGCCACAATCGAACTGGGCGTCGACGGGACAACCACCTCGGCAGCAGCAGCAACAGCAAAGGCGATGGGTTTCTTCTACAAATGACTCTGCCACAGATCAGAAGGACGGCCGCAATGACAAGAAGAAATCGGCCAAGAAGAACAAGGATAAACCCTGTTTCGTCTGCGGAGAAATCGGTCACTTCGCTGCTCAGTGCCCAGATCGCAAAGGCAAGGGGAATGCTGATCATTCGCAGAAGCGGGAAAGTAATCCACCCTCTGGCGCGCAGAGTGGTGGTTCTTCTGCAAACTCTGGTTCTGCTGATCGAAAAGGACCCTCATGTGCGATGGTCGAGCCGATCGTAGAACAGCAGAAGACGGACGATCTGCCCATCTCGTTGGATCCAGAGGATGGCGAAGACTTCCAAGCAATCGCAGTTGCTGTGGAAGCCAACCCTGCGGTAATTCTGCTGAATAGTGGATGTTCGCACCACCTCATGGGAGATGACAAGGCCTTCGTAGAAGTGCACAAGGACGGTGAAATCCAGCAAGTTCGCGGATTTAACGGTGCCATCCAAGTTGTTCGAGGACGAGGAACCATCGCTCTGCTTGACGAGGCTGGGAAGAGGCTTTTGGTCCCAGATGTACTCTACGTCCCTAGAATCCAAGCCAATCTGCTTTCTGCCGGTCAGCTGAAGGACTGCGGAGTGAAGCTGCAGAACACTGGCGAGGAAACTATCCTACTCTCTGCAGACGGCGTTCTGCTCGGGCGAGCTCGATACAAATGCCGGGTTCTCAGCACCAATCTGCAGCCATGGCCGCGGCAGAAGCCTGCGGCAGAAGCGATTGCTCTGCGCACATTGGCGACTGACACGCGCTCCTCTACGGACATGTGGCATGCTCGTCTGGCCCATGCTGTGGTCGAGACGATTCGGCGGACTGCGGCGCACGGAGCAGTTATGGGCTTGGACATTGAGAAGACGCAGAGCACTGATCTGCCATGTGTCTCTTGCGTCGGTGGCAAACTCGCTCGACATAGTTTTTCGGCACAAGGGAGTGACGAGAAGAAAGTGCTGGGAGTAGTGCACGTCGATCTCTGCGGGCCCTTCCGAGTTCCCGCTAAGGATGGCAGCCGCTACTTTCTTCTGCTCAAAGACTGCAAGACACGCTACGTCTGGGTCTACCCGATCGCGCAGAAGAGTGACGCATTGCTCGTCTTTTGGACGGTCCTCACTAGTGCCCCCACCTCCTGCCGCTACCGAGGCTCCACAACCACCACGGCGCTGCGATCGCCGAGCAGTGCAGCCAGGGGAAGTGGCCACAACAGCGGTCTCAACAATCGAGGCGGAGGCACAAGGGACAGGGAGCTAGGGCAGAGGGCAGCCCTGAAAGATAGGGGCTGCCACCGTGCCAGTGGACTTGTCAATGGCACGGAGGCGGGTCGCGACCTCCCTCAAGGAGTCTGAGAAGAGGTCGATGGTGAGGGTTGTGGGGTGCTGTGCAAGAAGGGCGTCACGTGCAGGGGCGAGGCAGTCAGGGAGGTGGGTGGTGAGGAAGTAAAGAGTGGCGAAGGTGGGCAGGGGGTGTGCTAGGAGCTGGGCCTTGGAGCAGGCCATACGGTAGCTGACCTCGAAGGAGCGGAGGTGCGCGACAAGATTTGCGACCGTTGCGAAGGAGCAGGTCGGGGAAGAGGAAGGGGACGAAGAGGCGGTCGAGGCTGGCGGAGGACAAGGTCGAGTAGCGAGCGACTATCGCGTCCGAGAGCGCCTGAGCCATCTCCTGCGACTATAAGTGGACGTGCTCATCAATCGGTAGGCACCGGGTGATGGCCACTAGTGCAGCAACATCACGAGAGTCCCAGACTAAGCGGGCGGACCGGGCAGCTGCAAACACCTGATGCTGCGCTAACGTCTCCTCGGGTCCAAGGGGATCAGGGCAGAGGACGAGATTGGATAGCAAGCAAATTTCGCGACCCAGACCAAGGACACATAATCGTCCCATCATTACAGCAAGGGCGGTTACCCGAGTTGTGCTTATCAAGTCATATCTAAAGGGAATGTTTCTGTGTGAAAGTGCATAGTTGGTTGGACTCTTTGTTTGGAACATCTTATAAAACCTTGTATCATTTACCTTAATCAATCATTTGTTCTCACACACCAGTACAAGGATTCAACTAAGACTTCCGCTGTGCTGTCAAGCACTCTAATACAAAGGATTTAGTCTCAGCCAAAGATCTTTAGGCTGATCTCAGCCCAATACAATTCAACACTGCTAACCTCGGCGGCCAAACAACCAGTGTCGCAGCCAATCAACTCATGTTCAGGGGCAGAAATTGGTTTTGGGGCACCTTGAACAATCAGGGTAGTGCAAGAAATTTGCACTAGCATGAAGGGTGTTCTTTTTAAGACTCACTAGAAAAAAAACTAGCCTAAAACAGACAGGGTATCATTGTGAACACCTTGTCACTTCTACAAAGACAAGCTATTGCATGAGGCATTCAAAAAAAGTTCCACTAACAATGCTTTGTCCATAACCACTATGCTAGCTACTCCAGCAGCACTAGCGTACAAAAAGAAGAGACCCAGAACATGGTGCACATCTACACTATGATACCTACGAAGTTAACATTCAGGTACCATTGCCATCAGGCACTACATCTCTTGCAGCGGGCTCTTCTTCAGGGTCTACAGACTATGCCTGGCCTCGGACAGAGCCAGTGAAGTCTCGTAGGGGGCGTCTTGGCTTCTTGTTGCGGAATATGGCAACGACATTGAACTAGTTGACGACGTACTGCAGAAGGGAGCAGTGCATCGGGTGGCCGAGGCTAATGTCGCTGATGCTCTCTCGCACCCAGGTTTTGAGGAGATTATGTTTGCTGAGCCCGTGCTCGCACTCGACGGCGCTGAGCGGCAGCACTACCACGGCCTGCTACAGGAGCATAATGTTGGGGTATGCCCACTGCAAGTTGTTGTCACGAAGAGTGTTGCTAAGAGCCTAGTGGAAGTCTTCGTCATGGTGCTGAGATTGCATCGCAGAGCGAACATCCAGAGTTCACCGATGGTCTTGTTGTAGTCCGACCCTGAGGAGAGGGGTGTGGGGGGGCGGTATGGGGTGGGGGAGAGACAATTGTGCGCCACTGAGTATACCAGATGTGGGTTTAGCACTGGATGAACGACGTCAAAACACTCTAGTCATGCAAACAGGTACGCAATAGTTGCAACATTCTGCCCCAACAAGTGGTTTCATGGGGCTCACCCAGTAGCCTGTTGCGGAAGAGAGAGTGGAGCTGCTTCAGCCACCTCTTGAAGGCTGCAAGGCAGAGAATGTCGTCGGCCAAGTACGTGGAGTCCAGGAACAATTTGTTGCGGTCCAGATTCTTATGGTCGAAGAGTCGGCGGTCTAGGTGACAGTTGCCTGTGTGGGCAAATCTTATCGCCATCTCGGAGCAGGCGGTGGTGTTGCCTTCGTGTTGGTGGCCAGGGAGAGGGCGCTCATGCAGAGTGAATACGCTGGCCCGTCTTACTGTACCATCGGTGTCCACACCCTCAGCCTGCATCTCCGTCTTTTGCTCGGACTCGTGGGCCGCCAAGAACTCGGGCAGCTTCAGCTTCTCACCGTGGCCAAAGACATGATCGGGCCCATTGCTGAGGTAGCGGGCCTTGATGATGGACTGGGTCTGCTCCACCAGGTGGGCGACCAACATCACATCCACCTGCGTAAGCATGATACGTGGGGATAGGAGAGTGACAAGCAGGGAACAGTAAGGAAGAATAGAACCCCAATAAGCATGCGGACAAGTGCAACCAAAGCCACATGGTATGCAAGAGGCATGGGGCTTCAATTCTTACTCGCCGCTGCTTGAAACGCAGGTTGAGGTTCAGCTCGCTGAGGATGTCGCATGAATTGAAACTTGAGCAAGGTCACAACCTTGTACAGCTCACTACCATGTTCCCCAAGCAGAATGATCACTACAGGAAGGACTTCGACCAGCCGAGAGACAGCCTCTCCACGAGAGAGCTGGCGGATGAGGTGGATCCCAAGATGCTCTACGGACGTTTGGAAAAAAACAAGCTAAAGTTTGATGAAGCGATGATGGCACACATGGCTCATACCGAGGATGTCGTCGAGAGCAGGAATGACCAGGTCGATCATCTGCAGGTCTGGCTCAGAGGTGGCGGCATCCTTGACCGCGAGGGCTTCACTTGGATCCAGGGAGAGGGGGGAGGGGTGCTTCGGTCATGGGTTAGGAAGCTGTTAAATGTGAAACCGATCGATGAATGAGCTTCCCAAAGGCACAAGGTCAAACATTGGAAAAGGGGGAGGTGCCAAAGCATAGATGCACTGACTGGTGACAGGCGCGAGAGCTAACTACGGGGGCGGGGGAAGCGGCTAGGGGCGACTAGGGGCAGCGAGGAGCGGCTAAGGGCAGCTCGGAGCTACTTAGCTAGGGGCGGAAGGGTGGGTAGGTGGAATCTAACCTGGCTCTAGATTCCATGTTAGGATAGCGTGAAAAGTTGGACTAGGAAGAGGGGAGGGACGATACAAGTACAATGGGTTGTCCCCTATAAGAGCTGACCTAGCTACGTTACACAAACATTCATAATATAACTATATGTAAATATAAGCGCACCTGTCGTCTGTAAGCCCAGTAGACCTACAGTATGTCCCGGCTACTCGTCTATCCGGGGGATTACGGTACCAACCCAGATTTTTAGGGTGTTTTTTGTGACCGGCGTCTTACCGTACCATTTTTTGTCTTTGGAAATGTACAAATTCTAGCCTAGTTTGGGTTAAGTCCTATATGGGGTACAACCCTTAGATGCTGTATACCCAACTGTATGCCCTCCTCTAGTCATCCATTCTTCCGACATGGTAGAGCTAGGCGCTCCTAGCCATCACGCTTCTGCCCTAGGTGCTCTCCACTCCCCTCCCACACTAGCATACCTCCTCAGCTTTTCGTTAGAATGTTGCTTTAGGCTGTGCCCTACTCTAGGCTCTCGTCATACGCTGCCGCCCTCCCGTTGCTGCCAGCATTTTGCCGCCAGCCTGCCTGCCAGCCATCACCAGCTTGCCGCCGCCAGCAACGCACTAGTCGCTGCCCGTTCGTTGCCAGCTAGGCAGCCGCTAGCTCGCCCCCAGCAGCCGCTGCCAGCTCGCTGCAGCCAGAAGCTCGCTAGCTGCTACCCACTCGCCGCTAGTGAGCCGCCACCAGCCGCTCGCTTGCAGCGCGCCGCCGCCCGCTTGCCACCAACTCACTCGCTGCCTGCTCATCGCTGGTAGCCTCCCACTACTCCCTTGTCGCCAGCTCGCCGCCAGCAGCAGCTGCCCGCTTACCGTCAGCTCACCCGCAGCCAGCAGCCAGCTCGCTGCCAGAACGGTGCCGCCAGCCACCAGCCAGCTCGCCGTGAGCGCGCTGCCGCCAGCCAGCTCGCCGCCAGCATGCCAGCCGCCAGCCAGCCGCTGTCAGCCAGCTAGCCAGCCATCCACATGCCCACCAGCTAGCCAGTCGCCAGCCAGCTAGCCGCCAGCCAGCTTGCTAGCCAGCCAGCCGCTGCCAGCTAACCAGCCGTCGGCTGCCAGCCAGTTAGCCAGCCGTCCACTGCCAGCCAGCTCGCCAGCCAGCTCGCCAGCCAGCCGCCAACTCACCGCCAGCTTGCTGCTGCCAGCCACCAGCTCGGCGCCAGCTCCTTGGCACCTTGCTACTAGCTCGCTGCCAGCTCGCCGCCACCCGCTGGCTTGCCACCAGCTGGCCGCCATCTCACTAGCCTCCAGCCGCCAGCTCCCCGCCGGCTCGCTGCTGCCAGCCGCCCGCTTCCTACTGTCAGCATGCCATTGTCAGCTCGCCGCCAGCGCACTATTGCTTGTCGCCAGCTCGCCGCTGGCCTGCCGCAGACGCCGGCTGCTGGCCGTCAGCCGCTGCCACTACTCCTCCGGCCGCTGCCGCCACTCCAGCTGCAGCTACTCCTCTTCCTACCCCCTGCTGCTCCTCCTCCTAGAGCTCCTCGTTGCCTCTTTAGGTATGGCGACCTCGTCGGACTACATCCTGGACCTTGACGCTGAGGGCCGGGCAGTCGACATCGCAGCCTGGTTTCTCGTGCTCCACCGGCAGCTGGTGAGCCAGCGCGTCGAGGGCGAGCTCTTCGAGGGCCATGTGACTGGTGAGCTACCTGTTGACCCCCGCCCCCTGCCCCTTGCCTCCGATGCGACGTGAGGTGTTAGCTGCTGACCGGACTACGCACAACAGCTGGCGGGCTCGCAACGTTGCTGCACTGCTGGACATCACCAGGTGCCTGCCAATAGCCGAGCGTGCGAGTTTTGCTTTGCAAGAGACAGCTCAGGCCCTCTGGACTGCAGTCGAGGCTCATTACTTGTCCTCGTCCTCAGCCGCCCTCGGCCACCTCGTCCTCCCGTTCCTCTTCCCCGACAAGGCCTCCTTCTCCATGGTCGCTGATTTTGTCGAGCACCTCCGCAACATCGAGGTACGCTATCGTGCCACCTGTCCCGAGGCCGACCTTATTACCCACACCCCGCCCACTTGGCTCACCCTTTCCCTCCTCACCACCCGCCTCCCTGACTGCCTCACTCCTGCCCGTGACGCTCTCCTAGCAGTGTCCCCTACTGCCCTCATTATCGATGGCTTCTCCACCTTCCTGACTGAGGTCGAGACCTGCCTCCGCGCCATCGCTGAGTCCACTTGCGCAGTGGCGGTCCATGTCTTTCAGGGGTGTGCTTCATCTCAGGCCCTTGCCTCTAGTGCCTCCGCCTCTATCGCTGAGACCGCTGCGGCGGCCACTGTGCATGGCCGCTCGGCCAAGTGCTTGCAGCATCGCGGTGGTCGTGGGGCGTCCGCAGGCGGTCGGGGCGCTGGTGAGGCCTCGGGAGCTAGCGGAGGAGCAGGTGCAGAGGAGGAGGGGCAGCAGCAGCAACAGCAGCAACAACGGGGTGCTGGAGGCTCTGGCCATGGTGCAAGCCCTAGCGGTTGGGCCTCGGGGCTGTCACAACCTTGGGGCTTGCGTGGCTCTTCCAGGGGCCAGGGTGGCGTTGGGCCTAGGAGTCCTGTGCGTTGTACGTACCAGGTCCAGTCCGGCTGAGTGGCCAGACCTGCGGTCGCACGGGCCACACCGCCACTCACTAATTTTGCCGCTTGGATGACTTGTTCCGACATTAGTTTGGGCCCCAGGCAGCCCTTCCAGAGTGGTCTGCTCTAATCTGTCGCAGCGTCCCAGTGTTTGAGCTAGAGATGACTCAGATAGCTTCTGCCATGTATGCTGTGTATTTTGATGATTATGATGGTGTTGACTCTTGTTATTATCCTACTATGCGTAGTCTAGGAGCCTCTGCTTTGTGTTGTCTAGGATCATCTACTTTGTGTAGCATAGGCTCCTCGTCGGCCCCTACTGAGGCAGCCCTCTCTTTCACTCTAGACTTTTGTGCGTCCCGCTGCTTCCTTTGAGACCGCACTCCACTCACACCGCACCCTGCACCGGCACTAGTCTCCCTTGCTGACTCGCCTGCCGCAATCGTCTTTCATAGTTCCACTACTCTCCCTCATTGGGGTGTCCCGTCTGGCTTCCTTATCGGCTTGCATATCCCCACGTTCTGCAGGAATGTGGTTGGTGTCAGTCATATGCAGGACCTCAGTGTCACCACCGCGCTCTCTGGTCGTGCACGATATGGAGTCTGTACAGACGCCACCTTGACCGCCCATCTTGCTACCTTTGACCGCAACCCTGTATCCAATCCCTTCACACTGCACACAAAGTTCCCCGAGGTAGCCGCGTCCACCCAGGTTGCCGCGTCCTGCTCCTGTCGCTCCCTCACCCATCCGGCACTCCCATGGCACCATTGCTTAGGTTACCCTGCTCTCCCATGTCTGTTTCACATGGTACACCACAATCTAGTTACTGGTCTCCCTGCATCGCTCCCTGCTCTCCCTACCTCACTCGCGCCCACGTGCACCTCCTGCGTCAAGGGGTGGCAGCACACCACTACGTTTCCTCCCACTACTGCTCCCCTACAGACGCTGCACATGGACGTCTAGGGCCCTGCCCCGTCTAGGGGCCTCGCGGGGGGCACTATTTTCTGTTTGTCGTCGATGGCTTCACCTGGTTCACCACGGTTTTTTGTTGGTGTGGAAGGCCAAAGTGCTTGACGCCCTCGTCTCGTGGCTTCGTGTCGTCCGCACCCAGCGCTCCCTACCTGTGCTCCGTCTTCACTCCGGTTGTGGTGGCGAGTTCACCTCTGATCAGGATATCTTGGTCAGTTCTGTCGCGCGGAGGGCATCACCCAGACCTTCACCCTTCTGGACTTGCCACAGCAGAATGGGGTACCTGAGCAACGCATCAGCTTGGTCATGGAGATGGCCCGCGCACCCATGGCCCATTTTCTGTGGCCGTTCGCGGTGCGCAAAGTGGCTTACCAGCTTAACCTGTGGTCTCGCTTTTCGCAGCCACAGGTTTCGCCGACCCTCCTCTAGACTAGGACCCCCGTTGACGCATCGGCATTCCACGTCTAGGACTGCCTAGCTCATGTTTCCATCCCCAACGCGGACAAGCTCTCAGCCCGCACTTCCCCTTTGTGTCTTCCTTGCTTTCCCACTCGACGCTCCTCACTGGCCATTCCTCCGGTTCCCTTTACCGACCGCCCGTCCCTCCTACTGTGCTTGACCCAGTCTACGACCCTTTACCTCCCCCCCCCCAACAAGACTCCTCCTCGGCTCGTTTTCACCCTCACTCTCCTCCATCCCGTGTCTTGTCCCCCATTCCCCCTCAGTCCCCAGTCCCCAAACCTTCTCAACTGGGTCCGTCATCCCCCTGGTGGTCGTCCTGTCTCTCCTCGTGCTAGTGTCCACCCCATGGTCCTTCGTTCCCGTGCTCCTCCTGTCCCCGTCCTACTCTTATCTCACCAGTCGTCGCTCCCGCTGTCCCCTGCTCCGCTCTCTGAATCTACTCGCACTGCTCGTCTAGTCGTCTTCAGCTCCCCTTTGCTGTCCACACTCAGCTCCCTCGATATTTTCACAAGTGTCGGCGTCCACGAAATTTCGGCAGAGTTTCCCCTTAGAGGAAGTCACATCCAACCTTTAGAACACCACTTAGGCACACCCACATGCCATGGTGGGTCTAGAAGGGTCTTCACACTTCTGTAGACTCCTCTAAATATCCTCAATATGGCTCTGATACCACTTGTTAGTATTAAACAAGGAGTCTAGGTGAACTCAGGAGCTAGAATTACTCCAAAATATATATCCGAAATTCTGGACAGAAAAGTCATGCCCACAAGAAACGTCGTCGACAAACAATTAGCTGTTGGAATGTCGCGAACCTCAGATATCCTGTAGCTATTATGCGCAGCTACCGTTTCCAATTTGAATCACATTGATTGATGGAGTATTCGCGACGCTATTTCTTTCGACGCACGTGGGGGTATGCTGTAGGAGAAGAACTTAACTCAATCTCAAACTTCAATCAAGGTTCAAGAATCTCACAAGGAATTAGAGGAGCAAGAGAAAGGTTGGAAGGGAAGAGAGGGATGAGAGAGAAGGTCCCAAGAGAGTTCCCAACCAAGGAAACCCCATAAGCACAAAGTTCCCTCCCTATAGGAACCTCAACTTTGACCTTTGTCCCTTCCCAACCAATCCATCCAAGTTGGCCACCCTTGACAACCTAGTTTGGTTGTTCCCAACCAATTTTTAGCTGCTACAATAGAGTGACGAATTTCCCCAACCCCCAAAGGTCCCAACTCCATATTGAGTCACCCCACAAATTCACTTTGTAACTGTCGCAATTGTATCGCAAGCTCATGAACTTTGAATCTTCACAGTTTTAGCGTTCTTGCTCCGACTGAAACGATTCTTGTTGCGTCGGAAAGATCTTCTCAAGATCTATCAGCACAAATACCTGCTAAAACAAAAATAACACAAAACACATTCCCAAACTCCATAACACACCACACACATTCCCAAATTCTTGCACATGTTCAAACCACACATGCAAGTTGAAAACATGGGATGGGAGGCAGGTAGAATGTGATGGCATATAATGACATCACACAACAGACTATGCTTCCGCTCTAGTCAATGACCTTGCCTATCCTCCGTTTGTCCAAGGTGCACCTGCCGTTGACAATGACTTTCTAGAGGATAGGCAGTACGACCTAGCTTTCTTTCCTGCTGCTGTACCTCACCTCTGCGCCGTGCTTGTGACCCCTGAGGGTGACCTGGACGTCCCGGACATCCCTATCCCGTGCTCCTACGCTGAAGCGGTCTTGGGTGTCTAGGCAACCTAGTGGATACATGCTGTGGAGGTAGAGATGGCATCTTAGAGATCCACGGGCACTTACATGGACGTTGTTTCCCCGCTTGGATCGAACATAGTGGACGACATGTGGATCTATAGGGTGAAGCGCCCGCCTTGAGAGTCCCTTGTGTTCAAAGCGCATTATGTGGTAGAGGTTTCATTCAGCGAGAGTGTGTGGACGACTTCCATACCTTCTCCCCTAACCCAAAGATAACCATTCTTCGGGTGCTCCTCCACATAGGCGCACAGCGTGACTACGAGCTCCACTCTCTGGACTTCTTGATAGCCATCTTGCAGTTCAGCCTTCACGAGCAGATCTATCTGCGGTGCCCACCAGGCCTCATTGGGTCCTTCCTACATGGTACCCAGTGGAGCATGCACCAGCCTGTTTGCGGTCTACGTCAGACGCCCCTTGAGTGGCACGATACCTCCACACTACACTTGTCGCCCTTCAATTCTTTCCGTCCTATGCTGACCCTTAGCTCTTTGTTCGTATCGGTCAGACTTTGTTCTATATACTTGTATACATAGATGACCTTATCTTTGCTACTCCTAACAGAAACGCATTGGCTCCAGTGAAGGCCGCGTTGCTCTGGCGTCACACATGTACAGACATTGGAGAGTTGCGGTGCTATATGTGCTTGGAGATCTCTCGTGACCGTGTCGCGTGCACGATCACACTTTCCCAGTCCCACATGGTGCAGCAGATCCTCCAGCGGTTCGGTCTTCATTTCTCATCACACAGCCCACCCCTTTGCCTGTGGACTATAAGCGCTCTGCTCCTGTTTCTGCTGAGCAGGTCGAGCCTAGTGGTCCATACGCAGAGCTGGTGGGATGCCTCATGTACCCAATGACGTGCACTTGACCAAATCAAGCGTACCCTCTATATATCCTTGCTCGCCTTGTTGCGACTGGCAGACGCCGACCTCAACACTGGTCGGCTGCCAAGAGGGTATTGCGGTATCTTGCGAGTACATCAGGACTGGTGTTTGTTATGGGAGGACGGCAGCCAGTGGACCTCAGTGGACACACAGACGCATCGTGGGCTGACGACCTGGAGACACTCAGGTCCTCAAACTGCTACTACTTTAGTCTTGGTGCGGGTGCACTCTCGTGGAGGTCCACTAGGCCGTCGTCTGTAGCTCAGTCCAGTTGTGAGGCAAAGATCTAAGCTGGGGCCATGTCCGCTTAGGACCTCCGCTGGCTGACGTTCTTGCACACTGTTTTAGGTGAGCAGCCTACTGTAGCTCTACCTCGGTCTTGTTTGTTGATAACAAGGCCATGATCCTCCTACGTCAGGAGGCTTGACTTGAGGGCAGGGCTAATCACATCCAGCTGCGGTACTGCTTGCGGCGTCAGTTGCAGAAGCGTGGACAGGCTCGTGTAGTACAACTGGCCTCAGAGGCCAACACTTCTGATATCTTCACCAAGGCCCTTGCGCCTCATGACCATCAGCGGTTATGTACTCAGCTTGGTCTAGTCTCAGTAGCCTCTCCCTTGCTTGTTTCTTGATCCATGCTCTACCTGCTTTTGTACTTGCTACCCTATACTGGCTACCTTGTTACACTTGCTAACTGGCCTTTTGGCCCCTGTATGAGTGGTCAGACTAGTAATGCTGCCCTGAGCTGTTTTGTTACATACTCCAGAGGCCATACTAGTAGTGCTGCCCTGGAATTCTGTTTCTTGTTAGGCTCTACCCTCTACCTAGGCTAGGGGGTGTGTTAACGTACATATTTGTATTAGGAAATGTACAAATTATAGCCTAGCTAGGGTTCAGACCTATATGGGGTACAACCCTTAAAGATACCCAACTGTATGTCCTCCTCTAGTCATCCATTCTCTCGACCCAACACCGAGAAATCAGCATGACCTAAAGCCTATCACAGGGCCTGGTCTCAAAACCTTGTTGGACCAAAACCTTAGGACTTGGTGGGAGGTGCGGGTGATTATAGCAAGGAAAGTGGATAGAAAAAACACGGGTTGATTAGATGTGACGTTGTGAACATGAGCTAGGATTTGAATGGTATTTCATCCTGATTATTTTTGCCCGCGGCCACTTTTTGGTACTTCCCCTTCTTTTGTAAGGATTTTTTTTGTTGTAACCCTTGGTCAAAATGTGTGTTCTTTGTGTACGGTGGGTGTTACCATTATTACGGTGTGTCAGGTAAAAAAATACCCTGTGACAGAAACCAAAAACCCGTCCAGATGCGACAGTTATCAAATCAAAATGGTTAGGGAATGTGCCAGGCAATCCTGCCCACTAATAGGTGTCAAAGAGGCACGGCGTGAATTTCACTAGAAATGTCTTTCTCCCAGCCTTCGCAGACAGCAATGCTGCCAGCGTCACGCGTGGGGGGCCGACAGCACACATCCTGCCACCACGTGCGACACAGGGCGTCGAATGGGACTCAGCCATAGGCAACAGCGTGCTCACGTACAGAGGGCAAGGACAGTCCAGCGCTGCATGTCCATGGGTGCTCCCCCGGCGGCTGGAGGTTTGGACGAAGTGTGACAAGACCCCTCGTCCTCTCCCTCCACTTCTCCCACCCCCCTTTAGCTCCTTTGTAGCGAGTGCTGCAGCAGCACTTGTTGATGTTTTCTTGATCTATGACTCAAGGTAGCCCTCGTAGTTCCTATGGCTGTGTCTTAGGAAAGCGAAGGTGATGATGGGAGCGAAGGCCCTCGAAATGGCCTCTCAATCCTAGGCGTCTTCCCCTTAGGTCCCAGGCCCGTAGCCCTAATGTTCACCTCTCTTAGAAGCCCACCGCTCAGCACATTCCGCATCCAATCGCCGACCCTCCCCCTCCTCTATCCCTGACCCATGGGAGATTGGATGCCTACTTCCCTGAAATCTCAAAGGAGGTCGACGGTTCCTCCCGACCCTCCACCGCTGCTCTGTCCTCCCCTCCTCCTGATCCCGCCAAGTGAAATCACGGTGGGTCCTGGACCCAGCAACGCCTCTAGGGTGCTCCACCTCCCTGTCGACCCGCTAGCCCCCCTCCCACTCGCCCTTCCCGTGGGACCGAGCTACCTGCATCTCCCACGCGGAGCTTCCTGCAGAATCGGAATACACTTCGACCATGAGTGGCCGAACCAGTTCCCGTGGCTGTAGCTGCACCGCATGAAGAATGGGCGCCCTGCTTAGAAATGTGATGTGTACTTGAAGCATGCGAACCCTAACGCCCACACCAACTACCGCATCAAGGGAGAGGGAGGCTGCGATCTGCAATTGGGAAGCATGTGCAGTCACAACGGCACTCGAGTGCAAAGGAGAAGGCGGCGACGGTGAGGGTGCAGCAGGTCACGCTCACTCGATGGCAGCGCACTGACACGTCGATGCGGTACTTAATTTGGTGCCTTCACATTGCCATGTTTATCTTTCGCTCTGATGCACCAATCGCCATGATTGTACCATTGTGTTGGTACTTGGCGAATGAGGGCATGTCGGATTTGCCCCCGGGGGTGGGTATGGAGCGTATTACATGGATTAAGTGCCTGTTTCAAGTTGAATTTCTATGCTTTGCACTTTGTTTCTTTTGTGATCTTGTTCTTCCACTGTCACTTGTGCACCCATGTAGTTTCTCATTCCAAATCACATGGGTTCAAAATTGACACTCCGCTCTGTGTCTTATCTTCATGGCAGGTACGGCTTCAAGGAAAGCATATGAGCCATCGCTGGCCACATGAAGAGCAACAGCTTTGACACATCCAAGCCTGTCTGTTCATCAGGATCACATTGACGAGTCGATGGACAGAATCCACGGCAAACACATGATACTCTATGCGACCTACTTCAAAGGTAACCATGTCGTGACCTTGCTGAGTGTGGAGCGCACCGACGTGGCCGCCTGCTGCCGCCTACTGCTGCTCGCTGTTTCTGCAGCTGCCACTGCAGCAGCCACTACCGCAGACACTGCCGCAGCCACTACCACCCGCTGCAGCCCGCTGCCGCCCGCTACCGTCTATTGCCGCCCACTGCCACTGCAGCAGCCTGCCGCCGCGGCCCGCTGTCCCTACTTGCAGCTTCCTATTACCGCTGTGAGAGTCTGACCCCGTTACACTTCTTTCTCGTTCCCCTATTTCTTCTCTATCTCATTCTCCTATTTCTCCCGATTCCTTTGGTTTATCCTATTATTATAATTATATCATCGACCAGGCTCGGGATGTACTTGCGCGCTATATCTAGCGTAATCTTTCCGTAATCACTTAAAGCCAATAGCCTTGCATGGTTATACGCAAGGTGATTTTATTTCTAGAAGGGTCTGTTCCCTCTGGATAGGGTAAACTTGGTTACCTTGGAAGTATAAAAGCGCCTTGTATCGATCGACAGTACAAATTTCTCTCGATCGTTTTTTATCCTGTAACACTTGGTAATCAGATTTTCTCACTCGGCCGCGCTCAGCTAAATAGCAGACGCGGGAAAACCTGCCTCAAAAAACCGTCGGGGGCGACTTATTCGGTGCCGATTCTGGTAAGCACCAGCTCCGCGTTTTTTAATAAACACCTCAGCGCCTGTTTTGAACAGGATGGCGAACTTCGACAACATAGAACTTACCCAGCAGCTCTTCGCGCGCATCGCCGCCCTACAGGAGGAGATGCGAGCCGACCGCGGAGCTTGGCGAAATGAGTTCGAGTGAGTAACTCGACCCGCAGAACGAAACGACAACAGTGATGACGCAGCAGCCGCAACAGTTTCACGAGGCTCCGAAGCCACGTCCACCTGAGCCGTTCAATCCAAGCGATCGAAATTCTGACGACCGTAGATGGATCGCCAGCTTGGAGATCTAATTCGCAGCTGTCGGATGGAGCTTGCCAGTCTAGGATGGTCAGCACGTGCGACTTGCGGCGACACTCGAGTGGATCGGCGGCAATAGTACCTTCATCCACGAAAAAGCCACATAGCAGCAGTTCCGCACCGACTTGCTGAAACGTTTCGAGCCGATAAATTCCGGTTTTCTTGCCCGGGAAAAGATTCATCACCATCAACAGTTTGGGAGTGTAGCAGATGGAGGAATTTTATAACCGCATTCCCGACCTGACCAAAGGGGAAAAAGTACAGTCATACCTTGCCGGGCTGAAGACCGAAGTCAAACGACAGGTAGCAGCGACGAATTACACGAGCTACAGTGACGTCGTTTCGGCAGCGGAGCAGTTTGACATGGTCAATGCTGGAACACAACGGGCGCACGTCGGCAGTCGGCGACAGGGTGACCGCTCGGCACACCCCACGTTCGCCAACCCCGATGGAAATCGACAGGTTCGACGGGCGACCACTTCCGAAAAACGCCAACTTCACGTGCGATTTTTTAGGACTGCTGGGCCATCGAATATTCGACTGTAACAAAATGAAAGACGAACTTGCAGAGTGTTCGGCACGCAACAGTGGCAGAAATTCTTCGGCCAATCAAGAGACAAAAAAAAACAGGAATTGACAGTGATTGCGGATAAAGCTAGTGAAAAAGAAAAGATCCGAAAGCGGCCGCGGGATTCCATAAAAATCAACTTCAACAACGCTGATTCGACGCGAGCAGGAGGAAATGATGGGGGAAAATCTCCACCCCACGACCAGTCTTCACCAGGGAAAATCGCTGAGAAAAAACTAACTTTGCGAAAGACGACTCTGCCGAGACGGGGAAATTCCTTGAAAACCCAAGAAATTATATGGATTTGTTAAAGTTATCTAATAAAGATGCTTTAATAAAAACTTATGATTCTCGAGGGGCTGGAGCATTGGAGAAATTTCGGGAGGCACTCCAGAAGAAGCAAAAAATTGTGGAGATTGTACCGGTACCGGAGAACTTGGGGAAAAGATTAAGGAGTGTGGAAAGAACCCGACCTTTCCAAGGAGTCAACGTCCTCTCCCGACACCAGCCCACAGTGACTACCCGCTCCCAAGGGAAGACGTCGGTGGAGCTGAAGCAGCTCAAGAGGAAGCTGGGGGTCTACAAAAAGCTGCAAAACCCCTGAACTCCTCCTTCGGATGCATCCAGCTCAGCAACTTCGGCATTGACGACACACACAGTCGTCAAGGAAACTCTGGGCCTTGGAGAAGTGCCTTTCTCCAAGCAGCCTCTGCTAGCTAGCTCAGGAGTAGGAAGCAATGAAAAGGTGTGTATGGAATATTGGGATGTACCCTATGATCCTATCTTTGGGTACTCCGAGCAATGCCAACCCTTCGTGCTCGAGGTCATCTGCAAAGGGCGACACCTCCGAGCACTTGTGGACAGCAGATCGTCATACACCATATGCGAGAAGGCAGCAATAACTGACTTCGGGAAGAGTGCAAGCCTTCAGCATTCTCTGCAACGATGGTGGACAGCAGCAAGCTACACGTCTATAGCGAAGCAGTGTTACACCTACAAATCGGACCACTGCGCTGGAGGGACCTACCCTCCCCATCACTAACATAAAAGGGCATGACCTGATCTTCGAACAGGACTTTCTCAAAAAATTCAACCCCGAGATCAACTAGGTCAACTGCAGTGCAAGCATCTACAACAAAAGAAGGAGAGTCCAACTACCAAGCTGGGATGACACAGGAGAAATCCCAGTGGAGACACTCGCCAGATTTCAGAAGGACGTGAAACAAACTGACACCGATTTCTTGACGGTAGCAACGAATGTAGAAGAAGATGAAAAGAAAGCCTCTGAACATCCCAAAAAAATCAAGGAATAACTGAAGGAGATCCACAACATTCTTCCCGATGACCTTCCGAACAAGCTACCGCCATACCAAACACACCAACACGAAATCGTAAAGGAATCAGGCTCGAAGCCGACCTTCCGAGCACCATATCGGCTCAGCCCTACAGAGTTAGCCGACATGAAGAAACAGATTGATTATCTCCTTGAAAATGGACTCATCCGTCCATCCACTTCACCATATGGTGCCCCAGTACTCATCACACCAAAACCGGTCGAGAGCTTGCGCATGTGCATCGAATACCAAGCTCTCAACAAGCAGGCCATCAAGAATTTAAACCTGATTCCATGAATCGATGACCTGCTTGACTAGCTTCGAGGAGCCATGGTATTTTCCAAACTGGATCTGTGGTCCGGATACTGGCAGATAAGAATGGCGGAAAATCCCATCCACAAAACCGCCTTCCGAACTCGGTATGGGTCGTACGAGTGCTTGGTCATGCCGTTCAGACTCACCAATGCACCGACAACCTTCCAAGCTGAGATGAACCACATTCTACGACCATTACAGGACGAGTGCGAGGTGGTGTACCAGGACAATATCCTCATCTACTTGCTTAACATGAAGTAGCACGACGAACACATGCGACGCGTCTTCGACATTCTTCGTCGGGAACGGTTCTACGTCAAATTATCCAAGAGCGAGTTCACGCTCGAGAAGGTCCAATTCCTCGAACACATGGTGAGCGCTCAAGGAATTCACGTTGATCCCAAGAAAATTGAAGCAGTACGCACGTGGAAGACACCCAAGAACGTAAAGGAGTTGCAGCAGTTCCTAGGCTCCGCCAACTATTACAACATATTCGTGCCACAGTACCCGAAAAATTGCCGCACCACTTACAAATCTGCTGAAGAAGAACACGCCCTATCAATGGGAGACAAAACAGTAGGAATCCATGGAGCAGCTGAAACAGGCACTCACATCCACACATCTACTCATCATGCCAGACCCCGAACACGATTACGTTATCAAAGCTGACGCCAGTAACCAGGCAGTGGGAGTAGTCTTGATGCAAGATGAGGGGAATGGACTGCAATGAATCGCCTACCTTAGCAAAAAACAGCACGGGGCAAAACTAAATTACCTGTTACACAACAAAGAGGCCATTGCAATTGTCATCACCTTCAAAACGTGGAGATGCTATCTCGAAGGATGAAAGATGACCATCTACACCAACCACTGCAGCCTGAAATATCTTAAGACACAGCCAAACCTTTCTAGGTGGCTGGTCCGGTGGATTGAATTCCTCGAGATGCACTTCCACTACGACATTGTATACAAGCCCGGCCACAAAAACAAAGCAGACACTCTCAACCGGCCTGCACACGTTGCCGTTATCCAGGTCAAAGGGATGAACCCGCTACTCAAGGGACTCTTCACACACGGGTACTCCATCGACCCCAAAATTTCCTTGGCAGAGAAACGTCACCTGCTACAGTGGGACAGTGACATCGCGTATCGGAAAGGCTCAACAAAAATCTGGGTACCCAACTACCCGCCTTTACGCCAGTTACTACTCAAAGAATACCATGATGTCCTGTACGTCGGACACTTCGGTAGCAACAAGACACTCTCTAGTATTGCAAAAGACTACTATTGGCCCCACATGGCCAGAAATTCATCGCCTCGTGCGGCACATGCCAGCGGATGAAAAGCTGTAAGTAGAAGAAAGCAGGACTACTACAGCCTCTTCCTGCCCCAGAACAGCCATGGCAAGTGGTTAGCCTAGACTTCATAGCCGGGTTTCCACCTACCACAAAAGGTTATAACGCAATCCTTGTCGTCATCGATAAATCCTCCAAAATGGGACACTTCATCCCGACACACACGGCAGCACGCACCGAGGAGACCCCCCAACTGTTCGTTCGCTACGTCATCTCACAGCATGGTATCCTAACCACACTCATCTCTGACTGAAACCCTATGTTCACCAGCAAATTCTGGAAAGAATTTATGTCTCTGCTCGGGACCAAACTCGCCATGTCATACGCCTACCACCCCCAGACAGACGGACAAACCGAACATCTTAAACGAATTGTGGAGCAACTCCTCTACGCATGCAAGGACGACATCTCCAAATGGGACTTGCATCTACCCATCGTGGATTTTTCCTACAATAACGCTACTTACGCCACTACCGGACATACCCCATTCTTCCTCTGTTACGGATGCAACCCACTCACCCCACACAAACTGACAGCACCAACCACTATTTAACCTACATATGACTTCATCACCACTATGCATCAGCTTTGGGATCGGACCCACAAGCGCCTCATCGACATTCAGCAGCAATAGAAGCGCCAGGCTGACCGCCACCGCAATGACCACAACATCACCGTTTGAGACTATGTTCTACTCGACACCCGCAATCTCAACATCAGCCATCTCCCATCCAAACTGCGACCTCATGCCTGCGAACCCTTCCTCATTGAAGTACAGGTCACCCCTGTTACCTTTTGCTTATGCCTGCCAGCATCCTGGAAGATCCACAACACCTTCCACGTCCATGATGAACCTGAGTACGAGGTCGAGTCTTTGCTAGCACACTGCCGTCGTCGACATGGCACCTTGGAGCTTCGCATCCGTTGGATGGGTTATGATCCTGCTGAGGACAACTAGGTTTCTGAATCTGATATGGGTAACGCCCGTCGTCCTCTTTGCGACTACCTTGTCAAGCAGGGTGTTACATTTACCACCCAGCTTTGAGGGGGGAAAGTATGAGATTCCGACCCCGTTATACTTCTTTCTTGTTGCCCTATTTCTTCTCTATCTCATTCTCCTTTTTCTCCTGATTCATTTGGTCTATCTTATTATTATAATTATATCACTGACCAGGCTCGGGATGTATTGACGCGCTATATATAGCGTAATCTTGTCGTAATCCCTTAAAGCCAATAGCCTCGCGTGGCTATACGGAAATGTGATTCTATTTCTAGAAGGGTATAGTCCCTCTGGATAGGATAAACATGGTTATCTGATGTACTTTGGAAGTATAAAAGTGCCTTGTATTGATCGATAATGCAACTCTCTCTTGATCATTTTCGATCCTGTGACAACCGCCACTAGAAGCCTCCCGCTTCCAGCCTCAACTGCCGCCGTGTGCGGCCTCCTACTGACGTCTCCAGCAGCTCGCCGTTGCTGTCTCCACTGTGGTCGTCGACATTGCCAGCTGCCGCCATGGCAACCCCTCCAGCTGTAGTCCTGTTGCTAACGCGAAGTCCACGTAGTGCACTGAGTTCGAGACTCCCCTAGCCGTCCTCTATGTCTAGCAGTCCTGCTTTGCAGCTGCGCAATTGGTAGTCACTAGGGGCCTCCCCCCTTGACGAGCAGACTCACTTTGAGATGCTCGAGACTGCTAAGGGTATCTGGGACACCGTTGTCGCTCTCTACTCTACCCAGTCCTCCACCACCCTAGGTTGTCTTGTGCTGCCGTTTTTGTTTCCCGACCTAGCCTCCTCCATTGTAACAGACCTCGTAGCGCACCTGCAGTCCCTTGAGGCTCACTGGTATGCAGCCTCTCGTGAGGTGCACCGCGCCACCCACTTCTCGCCCACCTACTGTACATCACCCTGTACCTCCTTGCCACACGCCTCCCTGACCGTCTTGCCCTTGTGCGAGACGCGCTCCTCGTTGTGCCCCCCATCTCCCTCACTATTGCTGAGTTCTCCTCCACCCTGACAATGGTTGAGTCATGCCTCTATGCCATTGCTGAGACCACTGGCACGGTGGCGGTCCCTGTATTTCAGGGCTGCTCTGCACCCCAGCTCCCTGTCTCTGGGGCCTCTGCCTCTGTTGCGGAGTTCACTGAGACAGCGGAGGCGGCCTCCACGCCCAGTCGATCCTCAAGCCAGAGGGGCAAGGTTCGTGGGGCGTCGGCAAAGGCGGGTGGACGGGGTGTAGGGACAGAAGGAGAAGGTAGTCAGTCGGCGTCAGGGATTGCGTAGCAGCAGCAGCAGCTGCAGCTGCCGTGAGGGCTAACGGGCCCTGGGACTGGTTGTCGTAGTGGAGGCGGCCGTGGAAGTTGGGCCCCAGGACACTTGGTGCTCTGGGGGTTGCGTGGCTGTTCTGCGAAAAAAGGGTGTTGGCGGTGCTGTAGGCACGGTGACCTGCACGTACCAGCTGCTGTTGGTGCAACCCTATGGCTTGCACTTGGCTTGTCGTCCTTGTTTGTGTGTGTGCATGCATGGTATGGAATGAATTGTGAGTCAATGTCATTGCTATCTAGTGCTTGTGTGTGTGTTTGAATGGTGTATCACAATGTCGTTTGTGTCGGTCAAGACATTAGCGAGTTTTTACAACTCGCATGTCAAGTCGTCGTTTGCGTGTCGCATGTGTGTTTTCTATTTTGTCGAGTGTGAAGTGTCCATCGCATCGCAGGTGTGTGCAGCAAGCCCCCATCAACTCAAGAAGAATTTATCTTGCAGAAACAAGATCAAGAGCTCAAGATTTCAAGCTCAAGGGACACGGATAAATATTAAATAGTGAAAATAGTAACGCTACTTTGTGTAGTGTTACATTTCACTTGGTGTAGCCCCTTGGAGGGTTTGTTTCGAGACTCTTCATGGTTGGAAACTCTGTGGTGGTGTACCACCAACCTGAACCTCGGCTCTTGGGGTATGTAGGTGCTGGGAACCATCTCCATCTCGAACTCTTCTTGCTAAGTTTTTGTACTCCTAAGACTATAGTGGCTGCTATACCTTCTGCCAGTCAAACCGCCATAGCGTCGTCAAATCTTCATGGAATTTCATGATTCAACTTGCTGCTGATACATGACAGCAACGCGCTCTAGATCCAACTTACAGATCACCGTTTGATTCAGAGACCAGATCGTTATCAATATTTGAAGCCGTCTGACGGAAATCCGACTGTGCTCTCTATCTCTCATTATAGGCACATCTAAGCCTATTGTGATTATAACAAGTGGTATCAGAGCCCCTTGGAGCTGTCTCGACCATGCCTAGAGCTGAGGAAGGGGGTGGCAGAGGTGCTGGAGGCAGAGAAGATGCCCAAGCACAAGGTCAACACCAAGATCCACCCGTTGCTCCGGTGCAACCTAGCCTTGGACCCTCTAGGGATAAGCCTAGAGTGTTTGGCCTTGACAAGTTCAACGGTGACAACTTTGCTGAGTGGTCCTTCAAGATGGAGAACATCTTTGACCACTATGATCTGCTGGAGGTGATGGAAGGAACGGAGAAGCGCCCCAAGAACGACCCGGAGAAGAGCCCGTGGGTGCGGAAGAGCGCACAAGGCTACCTTCTACTTGGGCAAGCGTTGGGGAGCAGCCAAATCCGTCACATCAAGCCTTTTCAGCGTGAACCAGCAAAGGGACCAAAGGCATGGGCTGCTCTCAAGGGTGTACACGCTCCTGTAACAGCGGCGGTGGCTGTGGTTTTGGAGCGGCAAATGGCGGCACTTCGAATTGACGAAGGCGAACCGGTGGAGGAAGGAGTGCAGAAATTCTTCGACTTGTTGACACGGCTCGAAGGAGCTGATCTGAACTACAGTGACCTTCAAAAGAAGACCAAGCTGCTGGCCTTACTTCCGGACTCATGGTCCTCGCTCATCATCAACCTTAATCGAGATCTGCCCCGTCTCTCACTCGAAGATGTGAAGCGGGAAATCTTACAAGAAGATTTCCGCTGTCGCGAATTGGCGGGTCCCGATGGTGCTGGAGTTGCAAGCATGGGCTGTGGGCACGACCGTGGAAGGGGCAGAGGGCGAGGAGGAAGATTTGGCAGCAGTAACTTCAATGGAGGCCATGGTAATGGAGGATATGGCAGCAACAACAACAACAATGGCTACGGGCGTGGGCACGGTCGATTTGATGGCGAATGCCACTTTTGCTACAAGACCGGCCACATGTGGAGAGATTGCTTCAGATTGCCTGATGGATGGACCCCTTCTCAAGGCCAAGAGGGCAGAGGAGCAAGGGTAGGAAGAGACAGAGTTCGTGGAGGCCGTGGTGGTCATGGAAGCGAAGCGGCAAGCATGAAAGGTGGAGACTACGACAAGGGCTCGAGTGAAGATCGATACCCGGGCCAATTCTTCTTTGTCTCCACGCAAGCGGCACTTGCAGCAGGAGGTGTGGACGGCTTTGAGGAGCCAGCTACTGTGGGAAAGGTAACTCTTCATTCTCTGGACTTTTGGGTGATCGATAGCGGCGCCACCTATATCATGACACCTCGTGCAGACATGCTCACCGAACTCGAACCGTCGCCGGTGAAGCATGTTACATCGGCATTGGGGCAGCGAGCAGAGGTGAAAGGCATGGGCAAGGCCATGTTCAATGGTGCTGATGGGAAGATGGTGGGCCTCAAGAACGTGCTTTGGGTGCCCAAACTAACAACCAACCTGATTTCTGTGCGGCGTTTGCAAAAGGCCGGCATTGACACATCTTCCAAGGGATCCAAGACCTATACCGCGAGGCTTGGTGAGCGGAAGCTTTGGGACCTTCATGAGGACAGGGACATCTACAATGAGATGTGGCAAATCCCAGTGGTCCCCATGCCTAAGAAGAGGCAAGTGGCAGCAAGCGTCAGCACCAAGAGTGAAGCGGTTGGTGGCGGTGATCACGGAAAGCAAAGTGACACCAAGAGTGATTCGAAGGAGTGCAATCTTGGATAGACTAGCAAGGCGTGTGAACCCAAGGAGAGTGGTGCGGCAGCCAAAGAAGGTGGAAAAGAAGAGGGGAAGGCTAAGATCAGCAAAGCAGCAGCGGCAAAGGAGAAAGGAGAGAGCTTGTGGGGCACAATTGCGAGTGCCGCTTTCTCCAACCCGACTTCCGCTACGGGAGAGTGTGATTGGCTGACCTTGCATTGGCGAATGGGGCATGTGGCATTGCCCATTTTGCAGCAGATAGTTAAGCAAGAGATGGTCAGTGGGATACATGTCAAGGGGGAGCCCAATGAGGTGCTTGGCTGTCCAACATGCATGCAAGCCAAGTTCACCCGCTACCCGTTCCATAGCTCAGAGACAACGGCGAAGGCACCACTTGATGAGGTGGTGATGGATGTGGTGGGCCCCTTGAAGCTTGGAGCTGCTGGAGCAGAGTACTTCCTCACCATTGTGGATGTCTACACTCGCATGACTTGGGTGTATGTGCTGCCCAAGAAGAGTGACGTAGCTGAAACGGTGAAGACCGATTGGTTGCCGATGGTGGAGCGGCAACAAGACCGACTTGTGAAGGCGATTCGCACAGACCGTGGGGGAGAGTTCCTGAGCAAGGATTTCTCAAATTGGCTGAAGAAGCAGGGCATAAGGCACTCTCTTACCATGCCCTACTCTCCTGCAATGAACGGCATTGCCGAGCGTGCGAATCGGACACTCACGGAGACGGCTCGGGGACTTCTCATTGAAGCCGGTCTACCCAATTACTTTTGGCCAGATGCGGTGCGGCATGCTTGTGTGGCCAAGAACAGAGCCTTGACTCACGTGGGAGAAGACAAATGGGTGCCCAATGTGGAGTGGATTGGAAGGAAGCCGAAGGTGGATATGCTTCGGGTGTTCGGGTGCATGTGCATGGCACTTGTGCCTAAGAAACTTCGGCACAACAAGCTTGATGCCAAGGCAACATGGGCCGTGCACCTGGGCATGGCTCAAAACAGCAAGGGATGGCTTCTTTGGGACCCGTTACCAAGAAGTTCTTGGTGAGCAGAGATTGCAAGTTCATGGAGAACTTACCGTACAAGGAGTGGAAGGCGGAGAATCAAGCGAAGATTGGTGTGCGGCTTGGAGAGGTGAAGAGTACCGACTTGGAGCATGTGGAGTTGCCCTTGGAGCTGAGTAGCAGCAGCACAATCACGAGGCAATCTCCTCAGATGAATGGGGAAGAAGAGGAGGAGGAGGTGCAGCAAGGTGATGAGCGTGCACCGTCACTTCCGCCCCGTGCTACAAGTGCTCGCGGGAACCAACCATATTTGCAGCAACGCCATGAGAGCATTCAATTCCCTGCAGCAGAGGAGGAAGGAAGGGGGCGAAGGAAGACTCAGCCTCCCAATAGGTTGAGCTATGACCGGCTTGGAGGACCAGCCAACTCAACCTTGACCGGTTCGGCTCTCATGCTAGGCGATGATGAGGAAGATGATAGCGCTTTTGCCTTCTTCTCTCCGGTGGAGATGCCGGGGGAGCCTACAAATCCCAAGGAGGCTTGGGAGGGCCCCAATAGGAAGGAGTGAAAGAAGGCCTCAGATGAAGAAATGGGGAGCATCATCGAGAACGACACGTTTGACTTGGTGAACCTACCTCCGGGGCGTAAGGCGAATTCTTCCAAGTGGCTCTTCAAGCGAAAGACCCACGCCGACGGCAACATTGAGCGCTACAAGAGCAGACTTGTAGCCAAGGGATACCAACAGCAGGAGAAGAAGGACTACAATGAAGTGTATGCTCCTGTGGTTAAGGGTACAACCCTTCGAACTCTCTTCGCCGTGGCAGCCATCAAAGGATGGGTGGTGAAGCAAATGGATATTGTAACGGCCTTCCTCAACAACGTTTTGGAGGAAGAGACCTACATGGAGCAGCCAGAGGGGTACAATGATGGGAGTGGCAGAGTGTGGAAGCTGATGAAAGCACTCTATGGCCTCAAGAAAGTCCCTAGGCAATGGTACATCAAGCTGCGGGAAGTCATGGAGGCGATTGGCTTCACTCCCTCAACGGCCGATCAATCGTTGTTCATGCTTGGCAAGGTGGAGCAGAGGAGCTTCATGGTGGTTTATGTGGATGACATCCTCATATTCTCACCCTCCTCTGACCTTGTGAAGGAGGTGATGCTGAAGCTTCAAGACAAGTTCAAGTGCAAGACCCTTGGTGACGTCAACTACTACCTTGGGCTTCACATTGAGCGAGATGTGGAGAAGCGGTGGATGCGAGTACTTGGAGGCCTTGGCTGCAACCTTTGGGAGAAGTGAATATCATGTGGCTACTCCTCTACCTCGAGGTTCAAGTGTGTGAAAGGACCAGCGGAGGAAAGTTTTGGTGAAGAGGAGAGGCGCCATTTTCACTCCTTGGTGGGCAGCCTCATGTATGCGGCCGTTCACACAAGGCCGGATGCAGCCTTTGCTACCAGGCAGCTAGCTAGGGTTGTCCAATGCCCTAATGAAGAGCAGGTAGCAGCTGGAGAGAGAGTGGCCAAGTATCTTGGCCAAACAGCAACTGTTGGACTGCAATACTACGTGGCGGCACATAGGCGTCAAAAGGGTGCGGATGGAGTCGAACCCGGGAGGCACTTTCTCACCACCTTCTCTGATGCATCTTGGGCATCAGAACCAGAGGATATGACAAGTGTGGGAGGCTTCATCTGCTGTGTAGGTGGAGGGCCAACAGCTTGGGAGAGCAAGAAGCAAGTGGACCAAGCATTGAGCTCGGTGGAGTCCGAGTACATGGCACTCTTCCGTGCCATAAGGGAGGTTGTGTGGCAGCGGCGTTTGCTAGCTGAATTGGGGGAGGAGCAGCAAGGACCTACCCCACTCTATTGTGATAGCCAGGGTGCTATTGCATTGGCTAAGAACCCGGTTCTTCATGGCCTTACCAAGCACATGAAGGTGAAGTGGCATTGGGTGAGGAGCATGGTAACCTCGGATGAAGTGGAGTTGCACTACGTGAAGACGACAGCACTGCCTGCTGATATGATGACCAAGAGGCTGGTTGAGCAGCAGCATTGGAAGTGTTGCAAGCTTGCTGGGATGGCTCTGAACTAAGGGGAGCAGATTCTAAGGCCAACAATCCGAGGGGGAGTTTTGTTGGTGCAACCCTATGGCTTGCACTCGGCTTGTCGTCCTTGTTTGTGTGTGTGCATGCATGGCATGGAATGAATTGTGAGTCAATTTCATTGCTATCTAGTGCTTGTGTGTGTGTTTGAATGGTGTATCACAATGTGGTTTGTGTCGGTCAAGACATTAGCGAGTTTTTACAACTCGCATGTCAAGTCGTCGTTTGCGTGTCGCATGTGTGTTTTCTATTTTGTCGAGTGTGAAGTGTCCATTGCATCGCAGGTGTGTGCAGCAAGCCCCCATCAACTCAAGAAGAATTTATCTTGCAGAACCAAGATCAAGAGCTCAAGATTTCAAGCTCAAGGGACATGGATAAATATTAAATAGTGAAAATAGTAACGCTACTTTGTGTAGTGTTACATTTCACTTGGTGTAGCCCCTTGGAGGGTTTGTTTCGAGACTCTTCATGGTTGGAAACTCTGTGGTGGTGTACCACCAACCTGGACCTTGGCTCTTGGGGTATGTAGGTGCTGGGAACCATCTCCATCTCGAACTCTTCTTGCTAAGTTTGTACTTCCAAGACTATAGTGGCTGCTATACCTTCTGCCAGTCAAACCGCCATAGCGTCGTCAAATCTTCATGGAATTTCATGATTCAACTTGCTGCTGATACATGACAGCAACGCGCTCTAGATCCAACTTACAGATCACCGTTTGATTCAGAGACCAGATCGTTATCAATATTTGAAGGCGTCTGACGGAAATCCGACTGTGCTCTCTATCTCTCATTATAGGCACATCTAAGCCTATTGTGATTATAACAGCTGCTGACTGGACCCCAGACGGGCCAGGTTTGTGGGCGCACGGGCCACACCGCCACCCAATGCTTCCAATGAGCTCTACCACCGCCAGAATGGCACCCTGGTGCAGGTAACTCCCTGGCCCACTAGTGTTCCAATCTGTGATCTTGATATGATTCAGATAGAGCATGCAATGTATTCTCGGTACGTTGATGATTCTAGTGTTGCTGGTTCACATTATCCTGCTGTTTGTAGTCTAGGATCCACTGCTATGTGTAGTCTAGGATCCCCTGCTACATCAGGCATGGACTCTTGTAGTGATCCTTTAGTGGGTCCCGCCACGTCGGCCCTCTCCTTTACACTAGACTCTGGCATGTCACACTGCTTCTTTCGAGACAGTACTGTTCTCACCCCATTTCCTGCACCCGTCGGAGTTGCACTAGCAGACCCGGTAGGTCTCTTCACACTGCACACTGAGTCCCCGCCAGTTGCTGCATCTGTTGACGACTTCTCATGTTTCACCACGGTTTTCCCGCTAGAGCGGAAGGTTGACGTGGCTACCATTTTTCTTCCGTGGCTGCTTGCTGCTCGCATCCAATACCGCCTGCCCGTGGTTCTTTTACACTCTGACTGTGGTGGCGATTTTGCCTCTTACCGTCTAGGACGGTTCTGTTGTGCGGAGGGCATTCGCCAGATGCACACAATGCCGGACTCCCCACAGTAGAATGGGGTTGCTAAACGACGCATCCGCTTGGTCATGGAGGTAGCTCGCACCTCCTTGGTCCACGACGGTGCACCCTATTTTTTGTGGCCATTTTTCGTGCGTTACGCTGCTCACCAGCTTAGCCTGTGGCCGCGCTCCCTGCAACCACAGGTTTCGCTGACCCTTTTCTAGGCAAGGTCTCCTGGTGACGCTTCTGCTTTCCACATCGAGGAAGCCTTGCTCATGTCCGTGCCACTAATGTGGACAAGCTCTCAGCCTGGACTCTTCCCTGTGTCTTCCTCGGGGTATTCACTTGACACCCCTGATTGGCTGTTTTCCCACCCAATACACCACCACTTCTTCCACTCTCGTGACGTTACCTTCGACAAGACGCTCCCCTACTACTGGCGCTTCCCTCACTGCAGCTTTCTTCTCCCTCCTGCTCCTCTCTTCCTCGCCCCTGCCCCACCTGCCGCACCCCTCCCACCCCGCCCGGCCCCGTCAGTTGTCTCTCACGCCACTCCGTTCCCCTCAGTCAGGCCTGTGGGGGAGTCTGCTGTCTCTGGGAGCCCAGCTGCTGGGGGTGCGCCTGCTGTCCCTACAGCGCCTACCTCAGCCCAGGTACCCTAGGCACCTCAGCAGCAGCCCTAGCTGCCGCAGCAGACTCAGCGACCGCAGCAGCAGCAGCAGCTGGGGGCAGTGGGCTCTAGGGGGTTGCTGGTTCTGTGGGTGGTATGTCCGGGGGTGCTAGTCCTGGGGTGCTATTTCAGAGATTAGTGGTGGTAGCTGAGGTGGAGATGGAGGTCTTAGAGAGGACAGCGAGCAGCAGCAACAACCGCAGCCGTAGCAGCACCAACCTCAGTCGCCACCGTTGCTACAGCACCAACCGCAGCCGCTGCCGCCGCAGCAGCAGCCATAGTCTGCCGTTCGTCTCCTTGGCCTTTCCTCCAGTTCCCTTGACCGACTGCCCGTCCCTCCTACTGTGCCTGACCGAGTCTATGGCCCTCTGTCCCCCCCCCCCCCCCCCCCTCCCGAACTCCTCTCCGACTCATTTCCCCCCTCGCTCTCCTCCATCCCCTGTCTTGTCCCCTGTCCCCCCTGTCCCCCGTCCTTTCCCACCGAGTTTGTCATCCCCCTAGTGGTCATCCTATCTCTCCTCGTGCTAGTGTCCATCCCATGGTCCTTCGTTCACGTGCTCCTCTGGTCCATGTCCTTCTGTTACCTCCCCAGTTGTCGCTCCCGTCGTCCTCTGCTCCCCCCACTAACTCTGCTCGCATTGCTCATCCTGTCAGCTCGCGCTTGCTTGCGCCCTTTGTTACTGACCCTACTGCTCCTCCTGGATTTGTCTTTGTGCTTGTCACTGTTGTCGCTGAATTTGCTGCTAGCCACCGCCTTGACTACGCCGCCGCCCTGGTTTCTGGTACTGCCAGTTCTCCGTCCGTTAAGGGTGCACTTGCCCTTGGCAATGACGTGCCAGAGGACAAGCAGTACGATCTGGCCTACCTTGCTTCCACAGTACCCCATCTCTGCTCCATGCTTGTATCCCTAAAGGGCGACCCGGATGCCTTCGACATCCCTATCCCACGCTCTTACGCTGAGGTGGTATCGGGGGCCTCGGCAGCCTAGTGGATACAGGTCATGGAGGCAGAGATGGCATCCTACAGATCCACAGGCACTTAAGTCGCCGAAGTTCCCCCACCTGGGGCGAACGTAGTCGATGGTATGTGGATCTTTAGGTTGAAGCACGCACATGGAGAGTCGCCAAAGTTCATTGCGCGTTACGTGGCTAGAGGCTTCAATCAGCAAGAGGGTGCGGACTTCTTCCAGACCTTCTCCTTTACCCCGTAGATGACTACACTTCGGGTGCTCTTTCACCTAGCCGTGCAGTGTGACTATGAGCTTCACTCATTCGATTTCTCCACAGCCTTCCTGCAGGATAGTCTGCACGAGCAGATCTATCTCTAGTGCCCACTAGGGTTCTTTGGGTCGTTCCCACCAAGGACCCAGTGTGTCACAGGATCGAATGTGTCGAGGAAAGGTTTGCTCAATGTTGCACTATCAATCAGTACAAGGTGCTTTTATACTTCGAGAGTACATCAGGTAACCAGGTTTATCTTATCCAAAGGGAATAGACCCTTCTAGAAATAGAATCACCCTGCGTATAGCCACGCAAGGCTATTGGCTTTAAGGGATTACGGCAGGATTACGCTAGATATAGCGCGCCAGTACATCCCGAGCCAGGTCGGTGATATATTCATAATAACAGGATAAACCAAAGGATAATGGAAAAGGAGAAATAGGAATCCAAATGGATCAGGAGAAAAAGAGGAATGAAATAGAAAGGAAATATGGAAAGGGGAAATAAGTGTAACGGGGTCGTACTCTCACACAGTGGAGCCTGCGCCTGACATGTACCGGTGGGGCGCAATTGCACGACATGTTCCGCACCACACTTGCTTCTCTGCAATTCTTTTCGTCCTTTACTGACCCTTCGCTCTATGTTCGGGCTGGACAGACCCCGTTCTACATCCTAGTGTACACAGATGATCTTATCTTTACTACTCTTGATAGAGACACACTGGCCTTAGTGAGGGTCGAGTTACTTAGGGGGCGCACTTGCACTGACCTGGGGGAGCTGAGGCGATATCTGGGCTTGGAAATCTCTCGTGACCATGCCACTTGCACAATCACACTCTCCTAATCCCATATGGTGCAGCAGATCCTTTAGAGGTTTAGTAACCAGTTCTCCTCAGCATAGCTCACCCCTCTGCTTGTGGATCTCATGCTCTCAGCTCATTTTCCGACTGAGCCGGCTGAGCCCAGTGATCCATACACAGAACTAGTGGGGTGCCTCATGTACGTATGATGTGCACTCGACAAGATCTAGCGTATACTCTCTGTATCCTTGCTCGCTTTGTTGCGACAGGCAGGTGTTATAATCACACTAGGCTAAGATTTGCCTAAAATGAGAGATGTAGTGCACAGTCAGATTTCTGTCAGACGGATTCAAATATTGATGCCGATCTCATCAATGATTTCTAAATTGCATATGGAGAGAGTTGCCCGTCGTCTATCAGCAGCAATGTGAATCAGGAAATTTCATGAATATTTGAAGACGATATGGCGATATGACTGGCAGGAGGTATAGCAGCCACTATAGTCTTAGAAGTACAAACTTAGCAAGAAGATTCGATATTGAGATGGTTCCCAGCCTCTACAAACCCCAAGAGCCGATGTCGAGGTTAGTGTTACACCACCACAGAGTCCCCAACCATGATTATACTCGAAACAAACTCGACAAGGGGCTACACCAAGTGATATGTAACACTACACGAAGTAGCATTACTATTCTCACTATTTAAGTATTTATCCACGTCTCTCGGGCTTTAAATCTTGGGCTCTTGGTCTTGGTTCTGCAATATACATTCTTCTTGAGCTGATAAGGGATTGCAGCACACACCTGCAACGCAATGGACACTTCACACTCGACAAAATAGAAAAACACATGAGACGCGCAAACGACAACGACATGCGACTAGTGAAAACTCGCTAATGTCTTGATCGACACAAACCATTCAAGCACACACACAAGCATTAGATAGGAATTCCATAGACTCACAAGTCATTCCATGCCATGCATGCACACACACGAACAAGGATGACAAGCCGAGTGCAAGCCACAGGGTTGCACTAACAAACTCCCCCTCGGATTGTTGGCCTTAGAATCTGCTCCTCTTGGTTCAGAGCCATCCTAGCAAGCTTGCAACACTTCCAATGCTGCTGCTCAACTAGCCTCTTGGTCATCATATCAGCAGGCTGTGCTGTCGTCTTCACGTAGTGCAATTCCACTTCACCCGCGGTTACCATGCTCCTCGCCCAATGCCACTTCACCTTCATGTGATTGGTAAGGCCATGAAGAACGGGGTTCTTAGCCAATGCAATACCACTCTGGCTATCACAATAGATTGGGGTAGGTTCTTGCTGCTCCTCCCCCAATTCAGCTAGCAAACGCCACTGCAATACAACCTCCCTTATGGCACGGAAGATTGCCATGTACTCGGACTCCATCGAGCTCAATGCTTGGTCCACTCGTTTGGTCCTCCACCAACACAGCAGATGAAGGCTCCCACACTTGTCATATCCTCTGTTTTTGTGCCCAAGATGCATCCAAGGAGTCGGTGAGAAAGAGCTTCTCGGGTTCGACTCCATCCGCACCCTTTTGACACATTAGTGCCGCCGCGGAGTATTGCAGTCCAACAGTTGCTGTTCGGCCAAGGTACTAGGCCACTCTCTCTCCAGCTGCTACCTGCCCTTCATTAGGGCATTGGACAACCCTAACCAGCTGCGCTGTAGCAAAGGCTGCATCTGGCCTTGTGTGAACGGCCGCATACATGAGGCTGCCCCCCAAAGAGTAAAAACGGCGCCTCGCCTCTTCACCAACACTTCGCTAATCCCTTCAAACACTAGAACCCCGAGGGTAGAGGAGTAGCCTCATGACCTTCACTCTTCCCAAAGTTTGTAGCAAAGGCCTCCATGTACTTCTTTTGATGCACTTGCAGCCACCGCTTCTCCGCATCTCGCTCAACGTGAAGCCCAAGGTAGTAGTTGACATCACCAAGGCTCTTGCACTTGAACTTGTCTTGAAGCTTCAGCATCACCTCTTTCACAAAGTCAGAGGAGGGTAAGAATGTGAGGATGTTATCCACATAAACCACCATGAAGCTCCTCTGCTCCCCCTCACCAAGCATGAACAAGGATTGATCGGCCATTGAGGGAGTGAAGCCGATCGCCTCCAAGACTTCTTGCAGCTTGATGTACCATTGCCTAGGGGCTGGGTTGAGGCCATAGAGTACTTTCATCAGCTTCCACACTCTGCCACTCCCATCATTGTACCCCTGTGGCTGCTCCATCAAGGTCTCTTCCTCGAAAAATCCATTGTGGAAGGCCGTTACTATCTCCATTCGCTTCACCACCCATCCTTTGATGGCCGCCGCGGCGAAGAGAGTTCGAAGGGTTGTACCCTTCACCACAAGAGCATATAATTCATTGTAGTCCTTCATATTTTGCTGGTGTTACTCCTTAGCTACATGTCTGCTCTTGTAGTACTCAATGTTGCCGTCAACGGCGGTCTTGCGCTTGAAGATCCACTTGGAATATATCGCTTTACGCCCCGTAGGTAGGTTCACCAAGTAAACAATTTCGTTCTCTATGATGCTCCCCATTTCTTCATCTGAGGCCTTCTTCCACTCCTTCCCATTGGGGCCCTCCCAAGCCTCCTTGGGATTTGTAGGCTCTCTCGGCATCTCCACTGGAGAGAAGAAGGTAAAAGCGCACTCCTCGCTTTCATCTTCCACATCATCGTTTAGCATGTGAGCCAAATTGGTCAAGGTTGAGTTGGCTGATCTTCCAAGCCGATCGTAGCTCAACCAATTGGGGACTTGAATGCTCAACCTGAGGCTTCCTTCTCCCCCTTCCTTCCTTCTCTGCTGTAGGGACTTGAATGCTCTCATGGCATTGCTGCAAATCTGGTCGGTTCCGGCGAGCACTTGTAGCTTATCCACTGGGCTGCCCAGGGCCCCAACACCGCCTCACCGTAAGAGCGCGGAACAAGGATCTCAAGAGCGTGTGGGTCATCCTCTGGAGATACAAGCATGGAGCAGAGATGGGGAACAGTGGCAGCAAGGTCGGCCAACTCGTACTGCCTGTCCTCTAGCACGTCACTGCCAAGGGCAGGTGCACCCCGATGGACGGAGGACGGGCAGTACCAGAGACCAGAGCGGCAGCGTAGTTAAGGCGGTGGCCAGCGGCGAAGTCAGCGACAGCAGCGACAAGCGCAGAGACAGACTCTGGAGGAGCAGTAGGGTCAGTGACAAGCTACGCAAGCATGCGCGAGAGGTCTGGACGAGCAGTGTGAGCAGCGTCGGAGCGAGGAGGGAGGGGACGGCGGGAGCGACGATGGGGGAGGCAACGGGAGGACTATGACTGGAGGAGCACGCAAACGAAGGACCATAGGGTGGACACTAGGCCGAGGAGAGACAGGACAAGCACCAGAGGGGCGACCGACCCAGTGGGAAAGAACTGGGGACTGGGGACGAGGGGGGATGGGGGACAGGTTAGGGGACGGAGTGGAGCGTGAGGGAAAATGAGCCGGAGAGGAGTCCGGAGGAGGGAACAATGGGCCGTAGATAGGGTCACGCACTAGAGGGGGAAAGGGCGGACGGACAGGGGAACCTGGAGAAAGACCAAGGAGAGAAAGGGCAGAATGCGGCTGCTGCTGCTGCGGCGGCTGCTGCTGCAGCTGCAACTGCTCCCTGTCCTCTCCAAGACCTCCAGCGGCACCGCGGCTGCCACCGGCACTCCTCGAAACAGCACCCCAAAGACAAGCACCCTTGGACGCACCACCCACAGATCCAGCACCCCCAGTGTCAGAACCTCCAGAACTCGCACCCCCAGAAAGAGCACCCACATAGTCAGCACCCCCATAACTCGCACCCTCAGAACCAACAACCCCAACACCAAAACCTCCAACACCACAAGGAAAGCAGGCGCGCCCCCAGCAACTGGGCCCTGAGAGTCAGCCGACTCTCCCACAGGTGTAACCGAGGGGAACTGAGTGGCGTGGGAGTCACCAGACTGGGCCGGGCGGGGCGGGAGGGGTGCGGCAGGCGGTGCAGGGACAAGGAAGAGAGGATAATGAGGCACAAGAGCGCTGCGATGCTGGAAGCGCCAGTAGTAGGGGAGCATCTCGTCGAAGGTAACATCACGAGAGTGGTAAAAGTGGTGGTGTGACGAATGGTAGAACAGCCAGTCAGAGGCGTCAAGCGGAAACCCCAGGAAGACACAAGGAAGGGTGCGGGCTGAGAACTTGTCCATGCGAGCGTCACGGACGTGAGCAAGGCTGCCCCAGAGGTGGAATGCAAACGTGTCACCAGGAGATCTGGTCCAGAGGAGGGTCGACAAAACTTGTGGTCGCAGGGAGCGCGGCCACAGGTTAAGCTGGTGAGCAGCGTAGCGCATGGCGAACGGCCACAGAAAATGAGGTGCACCGGCGTAGACCATGGAGGTGCAAGCTACCTCCATGATTAGGCCGATGAATTGCTCGATGACCCCATTCTTCTGTGGAGATTCCGGCAGTGTGTACGTCTAGTGGATGCCCTCGGCACGACAAAAACGTCCTAGAGTGCCAGAGGCGAACTCGCCCCCTCGGTCAGAGTATAAGTGACCTACAGGCAGGCAGTGGTGGGTGCAAACAGTGAGAAGCCACGGGAGGAGAACGGTAGGCACGTCGGCCTTCCGCTTCAACGGGAACACTGTGGTGAAGCGCGAGAAGTCGTCAACGACGACTAGAAAGTCGCTCCCGACTAAGACCATGGACCGGGGCAGGGCTCCATGTGCAGTGTCTGTAGTGGTGTTGTGGTAGGAGGAAATGAGGAGGAGTGAGGAATGGCACGCTATCAGCCCTCGACGCAGGACGTGCAGAGTGGTGCTACCGACATAGGTAGGGCGGGGAGCGACGTAGGAAGACTAGTGACTAGACCGTGCTAGGACATGTGCCTAAGACATAGGAGTGCAGGGTGACCTAAACGGTGGTGCCACAAAATGGATGGGTGGGCTATCAATCGACAGGAGCAGGACGCGGCAACCGTGGCAAACACAGCAGTCAGCGAGGACTCAGTGTGCAGTGTAAAGAGACCGGATCCAGGGTCACGCTCAAATGTGGCTAAGTGCCAACCGTTGGCTGTGTCTGTGCAAGCAGTGTGTCTCTTGTGGCCAGGGAACGTAGTGGTGACGCCTCGGTCCTGAAGGTAACCGACACCCACTAGGTTCCTGGCAAACGAGGGGATGTGCAGACCGGTGAGGGAGCTGGAGGGGACAGCTGGACAAGGGAGAGTGGTGGTGCTACGTGTAGCAGTTGTGGCGGAGGAGTCTGCTAGTGCGACGCGGACATGGGCAGGAAGCAGGGTGACAGTAGTGCTGTCTCTAAAGAAGCAACGTGACGCGCCTGAGTTAAGGATCAAGGAGAGGGCCATCGTAGGAGGGGCAGGGGAGGAGCCTAGGGGACACGTAGTAGAGGCTCCTAGACTAGACGCAGTGGTGGGACCTAGACCCCTAGGCCCTAAGGCCCCCGGTCCTCCAGAGAGACCACACTGGCCCTAGGGCAGTGACCACCCCGGGGCCGCACCTATAGAGCCCCCACCGTGCCCAACTCCCCCAATACCCCATTGCGGCTGCTGCCGCTGCTGCTGCTGCTACTGCGACTTTGGCACTGGCCAAAGAGCCCGGAAGCAGACGTAGAGGTCGTGGAGCCAGAAGACAAGGAGGTAACTAATATGATCCTCTAGGTGCGGGCTCACCAGCTGTAGCTGGTGAGCGAGAAACCGAAGAGCGGAGGGAAGTGCCCGGTGGTCTGGCCGAGGGACAGACCCTAACGAGGCCATCATTCTGAGAGCTGAGGCGGCGAAGAACTAGAGGAGACTAGTGGGAGGCACTAGGTGCTACAGGAGCACTAACGGAGGTAGTAGAAGTGGTGATTGTGGCAGCGAGCAGGAGGCTCGTAGTAGCAGCGGCTAGTGGTAGGCTGGCAGTAACAAGAGCGAGTGACAGTAAGATGGCAGTGGCAGCCAGCTGTCGACGGGCTGGAGCTGCTAGGATGCATAGGGAGCAAACGAGGTGGAAGTACGCGCGAGAGGAGATATCCTAGCAGCACACCGAGGAGATAGCTAGGAGTCACTAGGACTGGCACACATGGCGAATGACGGTCCACAGGGCACAGGGGACTCACGAAGCTGGCGGCCGACTGCCGACTGGCGACGGGCGGCTGGCGGCTAGTGGTGGCAGCTGGCGGCTGATTGCTGGAGGTCGGCAGCAGGTTAACGGCGGTCGGCTGCTGGTAGCTGGCGACTGGTGCTAGCTGCTGGTGACCAGGCTGGTGGAGGCTGAAGCTGACGGTTGGCAACAGCAGTGGCGATAGGAGCGGCAGCGGCGGTTGCAGAGGCAGCGGCGGCGGCGACTAGAGCGGCAGCTGAATGGGCAGTAGTGGCAGGGGTGGCTGCAAGGGCAGTGGCAACAGCGACAGCTACAATGGCAGCGGCGGCAGTGGCGACAGTGACGAGCTGGTGGACGCTGCTAGCGGCTAGCTAGCTGGCGCTGCTGGCGAGTGGCTAGCAGCAGCTGCTGGCGTCGAGCTTGCGGACGCTGCTGGCAGCTAGCTGGCAGCAGTTGCTGGCGGCGACTGGCGGATGTTGCTAGCGGCTAGCCGGCTGGCGCTGCTGGTGGAGAGATGGCTAGCACTGCTGGCAGCGCGTTGGCTAATGCGGCTGGCAAGCTACAGTAGCTGGCTAACGTGCTGACTAGCTGGCTGGAACGAAGGCTGGCATGCTATCTAGTGCGTTGGCTAGTGGGTTGGCTAGCGTGCTGGCTAGCGGGTTGGCTAGCGGGTTGGCTAGCGTGCTGGCTTGCGCACTGGCGGGCGTGCTGGCTAGTGTGCTGACCGACGCGTTGGCTAGCGTGCTGGCGAGCGTGCTGGTTACTGCTGGCTGCCGTACCAAATAGTGTGATCGCTAGGGGGGGGGGGAGAGTCGAGGCTACGGAGCGCGAAATTGGAGGGCATGAGGTGCGCGAAATTGAGAGGAGCGCACGTGCGGAAAAAAAAAAAAAAAAAAAAAAAAAAAAAAAAAACACACACAAAAAAAACACCAAAAAAAAACAAAAAAAAAACAAAGAAAAACACACAAAAAAAAAACTACAGTAACGCGGAAGCGTGAGTAATGTCAGAAAAAAAGATGTTATAACCTAGCTCAATACCATGTTAGAGTAGCGGGAAAATAATGACTAAGGGAAAATGTCGAGGGATACAAAACTAGGGCTGTACTCGCTAAGAACTAAACTAACTAGGCTATAAATAGATATGACCTAGCTAATCTATATAAAAATATTTGTTGACGCCTTCCACCCCCCCCGGCTAGAGCTGGGGAAGAGATAGCCTAATATGGTTTTTTTTTATGTACTAGAGTTCTTGCTTCCCCCACTTAGGTGGGGAAGCAATAGCCGAATTTTGTCATTGACAAAAATATGCCAAGAGATCTGATGGGAAAATGTGGCATTTACTTTTGTCTCCCATCAGGGATGTCGTTCAAAATTGAGTGTAATATATATAGATATTACACTATTATATATTACACTATTAAAACCATTTTTACTCTGAATTTAAATGCTAGGAAGCTAGAGACTAGTTCCATTTCTTAGGAGTTCATTTTATACTTTTAACCAAAGCTTGAAAAAGAAATCCATTCGATCGATTGCAATAGGTTGCTCCGCAACCCAAAAAACAAGAGGAGGGTATTTTAACTCATACAGGTCCAAGGATGTCTTAAAAATGGAAATTCCTAATACAAGATAGACTCCTATGGGCAAATTCATGCAGCCTCGCGTCATACTAAGAACCTGTTCTTATTACAGGTATCAGGAATTGGCCCCTTGATACCCGTGCCTGAGCCCTGTATTTTTGCAGCACTTCATATCTGGCTTGTTCAGGCTCGGCGCGGTTGGTTGCTATGCCATCGGGCCTCGCAATGGAATACGACACACAATGCGCTTTGCAACCAACCGAATGCACCAGTCCAAACACCCAACCACAACATTCTGAAGCCTGCACACGTGCCCAAGAAATAGCAGGGTGGTTGGATGCGAGAAGGGCAGTTACAAATGGGGTTTTAGCTTTTGCAGTCAACTCAGTGGGGCAATTTATTGCTGCTGCCATCATGCTGACATGGCGTGTTTCTGTACGTTTGAAACTTACCGAGGCAGTCTAACCTCGTCATCCAGGCTCCAGCTACACCCAACTCATCCCACGAAACATACCTCCGCGAGTTTAGGGTTTACCCACCCCGAAACGGCATGCGGGCCCCTATGGGTTTTATTTTGTTTCGCCCTGGCTAGCCTGCTTGCCTGATTTGCGTACCTAAGCTAGCCCAAAAATGTTGTGTTTTACAGCAGGTTCGAATGACTGCTTGAATATACCTGCCTATTTTGGCTCCAAACCTCTAAAAGGGCCCTAAGTCATCACTCGCACGTATTGACGGCGAAAGAAGGAATTTCCCCCACTGATTTGACTGCAGAAGCTAAGACCCCATCACAAAGAACGAGAAGGGTGGTGGCTCTCTCGTTAGGAGAGCTTGCGTTGCCCAGCCTGTCGCGGGGGCCTCGCAACGACTCCACGCGGCGCTCGCGTACGGCCTGGCGTGGTTATGGCGAATGTGATTCTGCCCTAGCACAATCTGTTGCCATCGGATTTTTCTGATGTGGCTCTCACCTCTCCCTGATATCGGTGTTTTATTTCAAATATGTAGGTATCAACCATGTTTTCGTACAGCCAATTCCTGATATCTGTGCAGTAGGAATACACCCTACCATCGCGCCAAACTCGTCATTTTGCCCAAACCGCTACTCAGCCTCACCATCCTCACGTCAGACTTGGGTGCACGTGCCAAGCATCGCAAAAGTTGCTTGCGATGCCAGGTGCATACGTTTCACTCGCAAATAATGGTTCACTCAAACCAGCACAACGCAACTTGTCGAAATTTTAAGCGCGAAATGATTTTTGCGCTTTCACATACGCAATTTGTCTCAGAATAATGCACTGACTAGAATGAGGCATACACGCATGTTTTGTGCTATTGTGATGTACTCTCTATAAGCATGCACCTATCAAGCCTATAACAATATGTGAATATGTTGACACACCCCCTAGGCTAGACAAGGGGCAGTGCCTGGCAAGAGACACGCAGTTCAGGGTGGCACTACTAGTCCAACCTCTGAGGCAAGGGTCCGAAGACCAGTTAGGAGAGTACAAACTAGACAAGAGCAAACCAGGGTGGCACTACTAGTCCGGCCACTGGAGTAGAGGCCACAAGGCTAGTCAGGAGAATATATGAAATAGTAGTACACAATCAAGGTCCTAGCCAGTGAGGAGGTACTAGAACAGACCAAGCTGTACATAGTGCCGATGATGATCTTTTGGCGCAAGCGCCTTTGTAAAGATATCAGCTGTGTTGGCACCGGAGGCCAAGTGAACTACGCGGGCCTGGCATTGCTGCTGTAGCTCGCGCAGTGGGCAGTACCGCAGCTGGATGTGCTTCGCTCTGCCCTCCAGTTGAAGCTCCTCACACAGGAGGATCATGGCCTTGTTGTCAGCATACAGGACCGGGGTAGAGCTAGGCCACTCACCTAAGTCTGTGAGCAAGAAAGTCAGCCAGCGGAGCTCCTGTGCTGCCATGGCACTAGAGTAGCTCTCAGCCTCACAGCTAGACTGTGCAACAGACAACGAGCGGGTGGACCTCCACGAGATGGCGCCTGCACCAAGGCTAAAGCAGTAGCCCAGGGAGGACCTGAGCATCTCAGCGTCGTCCGCCCACGAAGCGTCTGTGTGCCCTTAAAGGACCACTGGCTTGCGTCCTCCTAGCACTAGCCCCATGCCCGATGTACTTGCTAGATAACGCAAAACCCTCTTAGTGGCCGAGCCAGAATGCTGAGCAGGTATGTGAGATCTGGACGAGTGCAAGCCATCAAGAACATGAGGCAACCCACCAGCTCAGCGTAAGGACCACCGGGCTCTACTGACTCTTCTGGAACTGAAGCAGAGAGCATGTGGTCTACTGGCAGAGGTGTGGGAGGGGGTTTATTTAAAGGCACATTTCTTATAGCACCCAGGGGCTATGGAATGACACTTTTATGTTTATGAACTGGGATGGAACTGTGTTGTACACAAAGTTATTTTGGGTTTTTTTCTTATGATTCTCGCACGTGATCGCGTTTATGGCAAGGAGGACGATCCACATGCCATGTTGCAGCCTAACTGTCACATTGTAAGGGCATTTTGTCACACCTGGTGGTGGCAAGGGGCAACCTCCACGACCCAACCAGGCCCGACCTGTGCACGGATTCTCCCACGCTGCAGTAATGACTGCTAAAACTTTGCTGTTAGAGCGTGTTCCCACAAGCCTCGTATCGGGCTCGCCCGTATCAAACTCGCAACATTCGCCTGAGTGACAAGAATTCCAAGTGTGGTTACAGCTCTACACTATATTGAACCACTTCGCGTCAAGTCCGCACTGCTTAAGGACGCACAAGTCAGATAAGAGGTACTCTTATAGAAGGCAAAATCTAATGAAATCCAACGCAAATGAGCCAGGGGGGTGGTTGTCAACATATATTTGCATAGGTGCATGCTTATAGAGAGTATAACTCCTTAGGACAAAACCACCCTGTATCACTCATTCTAGCTCATTGCATTATTCAGAGATGGTATCATGCTAGGTTAGGTCCCCCTCCCCGCTTACGCTTCCGCCCCTAGCCCTAGACCGTGTCCTAGCCGTGCCCTAGCCCTAGCTGCACCCGAGCCCTAGCTCTGTCCACGCCGACCCCGTCAGTTCTCGCCGGCCCCGTTAGTTTGTGCCGGCCCCACTAGTTCGCGGCAGCCCCGCTTATCTGCGCCAGCCCCGTCACTTTGCACCGGCCTCACTAGTTTGCGCCGGCACCGTCGCTTCGCACCGGCCCCGTCACTTCGCGCCGCCCCCTCAGTTCGCGCCGACTCCTGTCAGTTTGCGCTGGCCCCACTAGTTCGCGCCGGCCCCACTAGTTCGCGCCAGCCCCATCGTCTTTGAGCTGGATATGGATCAGATTAGGTCTTCTATGTATGTCATGTATGCTAATGACTCTAGTATGAGTAGACCCTATTACCCTGTGTTTTCTAGTGTAGATGTGGTCACTGTGTGTAGCCTAGGTTCCCCTTCTGTGTGAGGCATAGGACCACCTGCCTTGTTTAGCCTAGGCTCCATTCTAGCTCCTCCGACTTTGGACGCCACCATCGCGCTCTCTTTCACACTAGACTCGGGTGCGTCCACCTGTTTTTTTCGAGACCACACTGCGCTCACACCGCTTGCCGCCCCTCTTGCTATAGCACTTGCTAACCCCTACTCATGTCCAGTTGTTGCACGTAGCTCCACGACCCTTCCCTATCCAGCAATTCCCTTGGGCTCCCTTACAGGCCTGCAAATCCTCTCGTTCTCCTGGAACCTAGTTGCTGTCGGCTGTCTTCAGGACCTCGGCGTCACCACTAGGTACCCTGGTCACAAGCGGTACATAGTCTGCACCGAGGCCGGGCAAGGGGTCACACAAGGGGGCAGGCAAGGGGTCAGGCAAGGGGGCAGGCAAGGGGTCAGGCAAGGGGGCAGACAAGGGGGCATGCAAGTGGGCAGGCACAGGGGCAGGCAAGGGGGCATGCAAGGAGGCAGGCAAGGGGGCAGGCAAGGGGGCAGGCAAGGGGACAGGCAAGTGGGCAGGCAAGGGGGCAGGCAAGGGGGCAACCAAGGGGGCAAGCAAGGGGTCAGGCAAGGGGGCAGGCAAGGGAGAAAGAAAGGGGGCAAGCAAGGAGTCAAGCAAGGGGGCAGGCAAAAGGGCAGGCACCAGGGCACGCAAGGGGTCAGACAAGGGGTCACGCAAGGGGCCAGGCAAGGGGACACGCAAGGGTCAGGCAAGGGGTTAGGCAAGGGGTCAGGCAAGGGGTCAGGCAAGGGGTCAGGCAAGGGGTCAGGCAAGGGGCCATGCAAGGGGGCAGGCAAGGGAGCAAGAAAGGGGTCAGGAAAGGGGGCATGCAAGTGGTCAGGCAAGGGGTCATGCAAGGGGTCAGGCAATTGGTCAGGCAAGGGGGCAGGCAAGGGGGCACGCAAGGGGGCAGGCAAGGGGTCATGCAAGGGGTCAAGCAAGGGGCCAGGCAAGGGGCCAGGCAAGGGGTCAGGAAAGGGCAGGGGCAGGCAAGGGGGCAAGCAAGGGGTCAGGCAAGGGGGCAAGCAAGGGGGCAGGCACAGGGGCAGACAAGGGGTCAAGCAAGGGGTCGGGCAAGGGGCGAGGCAAGGGGCAGGCAAGGGCTCAGGCAAGGGGTCAGGCAAGGTGTTAGGCAAGTGGGCAGGCAAGGGGGCAGGCAAGGGTGCAGGCAAGGGGGCACGTAAGTGCGCAGGCAAGGGGGCAGGCAAGGGGGCACACAAGGGGGCGGGCAAGGGGGGCAGGCAAGGGGGCAGGCAAGGGGGCAGGCAAGGGGGCAAGCAAGGGGTCAGGCAAGGAGGCAGGCTAGGGGTCAGGCAAGGGGTCATGCAAGCGGTCAAGCATTTGGTCAGGCAAGGGGGCAGGCAAGGGGGCAGGCAAGGGGGCAGGCAAGGGGGTAGGCAAGGGGGCAGGCAAGGGGGCAGGCAAGGGGGCAGGCAAGGGGGCAGGCAATGGGGAAGGCAAGGGGGCAGGCAAGGGGGCAGGCAAGGGGGCTCGCAAGGGGTCAGACAAGGGGTCAGGCGAGGGGGCAGGCCATGAGGCGGGCTAGGGGTCAGGCAAAGGGGCAGGTAAGGGGTCAATGAAGGGGTTAGGCGAGAGGTTACGCAAGGGTCAGGCAAGGGGGCAGGCAAGGGGGCAGGCAAGGGGGCACGCAAGGGGGCAGGCAAGGGGGCAGGCAAGGGGGCTAGCAAGGGGACAGGCAAGGTGGCAGGCAAGGAGCCAGACAAGAGGGCTGGCAAGCGGGCAGGCAAAGGGGGCAGGCAAGGGGGCAAGCAAGGGGGTAGGCAAGGGGGCAGGCAAGGGGGCAGGCAAGGGGGCAGGTAAGTGGGCAGGCAAGGGGGCAGGCAAGGGGAAACACAAGGGGGCGGGCAAGGGGACAGGCAAGGGGGCAGGCAAGGGGGCAAGCAAGGGGTCGGGCAAGGAGGCAGGCTAGGGGTCAGGCAAGGGGTCATGCAAGGGGTCAGGCATTTGGTCAGGCAAGGGGGTAGGCAAGGGGGCAGGCAAGGTGGCAGGCAAGGGGGCAGGCAAGTGGGCAGGCAAGGGGGCAGGCAAGGGGGCACACAAGGGGGCGGGCAAGGGGGGCAGGCAAGGGGACAAGCAAGGGGGCAGGCAAGGGGGCAAGCAAGGGTTCGGGCAAGGAGGCAGGCTAGGGGTCAGGCAAGGGGTCATGCAAGGGGGCAGGCAATGGGGAAGGCAAGGGGGCAGGCAAGGGGGCAGGCAAGGGGGCAGGCAAGGGGGCAGGCAAGGGGTCATGCAAGGGGTCAAGCAAGGGGCCAGGCAAGGGGCCAGGCAAGGGGTCAGGAAAGCGCAGGGGCAGGCAAGGGGGCAAGCAAGGAGTCAGGCAAGGGGGCAAGCAAGGGGGCAGGCACAGGGGCAGACAAGGGGTCAGGCAAGGGGTCGGGCAAGGGGCGAGGCAAGGGGCAGGCAAGGGCTCAGGCAAGGGGTCAGGCAAGGTGTTAGGCAAGTGGGCAGGCAAGGGGGCAGGCAAGGGTGCAGGCAAGGGGGCACGTAAGAGCGCAGGCAAGGGGGCAGGCAAGGGGGCACACAAGGGTGCGGGCAAGGGGGGCAGGCAAGGGGGCAGGCAAGGGGGCAGGCAAGGGGGCAAGCAAGGGGTCAGGCAAGGAGGCAGGCTAGGGGTCAGGCAAGGGGTCATGCAAGCGGTCAAGCATTTGGTCAGGCAAGGGGGCAGGCAAGGGGGCAGGCAAGGGGGCAGGCAAGGGGGCAGGCAAGGGGGCAGGCAAGGAGGCAGGCAAGGGGGCAGGCAAGGGGGCAGGCAATGGGGAAGGCAAGGGGGCAGGCAAGGGGGCAGGCAAGGGGGCAGGCAAGGGGGCAGGCAAGGGGGCTCGCAAGGGGTCAGACAAGGGGTCAGGCTAGGGTTCAGGCAAGGGGTCAGGCGAGGGGGCAGGCCATGAGGCGGGCTAGGGGTCAGGCAAAGGGGCAGGTAAGGGGTCAATGAAGGGGTTAGGCGAGAGGTTACGCAAGGGTCAGGCAAGGGGGCAGGCAAGGGGGCAGGCAAGGGGGCACGCAAGGGGGCAGGCAAGGGGGCAGGCAAGGGGGCTAGCAAGGGGACAGGCAAGGTGGCAGGCAAGGAGCCAGACAAGAGGGCTGGCAAGCGGGCAGGCAAAGGGGGCAGGCAAGGGGGCAAGCAAGGGGGTAGGCAAGGGGCAGGCAAGGGGGCAGGCAAGGGGGCAGGTAAGTGGGCAGGCAAGGGGGCAGGCAAGGGGAAACACAAGGGGGCGGGCAAGGGGACAGGCAAGGGGGCAGGCAAGGGGGCAAGCAAGGGGTCGGGCAAGGAGGCAGGCTAGGGGTCAGGCAAGGGGTCATGCAAGGGGTCAGGCATTTGGTCAGGCAAGGGGGTAGGCAAGGGGGCAGGCAAGGTGGCAGGCAAGGGGGCAGGCAAGGGGGCAGGCAAGGGGGCGGGCAAGGGGGCAGGCAATGGGGAAGGCAAGGGGGCAGGCAAGGGGGCAGGCAAGGGGGCAGGGGAGGAGGCAGGCAAGGGGGCTGACAAGGGGTCAGGCAAGGGTGCAGGCAAGGGTTCAGGCAAGGGGTCAGGCAAGGGGGCAGGCCATGAGGCGGGCTAGGGGTCAGGCAAAGGGGCAGGCAAGGGGTCAAGGAAGGGGTAAAGCAAGAGATTAGGCAAGGGTCAGGCAAGGGGGCAGGCAAGGGGGCAGGCAAGGGGGCACGCAAAGGGGCAGGCAAGGGGGCAGGCAAGGGGGCTAGCAAGGGGACAGGCAAGGTGGCAGGCAAGGAGCCATACAAGGGGGCAGGCAAGCGGGCAGGCAAGGGGGCAAGCAAGGGGGCATGCAAGGGGGTAGGCAAGGGGGCAGGCAAGGGGGCAGGCAAGGGGGCAGGTAAGTGGGCAGGCAAGGGGGCAGGCAAGGGGGCACACAAGGGGGCGGGCAAGGGGGCAGGCAAGGGGACAAGCAAGGGGGCAGGCAAGGGGGCAAGCAAGGGTTCGGGCAAGGAGGCAGGCTAGGGGTCAGGCAAGGGGTCATGCAAGGGGGCAGGCAATGGGGAAGGCAAGGGGGCAGGCAAGGGGGCAGGCAAGGGGGCAGGGGAGGAGGGAGGCAAGGGGGCTGACAAGGGGTCAGGCAAGGGGGCAGGCAAGGGTTCAGGCAAGGGGTCAGGCAAGGGGGCAGGCCATGAGGCGGGCTAGGGGTCAGGCAAAGGGGCAGGCAAGGGGTCAAGGAAGGGGTAAAGCAAGAGATCAGGCAAGGGTCAGGCAAGGGGGCAGGCAAGGGGGCAGGCAAGGGGGCACGCAAGGGGGCAGGCAAGGGGGCAGGCAAGGGGGCTAGCAAGGGGACAGGCAAGGTGGCAGGCAAGGAGCCATACAAGGGGGCAGGCAAGCGGGCAGGCAAGGGGGCAGGCAAGGGGGCAAGCAAGGGGGTAGTCAAGGGGGCAGGCAAGGGGGCAGGCAAGGGGGCAGGTAAGTGGGCAGGCAAGGGGGCAGGCAAGGGGGCACACAAGGGGGCGGGCAAGGGGGGCAGGCAAGGGGGCAGGCAAGGGGGCAGGCAAGGTGGCAAGGAAGGGGTCGGGCAAGGAGGCAGGCTAGGGGTCAGGCAAGGGGTCATGCAAGCGGTCAAGCATTTGGTCAGGCAAGGGGGCAGGCAAGGGGGCAGGCAAGGGGTCAGGCAAGGGGGCAGGCCATGAGGCGGGCTAGGGGTCAGGCAAAGGGGCAAGCAAGGGGTCAAGGAAGGGGTTAAGCAAGAGATCAGGCAAGGGTCAGGCAAGGGGGCAGGCAAGGGGGCAGGCAAGGGGGCACGCAAGGGGGCAGGCAAGGGGGCAGGCAAGGGGGCTAGCAAGGGGACAGGCAAGGTGGCAGGCAAGGAGTCAGACAAGGGGGCAGGCAAGCGGGCAGGAAAGGGGGCAGGCAAGGGGGCAAGCAAGGGGGTAGGCAAGGGGGCAGGCAAGGGGGCAGGCAAGGGGGCAGGTAAGTGGCCAGGCAAGGGGGCAGGCAAGGGGGCACACAAGGGGGCGGGCAAGGGGGGCAGGCAAGGGGGCAAGCAAGGGGGCAGGCAAGGGGGCAAGCAAGGGGTCGGGCAAAGAGGCAGGCTAGGGGTCAAGCAAGGGGTCATGCAAGCGGTCAGGCATTTGGTCAGGCAAGTGGGCAGGCAAGGAAGCAGGCAAGGGGGCAGGCAAGGGGGTAGGCAAGGGGGCAGGTAAGGGGGCAGGCAACGGGGCAGGCAAGGGGGAAGGCAAGGGGGCAGGCAAGGGGGCAGGCAAGGGGGCAGGCGAGGGGGCAGGGAAGGGGGCTGACAAGGGGTCAGGCAAGGGGGCAGGCAAGGGTTCAAGCAAGGGGTCAGGCGAGGGGGCAGGCCATGAGGCGGGCTAGGGGTCAGGCACAGGGGCAGGCAAGGGGTCAAGGAAGGGGTTAGGCAAGAGGTCAGGCAAGGGTCAGGCAAGGGGGGCAGGCAAGGGGGCACGCAAGGGGGCAAGCAAGGGGGCAGGCAAGGGGGCAGGCAAGGGGGCAGGCAACGGGGCAGTCAACGGGGCAGGCAAGGGGGAAGGCAAGGGGGGAGGCAAGGAGGCAGGCAAGGGGGCAGGCGAGGGGGCAGGCAAGGGGGCTCGCAAGGGGTCAGACAAGGGGTCAGGCAAGGGTTCAGGAAAGGGGTCAGGCAAGGGGTCATGCAAGCGGTCAGGCATTTGGTCAGGCAAGGGGGCAGGCAAGGGGGCAGGCAAGGGGGCAGGCAAGGGGGCAAGCAAGGGGGCAGGCAAGGGGCCAGGCAAGGGGGCAGGCAATGGGGAAGGCAAGGGGCAGGCAAGGGGGCAGGCAAGGGGGCAGGCGAGGGGGCAGGCAAGGGGGCTGGCAAGGGGTCAGGCAAAGGAGCAGGCAAGGGTTCAGGCAAGGGGTCAGGCAAGGGGGCAGGCCATGAGGCGGTCTAGGGGTCAGGCAAAGGGGCAGGCAAGGGGTCAAGGAAGGGGTTAGGCAAGAGGTCAGGCAAGGGTCAGGCAAGGGGGCAGGCAAGGGGGCAGGCAAGGGGGCATGCAAGGGGGCAGGCAAGGGGGCAGGCAAGGGGGCTAGCAAGGGGACAAGCAAGGTGGCAGGCAAGGAGCCAGACAAGGGGGCATGCAAGGGGCCAGGCAAGCGGGCAGGCAGGGGGCAAGCAAGGGGGCAGGCAATGGGGAAGGCAAGGGGGCAGGCAAGGGGGCAGGCAAGGGGGCAGGGGAGGAGGCAGGAAAGGGGGCTGACAAGGGGTCAGGCAAGGGGGTAGGCAAGGGTTCAGGCAAGGGGTCTGGCAAGGGGGCAGGCCATGAGGTGGGCTAGGGGTCAGGCACAGGGGCAGGCAAGGGGTCAAGGAAGGGGTTAGGCAAGAGGTCAGGCAAGGGTCAGGGAAGGGGGCAGGCAACGGGGCACGCAAGGGGGCAAGCAAGGGGGCAGGCACGGGGGCAGGCAAGGGGGCAGGCAAGGGGGCAGGCAAGGGGGCAGGCAACGGGGCAGTCAACGGGGCAGGCAAGGGGGAAGGCAAGGGGGGAGGCAAGGGGGCAGGCAAGGGGGCAGGCGAGGGGGCAGGCAAGGGGGCTCGCAAGGGGTCAGACAAGCGGTCAGGCAAGGGTTCAGGCAAGGGGTCAGGCAAGGGGTCATGCAAGCGGTCTGGCATTTGGTCAGGCAAGGGGGCAGGCAAGGGGGCAGGCAAGGGGGCAGGCAAGGGGGCAGGCAAGGGGGCAGGCAAGGGGGCAGGCAAGGGGGCAGGCAATGGGGAAGGCAAGTGGGCAGGCAAGGGGGCAGGCAAGGGGGCAGGCGAGGGGGCAGGCAAGGGGGCTGGCAAGGGGTCAGGCAAAGGAGCAGGCAAGGGTTCAGGCAAGGGGTCAGGCAAGGCGGCAGGCCATGAGGCGGTCTAGGGGTCAGGCAAAGGGGCAGGCAAGGGGTCAAGGAAGGGGTTAGGCAAGAGGTCAGGTAAGGGTCAGGCAAGGGGGCAGGCAAGGGGGCAGGCAAGGGGGCATGCAAGGGGGCAGGCAAGGGGGCAGGCAAGGGGGCTAGCAAGGGGACAAGCAAGGTGGCAGGCAAGGAGCCAGACAAGGGGGCATGCAAGGGGCCAGGCAAGGGGGCAGGCAGGGGGCAAGCAAGGGGGTAGGCAAGGGGGCAGGCAAGGGGGCTGGCAAGGAGGCAGGCAAGGGGACAAGCAGGGGGGCAGGCAAGGGGGGCAGGCAAGGGGTCATGCAAGGAGGCAGGCAAGGAGGCAGGCAAGGGGGCAGGCAAGGGGGCAGGCTAGGGGTCAAGCAAGGGGTGAGGCAAGGGGTGATGCAAGGGGGCAGGCAAGGGGGCAGGCAAGGGGGCAGGCAAGGGGTCAGGCAAGGGGGCAGGAACGGGGGCAGGCAAGGGGGCAGGCAAGGGGGCAGGCAAGGGGGCAGGCAAGGGGGCAGGCAAGGGGGCAGGCAAGGGGGTAGGCAAGGGGGCTGGCAAAGGGGCATGCAAGGGGTTAGGCAATGGGGCTGGCAAGGGGGCAGGCAAGGGGGCAAGCAAGGGGTCAGGCAAAGGGGTAGGTAGGGGGTCAGGGAAGGGTTCATGCAAGGGGTCAGGCAAGGGGTCAGGCAAGGGGGCACGAAAGGGGGTATGCAAGGGGGAAGGCAAGGGGCAGGCAGGGGGGCAGGCAAGGGGGCAGGCAAGGATGCAGGCAAGGGGGCACGCAAGGGGGCAGGCAAGCGGGCACGCAAGGGGGCAGGATAGGGGCAGGCAAGGGGGAAGGTATCGGGGCAGGCAAGGGGTAGGCAAGGGGGCAGGAAAGGGGGCAGGCAAGGGGGCAGGCATGGTGTCCGGCATAAGGGTAGGCAAAGGTCAGGCAAGGGGGTAGGCAAGGGGGCAGACAAGGGGGCACGAAAGGGGTCAGTCAAAAGCACAGGCAAGGGGGCAGGCAAGGGGGCAGGCAAGGGGGCAGGCAAGGGGGCAGGCAAGGGGGCAGGCAAGGGGGCAGGCAAGGGGTCAGACAAGGGGGCAGGCAAGGGGGCAGGCAAGGGGGCAGGCAAGAGGGCAGGCAAGGGGGCAGGAAAGGGGTCAGGCAAGGGGTCAGGCAAGGGGGCAAGCAAGGGGTCACGCAAGGGGGTAACGCTCGTCGTCCTCTTCGCGAATACCTTGTCAAGCAGGGTGTTACTTCTACCACCCAGCTTTGAGGGCGGGAAGTGTGAGAGTACAATCTCGTTACACCTATTTCATTCCTCTTTTTCTCCCATCTCATTTGGTTTCTTATTTCTCCTATTCCATTATCCTTTGGTTTATCCTGTTATTATAATTATATCACCGACCCGGCTCGGGATGTACTGGCGCGCTATATCTAGCGTAATCCTGCCGTAATCCCTTATAGCTAATAGCCTCGCGTGGCTATATGCAGAGTGATTCTTTTTCTAGAAGGGTCTATTTCTTCTGGATATGATAAACCTGGTTACCTTATGTACTTTGGAAGTATAAAAGCGCCTTGTATCAATCGATAATGCAAATTTTCCTCGACACATTCGATCCGGTAACACCTCCTATCTGAGCGTCCTCGCTTTACCACTCTAGCGAACGCCCAGGCCTTCTTAGATGCTGTCATTACGCGCTATTCCACCCCCCCCCACTGCCTCTGCCGGTCGCCTGATCCTTCCCATGCTGTTCTCTTATCTTGCGTTCTTCCCCGCTGTCGTCGACTTTGCCACGCACCTCTGCTCGCTTAAGATGAGTTATCGTGCTGCTAGCACTGAGGCACAACGCACTGCCTTCCCGTTGCCATTCTGCGCTACCCTTTATCTCATCGCCATGCGCCTCCCTGACCGCCTAGCCTCAGCCCGCGACCACTTTCTTTGTGAGCACCCAGGTGACATCACTCTCACCGCCTTTGTCACTGCCTTGTCTCAGAACGAGTCCCGCCAGTGCAGTATCGCTCAGTCTAGCGGTACAGCGGTGGTACCTATCTTTCAGGGCTGTGCTCCCTCCCAGTGCACTTACTCTGACGTCTCTGCTACTGTTGCTAAGACCGCTGCTGCGGCCTCAGCGTAGAAGCATCCGGGTAAGGGTCGCCGCCCCAAGGGGGGGCGTGGTGGGGGTCATGGGGGTGGCGGTGGGGAGGGTGGCGGCGGTGAGGGCGGGGACGGTGGTTCAGGCGAGGGGACCAGGGCTGGTGCCCCGGAGCAGCCGCAGCAGCAAACGCAGCTTCAGCAGCAGCAGCAGCAGCAGACTCAGCATCCGCAGTAGCCGCAGCCACTGGCGCAGTCGTCGAAGCAGCAGCAGTCGCCGTGGGGACCCTTGCCACCGTGGTGGACTGGCGGCGCTAGCGACGGTGGTCGTGGTGTGGGCGGGCATAGCTCGGGGTCGGGTGGCAGCTCCAGCGCGGTCACCAACTAGTACCAGCTTCAGGCCGACCCTCGCCGCGGCACAATCTGCCTCCGGCCCGGCCACACTACCAACCGCTGCCACCACCGCCCGGGTGACCTGTTCCGCCACCGCTTTGGTCCTGCGTCGAACCCTCCGGACTGGTACGCCCTGGCTCACCGTCGTGGGCCAGTCTTTGAGCTTCACATGAATCAGATTAGGAATGCTATGTCTGTCATGTATATTGATGTCTCTAGCATGATTGGACCCTATTACCCAGTGTTGCCTAGCGTAGGTGTGTCCACTATGTGTAGTCTGGGCTCCCCTGCTGCATCAAGCGTAGGACCGTCTGCCTTGTTTAGCCTAGGCTCCATACGATCCCCTCCACCGGTAGCCGCTAGCGCTTCGCTCTCCTTCACGCTGGACTCAGGTGCATTTACCTGCTTCTTTCGCGACCACACTTCCCTTATGCTGCTTGCTGCCCCTGCCGCCGTCGCACTTGCAGGCCCCTCCTCCGGTCCGGTAGTTGCACGTAGCTCCACCACACTTCCCTGTCCAGCGGCCCCCTCGGGAAGACTTACAGGCCTATACATCCCCTCGTTCTCTAGGAACCTAGTTGGTGTCGGTTGTCTTCAGCACCTCGGTGTCACCATTACGTTTCCGGGACACGAGCGGTACACTGTCTGCACCGAGACAACCAGTGGTGCTTCTCTGACCACGTTCCCCCAGTGAGGGCGTCCTCCCATGTAGCCGCGGCTTTCTCGTGCCGGTCGCCCACTCACCTGTCGCTGCTGTGGCACCAACGCCTAGGTCACCCTGCAATCCCGCGTCTGCGTCACATGTCCCAGCACGGTCTTGTCCTAGGTCTCCCTGCATTGCTCCCTTCCCTCCCTCCCTCGCCTGCAACTGTGTGCACGCCCTGCGTCGAGGGCCGGCTGCACCGTGCACCTCACTCCTCGTTGCTTCGCCCTGCCACCGGGCAACTCCAGACCCTGCACCTGGACGTCCGGGGTCCAGCCCCCGTCCGTGGGCCGGGCGAGAGCGCTACTTCCTGGTGCTTGTCGACGACTACACGCGCTACACCACGGTGTTTCCTCTGGAGTGAAAGGCCAACTTGCCTGAGTCCCATGGGTTGTAGCTGCGTGAGTCCGCCAAGGTCTCCCCGTGCTGTATCTCCACTCTGACCGTGGCGGCGAGTTTGCCTCAGGTCGGCTTGGCCGGTTCTATCGTGCAGAGGGCATCACCCAATTGCACACCCTGCCGGACACCCCACTACACAATGAGGTCGCTGAGCGATGCATCGGCTTGGTCATGGAGGTGGCTCGTGCCTCCATGATCCATGCCGGTGCACCCCATTTTCTGTGGCCGTTGTTCGCTACGCCGCTCACCAGCTCAACCTGTGGCCCCACTCCCAGCGGCCGTAGGTTTGCCCGACCCTCCTCTGGACCGGATCTCCTGGTGACGCGTCTGCATTCATGCCTCAAGCTCACTGCCCGCCCTGTCCCCTTTGTCTTCCATGGCTTCCCCCTTGACTCGTCTGACTGGCACTTCTACCACCCGCCATTTCACCGCTTCCTTCACTCGCGTAACATCACTTTCGACGAGTCTGTCTCCTTCTACACTCGCTTTCCCCACCGAGGTCTCCCGGTTTCCCCACCCCTGTTTTTGGTCCCCACTCCCCCGGTAGCCTTTGCTCCCCTCCCTCCCCATCCTGCTCCGTCTGGTGTGTCTCACGTCACTCCCCTCCCGTCGCCTGTCCCGGTCGAGGAGTCGGCTGACTCTGGTGGCCCCGCGTTGCAGTTCTCGTTGCTTGCCTCTCCCCTGGTGCCCCCTCCTCTGTCTTCGCAATCGCCGCCGCAGCCGTCATCACTGCCGCAGCAGCAGCAGCAGCACTCACCACCATCGCAGCAGCAGCAGCCGTTCGTGGACTCTAGGGGTGCTGGCGTTGAGAAGGGTGCTAGTCCTGGGGTTCCTGTAGTGGCTTGTCTCGGCGGGCTCGGGGGTGGCTTTGGTGCTCGAAAGGGTTCGCCCAGTGGAGGTCCTTGCTCTAAGGGTGCTGGAGTGGAGTGCTCCTGAGGTCGCTGTGGTGCAGCTGGCAGTCCAGGTGTCGGCGTCGAGCAGTAGCAGCGGCAGTCGCCGCTGGTGTCCGCCCTTCGCCAGCTTGGCCTTTCCTCCTCTGATCACTTGCCTGCGCCTTCCCCGCCGCCTCCTCCCCTTCCTGTCCATGGTCCTGTGTTTCTGCTGCCGGACTCATCCTCGACCCATTTCCCGCCTCGTTTCCCCCCTGTGTCTCCTCCTCCATCTCTAGACCTGATACCTCCGTCTCATGTCTGGTCTCGCCGTCCCTCTCGTTCTCGTCATCTCTCTCCTGTTCCATGTTTTCACCCTATGTTGCTTCATTCCCATGCATCTCGTCCTCCCCTCCTCCTGTCTCCTCCTGTGGCGTCCCTCTTTATTGCGCCCCCCCCCCCTGTCTAACTACCTTCGTGCTTCTCGTCCTCTTGTTCCTTGGGTCCTTGCCTCCCTCGATACCGACACTTATGTTCCTGTCTCGAGTCTTGACGCTCTTGTCACTGCTGACGCTGACTTTGCCTCTACTCACCACCTTGACTATGCCACAGCTCTGGTTTCTGGTCCTGCCTGCCCTCCCTCTGTCGGGAGTGTTCTTGCCCTTGGCTGTGACGTGCTCGAGGACAGGCAGTACGAGCTTGCTTTCCTGTCCGAGGCTGCTCCCCATCTTTGTTCCATGCTGCTAGTCCCTGAGGGTGACCCAGACACCTTTGACATCCCGACCCCTCGCACTTACGCTTAGGCGACCTCAGGACACTGGGCCTCTTAGTGGATAGCTGCCATGGAGCAGGAGATGGCATCTTGGAGATCCAACGGCACCTACATCGATGCAGTTCCCCCACCTGGGGTGAACGTAGTCGATGGCCGCTGGCTCTTCAAAGTGAAGCGCCCACCTGTAGAGCCGCCTGTGCTCAAGGCGCGCTATGTGGCTAGAGGCTTCACTCAGCACGAGGGGGTGGACTTCTTTCAGAACTTAGCCACGACCCCGAAGATGACTACTCTTCGGGCGCTACTACACGTAGCAGCACAGCGTGACTACGAGCTTCACTCCCTCAACTTCTCCACTGCTTTTCTTCAGGGCAGCCTACACGAGCAGGTCTACCTGCACCGTCCACAGGGCTTCACGGGTACCTTACCTCCTGGGACCCAATGGCTCCTCCGGCGCCCTGTCTACAACCTGCGATAGGCGCCCTGTGAGTGGCACGACACTCTGCGTGCTACGCTAGCTGACCTGCAGTACTTTCCGTCCTCTGCAGACCCCTCGCTCTTCGTTCGTGCTGGCCAGACTCGGTTCTATATCCTTGTCTACGTAGACGACCTGGTCTTCGCTACTGCAGACAAAGACGCACTGGCCTCCGTGAAGGCCGAGCTGCTGAAGAGACACACCTGCAATGACCTAGGATAGTTGCGCCGCTACCTTGGCCTACAGATCTTTAGAGACAGTGCAGTGCGCATCACTCTCACACAGTCATACTTGGTGTACCAGGTCCTTCAGAGGTTCAGTTTTCAGTTCTGCTCCGCACAGCCCACACCTGTGCCAGTAGACCACAGGCTCTCAGCTCCAGTTTGTGAGGAGTTAGTAGAGCCGAGTGGTCCTTACGCTGAGCTGGTGGGCTGCCTCATGCACCTGATGACTTACACTCATCCAGATCTCGCAGACCCTCTCAGCATCCTGCCTCGTTTTGTGGTCACAGGCAGACACCGACCATAGCACTGGTCAGCCGCTAAGAGGGTTTAGCGTTATCTAGCAAGTACATCGGGCATGGGGCTTGTGCTGGGAGGACGCGGGCCAGTGATCCTTACTGGTCACAGAGACGCTTCTTGGGCAAACGACGCTGAGACACTCAGGTCCTTCCAGGGCTACTGCTTTAGCCTTGGTACTGGTGCCATCTCGTGGAGGTCCACCCACTCGTTGTCTGTTGCCTAGTCTAGCTATGAGGCTGAGATCTACGCCGGTGACATGGCGGCACAGGAGCTCCGCTGGCTGACCTCCTTGCTCAATGACTTAGGTGAGCGGCCTAGCTCTGCCCTAGTCCTGTACGCTGACAACAGGGCCATGATCCTCCCGTGTTAGGAGCCTCGACTCGAGGGCAGAGCAAAGCACATCGAGCTGCGGTACTTCCCCGTGCGCGAGCTGCAGCAGTGCCGCTAGGCCCGCGTAGTACACTTGGCCTCCGGTGCCAACACAGCTGATATCTTTACGAAGGCGCTTGTGCCTAAAGATCATGAGCGACACTATGTACAGCTAGGTCTAGTTCATGTAGCTTTACACTTGCTAGGGCCTTGATTGTGTACTACTCTTCTTATATTCTTCTGACTGGCCTTGTGCCCTCTACTCCAGTGGCAGGACTAGTAGTGCCGCCCTTGTTTGCTCTTGTCTTCTTTGTACTCTGCTAACTGGTCTTCAGACCCTTGCCTTAGAGGTTGGACTAGTAGTGTCACCCTGAGTTGTGTTTCTCTTGCCCGGCACTACCCCTTGTCTAGCCTAGGGGGTGTGTCAAACATATATGCAATATGTGAGTATAAGGTAGTTAGGTGTATGCCTTTAGAGAGTACAACCAATAAGGTAAAACCATTCTGTACTGTTGTTTCTAACAAGTTTTCTACTCTGAGAGAGGGGACAACCTCCCCTTCTTGTATCTCGTTCTCTTCCTAGTTGTTCCTCTTTTCTCTCGTAACTTCTGCCCCCTAGCTAAACCTCTCGATCTTTTCATGGCTTCCTAGCTACTCCTACCTAACGTCCTTCGAACATGGTATCAGAGCATGCCCTTCCAATCGGGCCTTCTCCTCACGCTGCTGCAGTGTTCTCTCCTCACTTCCGCTCTGCCGTGGCAGCCATGTCGTGCTGCCATGGCGGCTTTGTGGTGCTGCCGTGGCAGCCTCGACGCGCTGCCGTGGCGTTGACGCCACGATGTGGCGGTGTCGTCGTGCTGCCGTGGCAGCGTCGACGTGCTGCCGCGGCAGCGACGCCGTGCCATGGTGGCGTCGTCGACGGGCGGCAGCGGGCCGCGCAATGTTTTAGCGCCGGCCAGCTCGTCCGCATATTAGCCAGCACCGCGCTGCCATGGCGCCTCGCTGCAGCTTCGCCCCCCTCCCCCTCCTCTGCATTTCCCTTTCTCCCCGCCGCAGCCGATGGCTGTCTCGAGCCGTGCGGCCCCGTCGTTGCTGAGCCGGGCCACGTCGCCGGGTGCCGCGGTCTCCGTCGCCGCCTCCGCCGTCGTCGAAGCCGCCGCCGATGCTGCAGGTGCCGCTGGCTCCGCCCCCAACCGCCGTCGCAACCGCCGCTTTCGTCGTCCCGTCATCGCCGCCGCCGTCGCCGTCGCCGCCGCCACTTCCCCCGCCGCTGACGTCACCGCCTCGCACGTCGAGAGGTCGAACGGGCTGACGAAGCCACCGCTGCTGCAGGGCATGGAGGTGCAAGGGTTTTGGGGGTGCTCGTGTCTGCTGCGCTTGTCTGTGAGTTTCTGGATCGTGTTCTCTATTTGGCATCGCAAGGACGTCCGCCACGCTGGCTGCATGGTGGTGCACTCTGGACTTTTTTTGGGGGTGATTGTGTTGTGGCGGTGAGCACATCTTGACTGCCTGGCTTTTGTGTCACATTCCCTTCCGGTATTTTTTCCTAGCGGTGCGCATTGGCGCGTCGTATCAGTTTGTCCAGGTAGCCGCCTGTTACAATCGCACATGGATATGGCCACGCTCGTTGCGCTTGAATCGCAGGGCCAATCAGGATGTCATGCGATGCCAAGTCATTACACGGGATGGCAGATCCGCGTTGTAGCATTACACTGATCCAACTTTGGTTGGTCTAGACCCAACTTTGGGTAGATCCAACTTCGTAGGAATCCGCCCTTAGAGTAGCGGAAAAGGTGAGACTAGGAAGAGGGGAGGAGAGATATAAGTACAAATATTGTCCCCTCTGAGAACTAATCTATGTTATGGGTGGAAACCCAAGAGTAGCGCGAAAGTGAATAACGAAGCTCAGAATTACAGATTCACAGATTGTCGGTACAATGAGTGACGAGGCTAGATATAGGAACACCAGCGTGAATCCTAACTGCATGATGCACATGTTCGGAGAAGGCATCCGAGAACGCGGAGCTCTTCGGAAAGACGCGGAATGGTTCGGTGTAGCACATACGGTGACGGAACTAGGGTCTAGCCTGGTGCCGTGTACATTCGGTGTACCCGTTCAGTGTACCCGCCCATAATTTAATTAGTTACAAACTTACATCAGTAACTCTCGTTTCGCTGACAGGCTGGCGAAATCACTTGAAATTAGTAGTGCACAAAGGACGAGGCCACGCGCGACTGAACACTGTGAGAATCTTAACAGTAGCTCAGCGCGCGTGGAATTTTTTGCGGGAGTTTTAGCTTTCCAGCGGTTGTTTCACCTTGTGACCGAACGTGATAGCCTTGGCCCCCGAGCGAGTGATGACTCTTGATAACCGTGTGACTAAATGTGATAGATCGCCACTAAAAGTGACTGTTCTTGATAGCCAAGTGACCAAACGTGATAGCTCGCCTAGTGCTTGTGACCCCTCATATACTGTAAATGCCCAAAGAAATTCAGCACAGCTGCTCTCTCCCCCCTCCTCAGAAGAAATTCTCCCGTCGTTAAGGCTATAAGTACGTCTAAATTGTGAGTACACTCACAGCTGTAGAAAACCAGAACTGCTCCACCCAGTTTGTGGCCGCAAACTAGCTGATCCCAGCTTAAAAGTCGAGCTCCAACTTGATCTTAATTAAATCCAAAAACTGCTTCAATGTCTACAACCCCGTAATTGTTCGCGTAGCAGCAATCTCCACACGTCGGGACCAGTGGCAGCGCGACCCCATACGCAGGGCAACTGCGCTACATAGACCCTGGCTCCAATCGACGTCGTATATCAGATTCGGCTCCTCAAGCTGCTGTTGATCAGCTTCGTGCAGTTACCCACTACTTAATATTTTGCAAAAATTCCTGACCGGTTCGCCGTGCAGACATTCACCCATCGCGCGGCTACGGGAGGTACCCCAGAAAAAACTTGGGTCCTGTTCTCAACTACGAGAAATGTGTTTTCTGCAGTTTCACCGACACGCGGCGCTGGTAGTTAAACCACCGTGCAGCTCGGCAGGAACCCGTTGAACCTCCCTACCGCTCCAGCCAAAACTTGAAGAATTTCCCATATAAAAACGACCCAACGTTTGGCGACGCGCCGAAGTTCACCTATCCTTGCGTCCGTCCGGGTGACTCCCGAATAGGTCATATCCGAAAACCCCCGAGTATAGCCCCTCATATTTGGGACACTCGCTGAAGGCTCCTGAGTCACTCCAAATTATACGTGAATGCAACACGCTTCGCCCACTACAACAGTAACCCATGATTTTTCTGCTCCAACTGCTGCAAAGATCTTCCAACTACTTTCGAAAAGTAGAACGCACGCTCTGCCAGAAAGCTGTTGCTGTTGTTGCCCGCAATTTTCCCTCACAAAAATTTCGAAGCCCTCGTTGATGTCGCCGAAAGCTCGCCGCGCCGATGTTTGCCTATCGCCGCACCTTGGCGAAATTCGCGACACCAATTTTTATTTGTTTTCGCGGTACCCAAATGTGGTCTCCTGACGAGCCGCATGCATTTTGCCTTTTGCCCGCCTTGCTGCTTCATGAAATGTAGCTGTGCCGAGCCACGACCGTGTGCTCTAGCTATGTTGCTCAGCTGTATTGTTTCCTCGTTACTCAATCCTTCGACACACGCTCGCCGCGCTTCATTACACCTAACCTACGACATTTTAACCACGATGAGCTGGGGTTGTGGAAATTTTGACGTCACCCTGACCGTTTTTGGGTCCGCATATATCATTTCTGTGTATCTACGGGCCCTTTGCCTCTCTGCTTTCTCTTGTTTGATGGGGTGCTAGACTTTGAAAATATGAGCACCAATTTTGGGAAATACTGCGCCGTAAACATCGTTCATCCAGAAATCCAAGTCTAATCTTTTTGCAGGGGATGCTGAACCCGCCTCTGAACTGAAGTCATGAGGTTTGAAAATATCGCAGGTTTTAATACATCTAGCCTCAGCAGATTGGCACGAGGTCACCTGTGGTGCTGACTGGGGAGATCCCTGGCCAGGCAGGGGCGAGCAGCAGTTGGTTGAAAGAGCGCCTGCCTTGGTTTGGTTTCCGTTATGGTTTGGAAGCGAGGCTCATTCTCCCCGCTTGATCCCAGATCCAGGGCGTGGTACAAGAAGGCTAGGGTCAGGATCGTAGCCGGGGTTGCGGCGTTGTGATGGGGCAATGATGACGCTTCACCGTGCGAAAACTCTTTTGAACTCTTCCTACCGAATGAAATCGGCTTGAGACTCGTGAGTACTGTGACCCTGAGATCGTGATGCAGGAAAGTGGTCTCATGTACGGCGCCACCTGTGGGTGTGACACGGACTCATGGATGGATTGCACGGCTGAAGAGACTGCTGTGTACAGTAAGAATTGGCAGCGGACCCTGGCCTTGCTAAAGAAATGCATTTTGGCAAGATTCTTCCACAGATACCAGGCTGGGAGGACGTGGCTCGGCGAAATGCGTGGTTCCGTGGTTGGTTGCTTGGGGTGGAGTGCACAACTGTTTGAGAGGAGGGAATGACGAAACATTTTGCTTTCTTGTTTCGAATTCCTTTCAGATTGACATATCCGCGCCCCCCTGCTCGAGCTCGACCCCAATTCCATTTGGAGGAATCACCCCCGGGGGAGAATTCACACTTTCGGACTGCTGTTACATTAACCGGAGGGGGGAAAAAACACCTGTAGGGTCCCGCATATCATTCGGGTGGCATCAACCCTAAACTCCCACCCGGTTTTGAGACTTGAGGGTTGATGCCACCCGGAATGGCATGCGGTGCCCCTATGGATTTCATTATTTTTTAATGGGAGCAGCAGAAAGGAATGAGAGGGAAGGGGGAGGCGCGGATGGGAGAGGAGGACAGGGGAAAAGAGAGAGGACGATAGGTGGAGAGGGAGAGGAGGAAAGGGGGAAAGGGAGATGAGGATAGGGGGAGAGGAAGAGAAGGACAGGGGGAAAGGGAGAGGAGTATGGGGGGAAACGGAGAGGAGGATAAGGGGAAAGGGAGAGGAGGATAAGGGGAAACAGAGAGGAGGATAAGGGGAAACAGAGAGGAGGATATGGGGAAAGGGAGAGGCGGATAGGGGGGGGAGGGAGAGGAGGACAGGGGGAAAGGGAGAGGCGGATAGGGGGAAAGGGAGAGAAGGATTGGGGGAAAGGGAGAGGAGGATAGGGGGAAAGGGAGAGAACAGGCGTGGAAGAGGTGGGCAAAGAAGAGGGGAGATGAGGGGAAAGGGAGGCGGAGCTATGAGGAAAGAGAGGGGATACAGAGGGGATCCGAGGGGAAACGGAGATGGAGATGGGGGGGGGAAAGAGGGGGGGAGTGTGGGGCAAGAGGGGGAGCTGAAGGAAAGGAGAGGAGGAACTAAGGGGAAAGAGGGGGGAACTGAGGGGGATGAGAGGGGGAAATGAGGGGGATGAGAGGGGGAAATGAGGGGGATGAGAGGGGGAAATGAGGGGGAAATGGAGCGAGAACGGGAGCAGGGGGTGGGGGGAAAATGGAGTGGGAACTGCTCGCCTGCTCCCTGAACGGGAGCAGGTGGGTGGGGGGAAAATGGAGTGGGAGTGGAAGGGAGTAGGACAACACAGAGAAGGGAGATTAACAGCAAGGGGCAGGGAGAAATGGCGGCGAGGGGAAGCTTGATGGATGACGCGGAGAAGGGCGATACGGAGAAGGGCGACACGCAGAAGGGCGAAGCGGAAAGGGGCGGCACGGGGAAGGGCGACAGCGGGGAAGGGCGACGCGGCAAAGGGCGACAGCGGGAAAGGGCGACAACGGGGAAGGGCGACAACGCAGGGAAGGGCGACAGCGAGGACGGGCGACAGCGGGGAAGGGCGACAGCGGGGAAGGGCGACAGCAGGGAAGGGCGACAGCCGGGAAGGGTTGCATGTGCGACGAGGGGTTGGGATATGTGGGACGAGGGGAAGAGCGTCCTGGGGGTGGGCTGCACGTGCGACGAGGGGGAAGGCGAATGGGGAGCTGCATGTGCGACGAGGGGATGTGTGATCGACCTTCGAGCACAAAGTTTTGCAAGGAGAAGGGCGCGGAGTGGCTCACTGGTTGTTAGTTGCAACGCGAATGGTCCGGGTCATGCTTCAAATTCCCGCGAGTCTGCTGGTTTCCGTGACTAATGTCGTCTCGCTCGCGAGACATAGCCGCGTGCTAATGCGTGAGGCGTGAGTGACCATTAGTGATTTTTTGTCGGATTTTTTGTCAACCGCGTACCTACGTGCATCGCGATGCCTCGGCGATCCCCTAAAATTTTAGGATGTACACGCTAGTTAGTTCTACCTAGCTCGGTTTTTCTCCTACGCTACGGCCACTAGAGTCGGGAGTCCCAAATAAACTTGATGCTCTGAGTCTTGATCCTTGCTTGGGGAACGGGTTATGTGCAGGTGCGGTTGCTCGCTGTCGCAGCCCAGCGTGGATGGGAAAGCAACCAATCCAACCTCGTCGTTTGGGGTTTCCATCCTGTCGCTCAGTTTCAGGGTAACCTTGTGAACGCAGGTTGGGTTTTGTGAGAGACCAAGGATCAAAGTCTTTGAGTCTTGATTGTTCTTGGGTCACGCGCTTTAACTCAGTTGTTGGGCTGAGAAAAAAGGCCTTAGGATCTTTTACAGAGACTAAGTCCCAGCTGTAGAGAATTGAGACTTGGAGTAGTGCAGCGGAAGTTGAGGCAGTTGAACCCTTGTACTAGTATGTGAGAACAAGTGATTGATTAAAGAAACAAGCATACAGCAATATATAGAAGATAAGAAAGCAGTTGCAGAGTACAGTTACAGGAACGGTTTATCGAGTCGCATAGCGACTCGATTGCCGCTTCGGTTACCATCCGTGATGCTGTAACGGTCAGTCGCAACCTCCAGTTGCGACCCTTTGAGTCCCAGACCCTTCGTGTTCTTTGTCCGCCCCCTCGTGTAACCTCCGTTGACTCGCGTACCCCTTGCAATCTTCCTCGAGTGTAGTGTTACACTTCAGAAACGCTTAAGTCTTTTGATGTACTTTCAACACTCCCCTTCGTTTCTGGAGTGCTGACTTGTTCAGGTCCGATGACGTTTGTTTGTCCGGTCAGCACCATGCAGTAGTCGAATTTTGCCTTCGCCAATTTCTTCGTCAAATAGTCTGCGGCCATTTCTGTCGTCGGGCAGTAACTGAGTTGAAGTCTCCCCTTCGCGATTTCATCCTTGACGAAGAAGTACCGCAGGGCGATGTGCTTGGTTCGGTTGGCGAAGCCGTCCTTGTTTGCGATTTTGATCGCAGATTGGTTGTCGCAGAAGAGTGAGAAGGCGGGCAGGGTCGCGATCTTCGCTTCCTCGAGTAACTCTCGCAGGTAGAGTCCTTCCTTGGTCGCGGTACAAAGGGCGATGTACTCTGCTTCAGCAGAGGATAGTGCGATTAACTCCTGCTTGCTCGACTGCCAGGAGATAGTTCCGATGGGTTCTAGTCGGTAGATGTAGCCCGTCCTAGATCGTCGATTTTCCCTATCTCCCGCGTGGTCGGCGTCGACGTATCCGAGTAGTTGTACGGACGATGTTGTAGCTTTGCTGTAGGTAAGTCCGATCGTCGGCGTGGAGATGAAGTAGAGTAGTGCCCGGTTGAGCTCCTCGAGATCCTCCTGTTCCGGTTGCTTCAGATGCGTCGCCAGTTGACTTGCACTATAGGACAGGTCGGGTCGGCAGGTTACTGCTGCAAATAGTAGGCAGCCGAGCTTCTGTTGATACTCCTGGATTTGCTTCGCGGGGAGTTTTGCGGAGGCGCTGTTGTTGTTTCCGTAGCGGTAGGGAGTTGAGGCGGTAGCCGGTGTTAGTCCGAATTTCTTCGCGACAGTGCCTGCGTACTTTCCAGCGTGTAGGTAGAACGCCGAGTTGTCTTCGACGACGTTCAGTCCTAGGTACTGCGTCACCTCGTCGGACACCGTGAGCGTTAGGTCCCTTTTCAGCTCCCCTTCGAACCAGGTGACGATGTCGGTGGTAGAACCGATGTAGAGCAGGTCGTCGACGTAGACGATGAGCAGAATGTAATCTCTTCCCTTCTGTAGTCGGTACATGCCTTGGTCATGTGGTAACTGTAGGAATCCGATTTTTATGAGCCGGCCGTGAAGGTGCTGCTGCCAGAGCCGTGGGGCTTGCTTGATCCCGTAAAGGGATTTTTCCAGCTGGCATACTTTTGAAGGGTCGTCGATGAATCCGTGGGGTTGTTCGACGAAGATTTCGGCGTCCACAGGTGCGTACAAGAAGGCGTTTGCAACGTCGATTTGCCGTAGTGGTAGTTTCTTCGTGGCCGCGATGGCGAGTAGGATGCGCAGGGAGGTGTGACGGGAGACTGGAGCGAAGGTTTCTGTGTAGTCGGTTCCGTATCGTTGATCGAAGCCTCGTACGACCCATCGAGCTTTGAATCGTTCGATGGAGCCGTCTGAGTTGGTCTTGATGCGGTACACCCATTTCCCCGAGAGAATGTTCTTCCCGTTGATGCTCGTTGCAGGTACCAGTTTCCATGTTTCTCGGTCTTGCAGAGCTTTTAACTCTTTTTCCATCGCTTCCTTCCATTGTGCCTTATGTTCCCCCCCCAGAGCCTGCGACAGGGTCGACGGCTCGCGCGGAGAAGGCGGCGGCGGGTGCTGGACGGAGACCCATAGTCCTAGGATCTGCAGTCCCGTGGCTGTGTGTCGAGGGGAGTTTTCATTCTCGGGATAAGCTGCTTCATCACCGTCTTCAGGATCGGGTAAGAAGTTTGGCCCGATGCGTTCGGAAATATTCGAGTCGACGGGGTGTGGTGTAGCGTAGCCTTGGTCAGCGAAGTGGTAAAAGGTGTCGAGGTTGTTGCTATCGAGGGGATTATCTTCATCGAGTGGAACAGGTACGGAGCAGTAGGGGAGTGGTCCGGCAGCCTCCGAGGCTCCAGGGACGTCTTCTTCTGCTGCGTCAGCCTCGGCAGCATGGTCAGCGAAGGAGCGAAGACCCGCGAAGCCGTCGGTGGGGTCGTCTGAGTTGGCAATGTTGTCCAGGTAATGCTGCAGCGTCAGTCGCTCGTAGAAGATAACATCACGTGATGCCACCGTATTTTTGTCGTGTATGTCGAGAATCTTCCACGCGTGAAAATGTTTGGCGATGCCGAGGTGTAGTCCCCACCGAGCTCGTTGAGTGAAGCGTCCTGCTCGGGCTGTGTGGGGTCTGTATTGTACCATGCAGCCGAAAACTCGAAGTAATTTTGTGCTGCCCCTTTTTCCCGTCCACAGCAGGTGCGGTGATGCGTTGTTGGGGAGCGATGACGAGGACAACAGGTTGTGCAGGTGGACTGCATGTGTCATCGCGTCTGGCCACAGTGTATTGGGCAGTCTCATCCCCAGGAGCAGCTTTCGCATCGTCGTCTGCAAGGTCCGGTTCATGCGTTCGGCGACCCCCTGCTGCTGGTGAGCGTATGGTAGGGACACCAGGCGCTTGATTCCTCTTTCCGCCAGATAGGTCCTGAAGCGTTGTGACTGGTATTCTAGGGCACCGTCTGACTGGAAGCTTTTGAGCTTGGTTCCTGATTCCCGCTCGGCGATGGGGAGCCATGTTGTGAAGGCGTCGAAGGCTTGATCGCGCGTCTTGAGGTTGTAATGCCAAGTGTATCTTGTTGCTGCATCGACGAAGGTGATGACGTAGTTGAAGTCGGCTTCCGTGTCGTCTCGAGGCATGTTCAAGATGTCGCTATAGACTTTTTCCATCGTTGCATATGCAGGCGCGCTTGGATTATGATGGGATGGGAAGGGTTGATGAGGAAGATCTGCTTCGGGGCACGTGAAGCATCGTGCTCTTGGTCGGCGAAGTTCTTGGCCGCTCGTCGTTAGAAGGGCGTTACGTTCTAACACCTCTGCTTGGATTGTTTGAAGTATTGTGCTGTTTGCAGGGTGTCCGAGGCGTTGGTGCCAGATGTCGTCGGGAGCACGGTGACCGGGCGAGCGGTGGTAGATGTCGGCGTTGGAGAAGAACGCGACGACCGAGGCGGGACTTCGACAAGCTTCTCGTGTGGCGGGCATAAGTTGGTCTGCTTCCGTTGGCGGTCCTCGTGTTGATGGTGGTGGTACTCGGCTGGGTCCTGCTGCCGATACTGCAGGTGATGGTTTTGTTGGGACACTTGCGGGTACTTGTCTTTCTTGTCTGATAACTGCTAATGCTCGTGTTCTCTCTGCTACAGGTATGGTGTTGGAGTGCCAGAAGCCGTCACTGTCGAAGTCGGGATCAAGATCCGGCGGGTGAGTCCAGGCGGCGAACGATACGATGCCATCGCTGTCGGCAGTTCCGCGGTCGGGGACGAAGTCCAACACGAAGACACCGGACTTCAGGAGGGCACGACCGATGAAGAGGCCGCCCTTCCCGTGGTAAAGTCGGAACTCGTTGGAGAAGGAGTCGCACTCCAGGTGAATCCCCTTAGCCATTAGTTGGCTTACGCTTAGTAGGTTGTATCCCAGATTGTCGACGATGAGGACTTTGTTGAGCTGAAGAATAACGTTTGTCTCCATTGATTGTAACTGAACCACGCCTTGTCTGTTTGTTTTCAGGTTTTCGTTGTTGGCGACGGTGATGACAACGTCGCGGTTGAGGCGTCGCTCGTGTTGTACGAAGCGTCCGGAGGAGCACATGTGCTGACCGCAGCAACTGTCCAAGAACCAGGTGTTCCGCCCGGTGGGTTCGGCGTTAGCGACTGCAGCGTATGTCGGGTTGACCTGAAGTCCTTGCGAGCGCGGCGGCGGGAATTCCTCTTCGTCTGGTGCGTAAGTGGGTGGTGAAGCGGGTGCGCAGTTGTCGATGTGTACCATGCAGTTGATGATGTTGGGTGTTTGTTGTGCAGATGTTGAAGAGCGCCTTGGAGGACTTGCTTGAGTGGAAGCGACTTGTGGGTCTGCTGCACGGTAAACGCGAGGGCGGTTGCAGTTGACCTTGGAGTGCCCGGAAGTCTGACAGTTGTGGCAGAACGGCGGCACGATGGTGAGTCCTCGGTTGTCGCGTTGATCTTGCTTGCTGCGTCGGTTGTAGTTGTTGTCATTTCTTCTTTGAGTGTAGAAGACTAACTGCTGTTGCTTCCTTGGTTGTCTTTCCTCGAACAGATCCATCTCCTGTTGTTCAGCGTGAAGCTCGGCGCAGAGGTGCATCTCCGAAATTCTTCCGTGGGCTCGAAGAAGTGATCGTGTGGTTCTCCATTCTGGCCCGAGCCCGGCGAGGACAAGTGTCACGAAGCTTTCTTCAGTGATCGTTCCTCCGCACCGAAGCAGGCGGTCGCGGAGGGTCTGGCAGCGACTCATATACTGCATCGCCTTTTCCCCGGTCTTCATCTGTATTGTTGTCAGCTGTTGCATGAGTCTGCTTTGTGTCACGCTGTCGTTTGCTTGGTAAAGGCACTTGAGGTGGTGCCATGCGAGCTCCGCGGAGTTTCCATAACTCCGATACGTTCTGATGCTCTGCTGCTCTTGTGGTGACAGGTTTCTCAGGAGTACCGTGTACGCCAGCAGCGACTGATACGTGAAGATCTCTTGTTCCTTCCCAGTGCCGTTGCTTGGGAATGGCAGGGACCCGTTGAAGTATCCCAGAAGATGCGCGGCCTCCATCAGCAGCTCGAACTCGAAGCTCCAGGTAAAGAAGTCGTGTCCGTTGAACGGTGAGGATGTCTGAAGTTTGATCACGTGTGAGAACTGCGCCTGTAAACTTAAGATTTCATTCGGTGTTTGTTGTGATGCAGCTGCTGTTGGCTGGGCACGGGGCGGCATGAATTCGAACGTCCCCGGCGAAGAATGATAAGGCGCAAAGGTAGGCGCTTGGTTGTGTCGCCCGAAGGATGAGTTGTCGAGGCTCATCGGCGCTAATCCCATATTCCCTCCATTGCTCTGTGTTGAGTGCGCAGGTGTCCTTGTCTGCTGCTGCTGGTCGAAGTGTGACATGAAGCTGAAGAATCTCTCCATGAGATTCGGGTCCACACTTGAAGAGGGAGACGGAGTCACCATCTCTGGTACTCTTCCCGTTGTTTCTTGAGTAGTCCCGGTCTCTGTCTGCAGTCCTGAGGTGTGCAGACCAGAGTTGCCGTGTTGAGTTTCTTGGGCGCTGGGTGAGCCCGTAGAGACTTTCTTGCCCTTGTTGTCCATGTCTTGTAATCAATGAAGTCGTTGAATTGAGTTGAGTTGCAGGTTGTTGATAGGACGTAGTTGCTGGGAGTTTGGTCTCTGACCAGCTCTGATACCATGTTGGGCTGAGAAAAAAGGCCTTAGGATCTTTTACAGAGACTAAGTCCCAGCTGTAGAGAATTGAGACTTGGAGTAGTGCAGCGGAAGTTGAGGCAGTTGAACCCTTGTACTAGTATGTGAGAACAAGTGATTGATTAAAGAAACAAGCATACAGCAATATATAGAAGATAAGAAAGCAGTTGCAGAGTACAGTTACAGGAACGGTTTATCGAGTCGCATAGCGACTCGATTGCCGCTTCGGTTACCATCCGTGATGCTGTAACGGTCAGTCGCAACCTCCAGTTGCGACCCTTTGAGTCCCAGACCCTTCGTGTTCTTTGTCCGCCCCCTCGTGTAACCTCCGTTGACTCGCGTACCCCTTGCAATCTTCCTCGAGTGTAGTGTTACACTTCAGAAACGCTTAAGTCTTTTGATGTACTTTCAACATCAGTGAAATGTGGCGAGGGGTTTGGAGTCGCATTTCAGTTCCAAATGTTAGGGGTGTGTTTTAAAGATTTCTTACATTACGAATGAAGGTTCGTGTCGCAACAATAACTGCTGCGTGGAGTGTGGGAATTTGTTTTGCAAGTCTGTTCCTGGGTTGGCTGTCGGGTGTTGAGAACGATCCCTGGCATCAGGGCATCGCGACTCCATTTTGCTGCCAAGTCAGCGTTCGGTTTATGCGGCGATGCTCAAGCCACAAACAAACCCAGCGAGGCGTACGCACCTTTGCGAGCTCAACGAAAGGATCGCTGAGCTTCGCCGGAGCGCTATTCCGAGCGCGGCTGGAAGTTTGTGGCAAAAACAGTTGCGTCGCACATCTTTCGTCTTGTGCCGCATGTTTGTCACCGCTGTCATGATGACGTTGCACTGCTGGCTTTGTTCACGGCCCACACTGAGTGGGTCGTTGCCCGTGTGTCAATGCTAATGGGCGGTGGTTTCTGATTGGGCCACGGATTGCGCTGGGCATCGGGTGTGCTCCAGGTGTAGTATCCGGACGCCCCGCCCAACCCCAAGGCCGGGTTCTTCCCGTTCCTTGTGCTCAGAGCTCTCGCCATCTTTATGACTGGATTGGTCACAGCAAAAGGTGACGTTAGGGATGATGTTAACGCGGCGGATCCGAGGCGTAGAGCCCCCACAGCGCGATCGGATTCGTCCACTGGTGGCCCCCGCATTTGCACAACTCTCCCCTCGCCTTGCCCTGGGAGGACGGGTCGAACCGTCAGGCTCATTGTGCGATCTAAGATCCTCAAAGCAGGCTTCAGTGAGGGCAAGTGAGGCGCTACAGTGTGCTGAGCGCGAGTAAATGCAGGGACGCTACCTAATACAGGTCATATGCCTTGTAGACGACTTCCTTTTATGCCCAAGAGTACCCCATAAGCATTTTATCCTTAAGGGCCTCTCTTTGTACGCAAAGTGTACCCGTCTCAACTCAACAGTAAGTTCGACAGTCAATTCGGCTGATCTTTGGCCGTCCAATCAGTTTGCTCTTGTGTGTTTCAGGGCAACCTCTCCTATTGGTTGGCGAGCCTTTAAACATCCAGAAGTGTCAGTCTCGCCAACCAATGTCGAGACCAAAATCCACATGATGCTATAGGTACGACCACCTCGGTGACGGTCCAGTAGATTAACGCTAGCAACGTCAACAGAATCCGTCTGCGTAGCCCTCGAAAATTCCGTCATCCGTCTGCCAACAGGAAATCGCCAAGTAAGCAACCGAGGGGTCCCAACAACGTTCCCCCCGCCAACAATGCAGACACCATGGGGTTATTTGTATGCCCCAAACATCGACCTTTTCACGACACAAAGAACGAGCCCGTCAGACCCACGAGGTCGTCCGCATGGCACCTGTACGCCGAACTGCGCTGTCCGTCGGGCAGAAGCTTGCAATCTGCTAGTACGCGAAGAAGAATCCGACTTTACGTCTCGAAGACATTGGGCGATGGTGCCACACCAGATACGGCCTGTGGCCGGATCGCAGCACAGTCGGCCGAGTTCTCAAAAGAGAAGTGAAGTGGCGGGCCATCGGGCCCAAACGCGCCAAGTTCAAAAGGTTGCGTAACCCACAGTGGCCTTTACTAGAAGCTCGACTTAAGAGCGGGCTAAAAAGCACAAACTGTGCTGGCTTGCCAGTGTCGACCGCTCTAATCCAGCAGCGTGCGATTCTGCTAGCACCTGAGTGCAACGTGCCAAGCGACTTCATAGCTTCTGTTGGATGGGTTCAGAAAGCATTGCGCCGAATGGGATTCAAGTGGCGTAAGATGAGCGGCGAGGCGAAGTCTGCCGACGAGGGCGCCGCGCTGACCGCGCAACTGCATTTCCCGAGGCTGTGCGGCCAGCTTGGCCTCACCCCAGAGAACCTCTTCAACTTCGACGAGACCTGCATCTACTACAGTCTCCAACCCGACCACACTTTCTGCATCAATCCTACCCCGCGGAAGAAGGTTTGCAAGGACCGGCTTACAGTCGCGCTGCTGGTAAACGCGGACGGCTCGAAGCTATTCAAGCCGCTAATCATTCACAAATTTGAACGGCCCCGTTGTTTCGCAAAGCAGAAGTTTGACCCTTCGAAGTACTGCTACTGGCGCGCGAACACCTCGGGATGGATGACTACAGAGGTGAGTGCATCGTTTTGAATCTTTTGATTGCAATGTGCCGTGTTCTGTCCGATGCGAAATGAGTCGCGCGAATGTAACTTATTCAGCTAACAAGAAATGCATCCCATATGCCCCTCACAGGTCTTCACGGCGTTTTCGAACACATCAACGCGTGCTGCCTGGCAGAAGGAAGACGCATCGTCGTCATGCTGGATAACGCGTCGAGTCACCTACTCCAGTCCCCACTCGCCACGTCAGCTGACATCTGCGGCTTTCGGACACGGGCGCTCTCGCACGTGCGCCTCGTTTACTTGCCGCCGAACACGACCCCGTTCACTCAGCCTCTGGATCAGGGCCTCATCGCAGCTCTGAAGGCACGTTAGAAAGTCGAGTTGCTTCAAGCAGTTCTCGCACAGTGGCAGATACCTGGCGTGACCGTCGCCGCCGTTCAGAAGTGGAAGCCTGAAATGTGGCAGGTGGTTACCTGGGTGTCGGATTCGTGCCTCGGGCTGGATACCGCGACCATCCAGAAGTGTTTCTGGAGGACGCGAATGCTGCCAGCTAGCTGGCAGCCGCTGCTACCTCTCTTCGGTGCCACTTCTGAAGAGCAGGAGCCCCAGCTAGAGGACAAAATCGAGCTGGTGCAGCAGCTCATGAGCGCCCTGCCGTTCGGGCCGAGCGACATGATTTCAGCCGCTCGCTTCGTTACCGCCGAGCGTTACGACGAGACGAGCGAGCCGACCGGGGTGGATCCGCTTGAGGTGGAGCCGCTTGGCTCGGCCCAGCGGGATGCGTGGTGGGCGAACGCGCCTCCCTCCCTGGCTGCACAAGACTCAGCGCGGAACCGTCGCACTCTGTCGCGCATGGCGACACAGATGCTGATTGGCTACGCAGAGTCTATTGGATTGGCGCCTCGCGATCTACGCGTCTTGTTTGACATCCGCGAACCTTCGGTTATTGATCGCCTGGAGCGCGCATCCCCCCGCCTGGACACGAACACTGCGCCCGGCGCGGCGGAGGAAGGGTACCTCAGTCATGTCCGCGGAGCCACTGCCGTCATGATGACCGGATACCCAGACGCTGGCGAGTGGATGACGTTTGGCGCGCATCCCGCTACCTATCGCGGATAGTAGTCGGTTAAGTTTTGTGCATTAATAGGCAGTTAAATTTGGAGTTCGGGTTTGGCGCGTGCGTGTGGAGGCGCGAGAGGCGTTGTGCTCTGCGTATGACGTTAGGGGCGAGACGTTTGTGCTGTGTTGCACTGAATTGGGTACTTTTCGTCTTCGTAAGTATGGTTTTCGGTTTGAGCCTTATTTCGCGTCTAGTCTACTGTCGAGTGTTGTCTTTGTCCAGGCAATTCTGTTTGTTGCCTAATAACACAGCATGATTGTCACATGACGCATGATTTCGGACATTCTGTTGTAACGCAGAGTTGATACACTCGCGGAAAGGCTTGCGACACTGCAACGTTTACTCAATCGCTGCATACGCCAGTCAAGCCGCCCATGCACAGTACACAAAAAACAACGCCCCATTTCCTGGGAAAACCCCATAGTCCACGTTGCCCCTACCGTACGGCCCGTATTCGTTAAAAGCGAAATCTCTCGCGTCGCCCCCCGGGCTCCCAGGGCATATGACCTGTATGCTGTTCTAGGGTTTCAGTCCTGCCCTGCTCGAGTGGAGACTGAGGGCGTGTCCAGCGCGTTCGTTTACTATTCACTTTGCGGATCAGGTACAGAATTTTGTCCTGGTAACCCGAAAATTCGTGTCCATTCGGACACGCACGATAAATTGACGGTTTCGGCGGACACCTTCCAGACGTGCCCACAGACGTGGGCCACACGTTTCCGAACCGATATGAAGATCGTGCGCAAATTATGTACACGGCAGAAACGTCCAAATCCTGGCTGGCGAAGAATAGAACGCTTACATTCGCCAGGATTCCGTGACGCTTGCGAAGCACGGCGAGAAAATCGGAAGAAGAATTGGAGTTGCATGCGCGACTCGACTTGCATGCATAAAAACAAATTCACAGAGTATCGACTATACAAATACGATGGCCAACCTGCCACTACGAAGGCAACATCGAGCCCATAGCGGCGGAGTACCTACGCGGCACGCGCCACACAGCCAAAACATGGCCTCTAACGCCTCGTACGGCTCGCCGCGCCGTGAATGAAGTCGCCCGCCAAGGGCAGTTGGCGCGCCGCAACAAGGGTTGTCGAAGGCACATAGCAACAACCTTGTCACTTCTTGGAAGGCACATTCCAAGCTAGTCAACGCTACCTATGGTATGGGCTGATGGCAACAATAACACGCCATGATTGGAATTAAAAAAAAAGAGGTCCTCCTACTCCCCCTAAAACAACCAGTATTCTGTGCTCAAACCCACTACAACTCCCATGGCTACTCCCGTCAACGCATTTGACAGCAGCAATACCCTCCCAATCCATACCTCGATTTTTGACACCCAAGAATCTGCAACCAACACTGCTACACACGGAGCCGCCACCAACACCCCTACCGGGAACCGCGGCACTGCCGCAAGGACGCCCATGCGCCAAGACTCTTGGGCGGACGACGATGATCTCATTTTTGAGGAGTAGCACAACGTTGTCCTGGCAGAGGACACCCCTCTCACCCCCGACGAGACCCTTGCAGACAACGTCTTGACTGAGGACCCTCCTGCTGTAGATGACTCCGGCAATCTTGGGGTGCCACTCACTGGAGTCACGCCATCGCCAAGCGAGGGCGGCAGCGGTGTGCGCAGCAGGGTCCATTGGACTGCCAGCGAGATGAACCAGCTCGTCTGTGCGCGCGTGGATCTGGACCCAGATTGGGATCTCATGCATGGGGTGCAAGGAGCCAACTACTGGACATCCCTGCACCGCATGCTTGTGGAACGCCACCCGAACTTCCGCTTCACGCAGGCTGCAACGAATATCAAAATGTTGCGTATCGAAACCCAGTTCCGCCAGATTCGTGACCGTATTTCTCGCTCCGGAGCCGGAGCGATTAGGTACCTGCCGCAGTGGTACCATCCCATGGACAGCATCCGTGGCAACCGCCCCGCAATCCAGCCTACTGTCCGTCTCACGAGCGACACACACCGCACTACAACCATTGGTATGCTTTTTATCGTACTTATATTCTATCCCGGGCAGCACACCATGCATGCACTACTCTACGTTCAAAATGCGCTGACCTCTGTGACCCCTGCTGTTATCTACCCAAGCAGGCAGCACCCGTTAGGGTGGCACCGGCGGCCCACAACGCACAAGGGGCGTTAGGGTCCAGAGGAATGACATCCCTAGCGTCGAAGCTACTACGCGAGCTGCCACCACTGGAGGGGCATCTACCAGGCCCCGCTACTCCACCCCTATCACCGTTACAAACTCTACTTCTGCCCAAGCTACCACAAGCCAGCGCCCCTCTAGGAACTCGACTACCCCTCCATCACCTCCTCCTCAGACCTCACTGCCCCGCCCCGGTCACACCATTCCTAGTCGCATGCCCGCCAGCCAATCCCCCAATGCCAGCACTGGCCCCTCCAGCGTCCCCACTGGCAATGCCAGCCCCGGCCCCTCCAGCAGCCCCACTGGCAATCCCAGCCCCGGTCCCTCCAGCAGCCCCACCGGCAATCCCAGCCCCGGCCCCTCCAGCAGCCCTTCCACCACCACGGGCAGGGCGGGGGCGTCTCCTGCACATGGCAAGATGGGAGTTAATGGTGTGGGGCCTGAGGCTGCTGTCGCAACGGCAATGGCTCAGAGTATTGCTGATGCAATATCAGCTGCAGTGGATCGTGCATGTGATCGCTTTGAAAGCCTTACCCGAGCGTTGGCCGGCTCGAGGGCGGATGCGCACGCGCCCACGAGGCGTGGAGAAGACGGGCGAGCTGGTCTCGACGAGCAGCTGGCGTGAAGCTCGGCGACCCTGGCGTGATGTGCACAGCGGTGGCAGCTGGCCCCTCAAGCCACCAGCGATTCCCTTCGCGTGGTGGACCCGTCCGCACCATGTTGCCAAGCGAGTTCTCCACATTGTGCACAGCAACACATGCCCCCACAGTCCTAGGAACCTTTTTCAGATGTTCTTCCGCCCTCCCATCCAGAATCCGAAATTTCCCCTTTACCCTTCCATTGGTCTGCTCTACCCTCATCCTAGTTCTGCTTTGCTGTTTGTTGTAGATGGCCGCTGTGTCGCTGAGCTGGCCGTTATTAGATGGTAGCTTGTACGGCCCCAATATGTTGCTGTTGTTGCCATAGGCGGCATCTGCCACAATGCACATCCCATGTAGTTCTCCATTTTCGATTCTAGTGCGTGCTTCACTATTGTTCCAAACTCGTGCATCGTTAACACTGCCCGGCCAGCCAACGTCATAGTGCCAAATGTTTCCGTTAGCATCAACAATGAGCTGTAAAATGATGCTGTAGATTCCTTTTCTATTCTGATAATCGGCCTTATGCTCACCGAAGCCACGCACTCGGATGTGAGTACCGTCAAGCGCACCAACGACGCCAGGGATGCCACCGAGCTGTCGAAATTCTTCAGCCATGGCAGCGAGCTCGTGCTGCTGGGGCCATTGCACCTACAATGGGCCAAGAACCTCCACGCAGAAAGTCTCAAAGTCATCACAGATGTCCATGGCGGCGCTCCGACTAACGCCGAAATGCATGGAGAGCATTCGGAAGGACCACGCCTGACCGAGCCTTGAGAGTCCCACTGCAACACGCAGCTGAGGGCTGAAGTGGAACCTATCAAACTGCGGCCGAGCGTGGATGTACTCCTCCGCTATGTAGTTGAACACGTGCCTCTCAACACGGAAGATTGACATGTAGAGGTCATCACTAAACTCGCAAAGTAGTGCTGCCCATCTCATGCGCACGGCGCCACGATCTCGAAGCAGGCTTTCCTCACGTGTGGCGGCCACAAGGGCGCTTACCAACTTGGGCAGGTGTTGGGCGAGAATGTTGGCGATTGGGCCTATCACGCAGGTGATGAGACCCTGGTGCATAAGACTTGACGCGCGGAGCAGTTGAATATCCGTAGTGCCGTCGGGTATTCTATACTGCCTGCTATCGTACTGAACCATGGTTGGGGATATGGCCCTCGCTTTAACCCTGGGATAGTCGCTGTCTCGATTGCCATGTGCTCGTTATGCTCTGTTTCTGTGTTTCTGTGGCTTTTTCGAGGGGGAAATTGAGCCCTCCATTTTTTCCCCCCTGGGTGGAGTCGCGGCTCGTAATGCGTGTTCACGAAAGCGGGCGGGGCCTCTTTCCCGGGGCGAAATTCGGTTACCCTGATGTTTTCGCGTATCAGTCTGTTATGTGCACGCTGCGCACCCGCTCATCTGTCGAGCCACGGGCGGGACTCGTGTCCACTCGTGTCCCAGCGTTTTGCTGTTGATACAGTAGGTGTACCTCAACACATTCACATTTGGCGAATCAATATTTCTGCGTGTGAAAAAAAACGTCAAAAATTCGTCTTGGGGCAAAATGAACGCGCTGGACACGCCCTGAGAAGCCCCGGCCCGAGTCGAGGTCGAGACGCAGGGTTCGACGGGGATAAAGGTGTCAAACATGTTTATCTACAATGTTTGTATAGACTGTATAGGGTCATCTCTTAGAGAGTACAACCCTTAGATATATGTCCTTGTACAATTCTTTCTAGTCAATGATTATACAGTTTTCCTTTGAGATGGTATCACCCGTAGGTTGGTTCCCCTCCACCTACCGCTTCCGCCCGTGCCTCCTAGGCCCCGCCACCCCCTCCGTTCCTCCTAGGCCCCGTCGCGCCCCCCTGGGCCCCACCGCGCTGCCTAGGCCCCGTCGCGCCCCCCTGGGCCCCATCGCGCTGCCTAGGCCCCGTCGCGCCCCCCCTGGGCCCCATCTCGCTGCCTAGGCCCCGTCGCGCCCCTCCTGGGCCTCTTCCTGCCCCGTAGGCCCCGTCGCGCCCCCCTGGGCCCCATCGTGCCTCCTAGGCCTCGTCGCGCCCCCCTGGGCTCCATCGCGCCTCCTAGGCCCCGTCGCGCCCCCCTGGGCCCCATCGCGCTGCCTAGGCCCCGTCGCGCCCCTCCTGGGCCCCCTTCGTGCCCCGTAGGTCCCGTCGCGCCCCCCTGGGCCCCATCGTGCCTCCTAGACCCCGTCGCGTCCCACTGGGCCCCATCGCGCTGCCTTGGCCCCGTCGCGCCCCTCCTAGGCTCCTGTAGCGCTTCCTCGCCCGTCGCGCCCCCCCCTGGGCTCCTGCAACGCCTTCTAGCCCGTCACGCCCCTCCTGGGCCCCTCGTGCTTCCTCGACCCCGTCGCACCTGCCTGGCCCCGTTGTGCCTGCCTGGCCCCGTCGAGCCTGCCTGGCCCTCGCCGCGCTGCCTGGCCCCGCCGCGCCTGCTTGGCCCCGTCGCGCCTGCCTGGCCCTGCCGTGTCTCCTGGCCCCGTCGCGCCTGCCTGGCACTGCCGCACCTGCCTGGCCCCGCCGCGCTACCTGGCACTGCCGCGCCTGCCTGGCCCCGTCGCGCCTGCCTGGCCCCGTCGTGCCTGCCTGGCCCCGCCGCGTCTCCTGGCCTCGCCGCGCTGCCTGGCCCCGTCGAGCCTGCCTGGCCCTGCCGCGTCTGCCTGGCACTGCCGCGCCTGCCTGGCCCCGTCGCGCCTGCCTGGCCCCGCCGCGTCTCCTGGCCCCGCCGCGCTGCCTGGCCCCGTCGCGCCTGCCTGGCCCCGTCTCGTCTCCTGGCCCCGCCGCGCTGCCGGGCCCCGTCGCGCCTCCCTGGCCCTGCCGCGTTTCCTGGCCCCGCCGCCCCTGCCTGGCCCCACCGCGCCTGCCCGGCCCTGCCGCACCTCCTGGCTCTGCCGCACCTCCCGTGCCTCACCCGCCGTGCCTGACCGGCCGGCGCCTCTTCGTACCTGCTCACACGTGCTGGGGCGTCGTTTTGCGGCCGCCGTATTGGAGGGCGCTGCCGTCCTGTTCCTGCGGAGCTGTGCCGCTGACCCTGCACAATGGCTGACTTCGTGCTCCGACTGGACGCCGAGGGCCACGCGGTTGACTTCGCCGCCTGGCTCTCTGACCTCCGCTGCCACCTTACAGGTCAGCGTCAGGATGGCCACTCTTTGGTTGTCCATGTCGATGGTTTGCTCCCCCGCCCCCCTGCGCCCGTTCCCCTCCCTGGTGACCCCTCCTCTGATGACCGTGAGACCTTCTCTACTGCTGCACTTGCCTATGCTGTCTGGGACTCCCGCGATGCGGTCGCTCAGGTTGCTATTAGCCACGCCCTCCCTGTGTCTGAACGCTCGCGTTTTGCTACCATTGCGACGGCCAAAGCCTACTTAGACGCAGTCATTGCCCGCTATTCCACACCCGCGTCTGCCTCTGCTGGCCGCTTGCTTTTCCCGATGCTCTTCCCAGACCTTGCAGCCTTCCCTACCGTCGCAGACTTTGCCGCTCACCTGCGTGCCCTAGAGACCCGCTATCGCACTGCCAGCACTGCTGCACAGCTCACTGCGCTCCCCCCTCCTTTCTGCATGACGCTCTATTTCATCGCCATGCGCCTGCCGGACCGCCTCGCTAGTGCCCGCGATCACTTCCTTAGCCAGCACCCGGCTGACCTCACCCTCACTGCCTTTGTCGACACCCTCACCGAGATCGAGACTCGCCAGCGCACTATCGCTCAGTCGAGCGGTGCGCCGGCAGTCTCTATCTTTCGCGGCTGTGCCCCCTCCCAGTGCACGTTCACTGACGTTTTGGCTGCGGTCACCACGGTGCCCCCTCCCACCGAGACGGCTGCTGCGGTCCACCCGCAGCAGCGCTCGCGCCGCAGTGACCGTGGTCGCCAGGGAGGTCGGGGTGGTGGCGCAGGTGGTGGTGGTGGTGTTAGTGGTAGTGACGGTAGTCCGCCTGCTGGGACTACCACTGGTCGGCAGGAGCAGCAGCCCCCGCCGCAGCAGGAGCAGCCCGAGCCGCCGCCGCCGTCCCAGCAGCAGCCGTCGCCCCAGCAGCAGCCGCCGCAGCAGTGGGCTCGTCTCCCGCCGGGTTGGCCTGGCACCGGCGGAGGTGGTGGCCGTGGTGGCGGCCCGCGCAGCTCGGCGTCTACCAGCGGCTCCGGTGCTGTGACCTGCCAGTACCAGCTTCAGACCGGGCCTCTTCGCGGCACTCTGTGTCGCCGCCCGCACCCGACTGCCCGCTGTTTTTGCCGCCTTGACGATCTTTTTCGTCGTCGCTTTGGCCCGGCCCCGGACCTCCCTGACTGGCACAGCCTGCTCCGCCAGGGCGTGCCGATCTTTGAGTTAGACATGGATCAGATAGGTGCTGCTTTGCATGCTTTGTATTCTAACGCTGCTATTGTTGCTGGATCTTATTATCATGTGTTCTCCAGCTTAGGTGTTGCACCCTTGTGTAGCATAGCTTCCCCTGCTGCGTCAGGCGTAGGACTGCCTAGTTTGCCTAGCCCAGTCTCTGCACCGGCCCCGTTCCCGGCCTCCGCCACTGCATCGCTGTCGTTCACTCTCGACTCCGGTGCTTCTGCCTGCTTCTTCCGCGACCGCTCCGCGCTCACGCCACTTGCTACACCTGCTGTCGTCTCTCTCGCTGACCCCTCTGTGGGTCCTGTCGTCGCGCGCAGTTCTACGTCCCTTCCCTGTCCTGCAGTTCCCTCGGGCTCCCTTACAGGCCTCCACGTTCCCTCGTTCTCGAGGAACCTGGTTGGTGTCGGCTGTCTCCAGGACCTCGGCGTCACCACCACGTTCCCCGGGCACGAGCGGTTCGCTGTCTGTTCTGAGGCTGTCTCAAGTTCCCCTCTTGCGACGTTCCCCCGGGACCCGGTGTCCGGTCTGTTTACCCTCGACACCGCTTCCCCCCCAGTTGGTGCGTCCTCCCAGGTCGCTGCAGCTTGCTCGTGTCGTTCCCTCACTCACCCGTCCCTTCTCTGGCACCACCGCTTAGGTCACCCTGCTCTCCCTCGTCTGCGTCACATGTCCCAGCACGGTCTTGTCTTAGGTCTCCCCGCGTCGCTCCCTGCCCTTCCTCCCTCGACTGCGCCACCGTGCACGCCTTGCGTCGAGGGCCGCCTCCGCCGTGCTCCTCACTCCTCCTCGCTGCGCCCTGCGACTGCCCCCCTCCAGACCCTGCACCTGGACGTCTGGGGCCCTGCCCCCGTCCCCGGACCGCGCGGTGAGCGCTACTTCCTTGTGCTCGTCGATGATTACACGCGCTACACCACGGTGTTTCCTCTGGAGCGGAAGGCCGACGTGCCCGACGTTCTTCTCCCGTGGGTTGTGGCTGCGCGTCTCCACCGCGGTCTCCCCGTGTTGTGTCTCCACTCCGACCGTGGCGGCGAGTTCGCCTCTGGTCGGCTTGGACAGTTCTGTCGTGCAGAGGGCATCACCCAGACGTACACCTTGCCGGACTCGCCACAGCAGAATGGGGTTGCTGAGCGCCGCATTGGCTTGGTCATGGAGGTTGCTCGTACCTCCATGATTCATGCTGATGCCCCCCATATTCTGTAGCCGTTCGCTGTTCGCTACGCTGCTCACCAGCTTAACTTGTGGCCACGCTCTCAGCGGCCACAGGTTTCACCGACCCTCCTCTGGACCGGGTCCCCTGGTGACGCGTCTGCGTTCCACGTCTGGGGCTGTCTTGCTCACGTTCGTGCCTCTGGCACGGATAAGCTCACTGCCCGCACGGTCCCCTGTGTCTTCCTTGGTTTCCCCCTCGACTCGTCTGACTGGCTGTTCTACCACCGGCAGTCTCACCGCTTCCTCCACTCTCGTGACGTCACCTTTGACCAGTCTGTCTCCTTCTACCGTCGCTTCCCTCACCGAGGTCTCCCGGTTGCCCCGCCCCTGTTCCTTGCTCCCTCTCCCCCGGTAGCCCCTGCGCCTCCCCCGCCTCGCCCTGCCCCGTCTGGTGTCTCTCACGTCACTCCCCTCCCGTCGGTTGTCCCCGTTGAGGAGTCCGCTGACTCTGGTGGTACACCTAGCCCGTCCGTGCCGTGTCCCCCTCCCCCGGTGTCTTCGCCTCCACGGTCGCCGTCGCCCCCTCTGACGCAGCCGCTGCCGCTGTCGCCGCCGCCGCCGTCGTCGCTGCTGTTGCCGCCGCCGCCGTCGCTGCCGTCGTCGCTGCCGCCGCCGCTCTTGGCCCCTGCGGCTGCTCGCGTGGAGGAGGGTGTTCGTCCTGCAGCTTCTGGGGGTGCCGCTGGTGTTGAAGGAGGTCCTCGCTCTGGGGGTGTTGGTTTTGGGGGTGCTGCTGTTGAGGGTTCCGCCACCGGTTGTCCTCCCTCTGCCGGTCCAAGCGTTCCGGCACAGTCGCCGCCGGTCTCCGCTCTCCGCCTGCTCGGCCTTCCCTCCCCAGACCGCTCCCCGGTGTCTTCCCCGCCGTCTGCTGACCTTCCTGTCTACGGTCCTGTGTTCCCGCCGCCGGACTCGTCTCCAGCCCGGCTTCCTCCTCGTTCTCCTCTTGTGTCCCCTCCACTGTCTCCTGACCCTACACCTCCGTCGCACGTTTGGTCTCGCCGTCCCTCCCGTGCTCGTCCCGTCTCTCCTGTCCTGCGCTCCCACCATATGTTGCTCCGTTCCCACTCGTCTCGTCCTCCCCTCCTCCCGTCACCTCCTCCCTCGTCCCTTGCTGTTTCGCCTCCTCCGTTCTCTGACTACCTCCGTGCCGCTCGTCCCCTTGTCCCTCGGGTTCTTGCCTCTATTGTTACCGACCCTTCTGTTCCCGTCTCGCGCCTTGACGCGCTTGTCGCTGCTGTCGCTGACTTCGCCTCTACCCGCCGCCTTGACTACGCTACTGCTCTGGTCTCTGACCCTGCCCGTCCTCCGTCCGTCGGGGGTGCACCTGCCCTTGGCAGTGACGTTCTAGAGGGCAGGCAGTACGAGCTTGCTTTCCTTTCCGAGGCCGCTCCCCATCTCTGCTCCATGCTCCTACTCCCTGAGGGTGACCCAGACGCCTTTGACATCCCGACCCCTCGCACCTACGCTGAGGCCACTTCGGGACCCTGGGCCTCTTAGTGGATAGCTGCCATGGAGCAGGAGATGGCATCTTGGAGGTCCACCGGCACTTACGTCGACGCAGTTCCCCCACCTGGGGTGAACGTAGTCGATGGTCGGTGGCTCTTCAAGGTGAAGCGCCCCCCAGGAGAGCCGCCTGTCTTCAAGGCGCGCTACGTGGCCAGAGGCTTCAGTCAGCGCGAGTGGGTGGACTTCTTCCAGACCTTCGCCCCGACCCCGAAGATGACCACTCTTCGGGCGCTGCTACATGTAGCAGCACAGCGTGACTACGAGCTTCACTCCCTCGACTTCTCTACTGCCTTTCTTCAGGGCAGCCTACACGAGCAGGTCTACCTGCGCCGACCACAGGGCTTCGCTGGTACCTTCCCCCCGGGACGTAGTGGCTTCTAAGGCGCCCGGTCTACGGCCTGCGCCAGGCTCCCCGCGAGTGGCACGACACGCTACGTGCCACGCTAGCAGACCTGCAGTTCTTTCCGTCGTCCTCTGACCCCTCGCTTTTTGTGCGGTCCGACCAGACTCCGTTCTACATCCTTGTCTACGTAGACGACCTGGTCTTTGCTACTGCTGACAGGGACGCACTGGCCTCAATGAAGGCCAAGCTGCTGAAGAGACACACCTGCACTGACCTTGGAGAGCTGCGTCGCTATCTTGGCCTGCAGATCTCTAGGGACAGAGCAGCACGCACCATCACTCTGACACAGTCACACTTGGTGCGTCAGGTCCTTCAGAGGTTCGGCCTTCAGTTCTCCTCTGCACAGCCCACACCTCTACCCGTAGACCACGGGCTCTCCGCTCCCGTTCCTGAGGAGCCAGTAGAGCCCAGCGGCCCCTACGCAGAGCTGGTGGGTTGCCTCATGTACCTGATGACTTGCACTCGCCCAGATCTCGCATACCCTCTCAGCATCCTGGCTCGCTTTGTGGCCACTGGCAGACACCGACCACAGCACTGGTCGGCCGCTAAGAGGGTTTTGCGATATCTAGCAAGTACATCCGGCATGGGGTTGGTGTTAGGAGGACGCAGGCCAGTGGTCCTCACTGGGCACACAGACGCGTCTTAGGCAGACGACTCTGAGACGCTCAGGTCGTCGCACGGCTACTGCTTTAGCCTTGGTTCGGGTGATATCTCTTGGAGATCCACTCGCTCGTCGTCTGTTGCTCAGTCCAGCTGTGAGGCTGAGATCTACGCTGGTGCCATGGCAGCACAGGAGCTCCGCTGGCTGACCTTCTTGCTCACTGACTTAGGTGAGCGGCCTAGCTCTGCCCCGGTCCTGTACGCTGACAACAGGGCCATGATCCTCCTGTGTCAGGAGCCTCGGCTTGAGGGCAGAGCGAAGCACATTCAGCTGCAGTACTTTCTCATGCGCAAGCTACAGCAGCGCCGCCAGGCCCGCGTAGTTCACTTGGCCTCTGGTGCCAACACAGCTGATATCTTTACGAAGGCGCTTGCGCCTAAAGATCATCAGAGGCACTGTGTACAGCTGGGTCTAGTTCCTGTAGCCTCTCACTTGCTAGGACCTTGACCTTGTACTATTCTATATATGTCTGCATATGTACTCAGACTGGACTTGTGTCCTCTCCCAGTGGCTGGACTAGTAGTGCCGTCCTGGTCTTGTTCTTGTCTTGTCTGTACTCCTTTTGACTGGTCTTTAGACCCTTATCTCAGAGGCTGGACTAGTAGTGCCGCCCTGAGCTGCTTGTTCAGAACCTGCCCCTATGCAGTCTAGGGGGTGTGTCAAACATGTTTATCTACAATGTTTGTATAGACTGTATAGGGTCATCTCTTAGAGAGTACAACCCTTAGATATAGGTCCTTGTACAATTCTTTCTAGTCAATGATTATACAGTTTTCCTTTGAGAAAAGGCGCCGATCTTCACCCTACTGTCTACTGTTGTTCCCTAAGCCCCCAAGCGTCGCTAAAGATTCTTCCCGCCCTACTAGTGTGCAGACAGGACTCCGGAGTGCACTCACAATCTGGTCCAACAATTACACTCGAAATGGCGTCGTGTAAGCTCATCCGACCACACCTGTACGTCTCACCCCGGCAATCGCGGGCTGTTCTGCGCAGCGCGGATATCGATCTACTCGCGCTGGAAGGCCGCCTCTCGCTGCTGGACGCTCAGCGCGAACTCAATGCGATCCGCTGCGAACAGTTCGTTACCAGGTTACAGTCGTTCCTGAGGGAGGGAGAGAGCGAAGGCGACGAATTGCGGGATGATTGGGTGTCGCGCAGAGGGAGCAGAATGGCGTCTCGCTACAGTCACAGTCGCGAGGCAGTGGCGGCGGGGGCTGGCGAGATCCCTTGCGCGCAGTCAGCGCCGGAGATCGGCGGCCACAGAGCGCCACGCAGCAGCCATGCTGGTCGCAGCGCCAGAAGCCAAGGGCTGGGCGCTGAGCGCCTCACGCGGTGGGCCTCCTGCGAGCAGCGCTTGAACGGCGAGGACGGAGAGTGATGACTCTGCTCAGGACCATGCGTGACACTGTACCGTCAGCTCCTAAGCCCGACGAGCAAGCGGCTCACCAGGACACAGCACCTCCTGCTGTACATAACGTTTTTGTTCCACTGGCTGTGGAATTGCTGCACTGCGAGACCGGCTATCCGGCATCATCCACACGCTTTACGCAATCGAGCCAGGCATTGATGTACTGCCCTGAAAATAACGGAGCCTGTGCTGTTCTGCCTGGCATGCAAATGAACAACAGTCACCCCTCCCATCTGTACAAGGACACTCTGCTTGGGTTGTCTTAGAAGCTGGTAACGTTGGGATTGTCGATGATCAGTCTGCAGCATGCTGTGCCGTGGCACCTTCATCGCCAGCCCTTCCTGCCAGGGCAGGAAGCCCAAACTCCAGGCCAATCTAACTCTTCCTGCCCATGCACTTGACAAAAGGAATACCTTGTCCTTGACTCCTGGTGAATCTACCGTGAGATCCTCCCTCCTGTGTTGCCAATCTGCTCCTAGGCATCTCCACCTCTATGGATTCACTTTCATCTGCACGTACGCCTCCCTCAGCGCCACCTGCACCTCATCCGGCAGCACGTCCAGCCCGCCGCTGTCGCGCATGGCGGGGTACCAGCGGGCCATGCACCGCACCGCCTCTCCCACCACCTCCCACTGCCCCACCGCCCATGCGGCCCGCACCACGGCCTCCATAGCTTCCCAGGGCGCCTGGCTCCATGCAGAGGTGCGGCCGCTGCTGCCATTGCTGCTGCCACCACTGTACTGCATGCTGCTGCTGACCCACTGACCGCTGATGGCTGTGTCGTGACACGTAGCGCGAAGCCGTGTTGCCACGTAGCACAGGGTGGCAGTGTGCAGAGCAGGCAGCATCCACTGGTCAGCGAGCGAGGCGAGATGGACGGCTGAGATGAGGCGAGAGGTGAGGGGGAGAGGGGGCAAGCGCAGGGAGGAGAGGGGGATGGGCGTGCTGCAACGAGCGGCCAAGCTGCTCGCAGCACCAGGTGTGCTTGGCTGCATGGGGTTGCAGGGCGTTGGCGCGGCAGCGGGGAAGAGGGGGAGGGGGAGGGGGAGGGGGAGGGGGAGGGGGCGGAAGGAGATGTGGGCGGAGTAGAGGAAGCGGAGGAGGGCGATGAGAGCCGGCAGGGGCAGGGGCGGCAGGTGCAGCTCCTGCTGCGAGCTGGCGGGCGGGTGTGGAGCCAGGCGTAGGGGGGAGAAGTGTAGGGGAGGGCGGGGATGAAGAGGTGGATTGCGTGAGAACGTGGAGGGTGGTGGAGCAACAACGTCAGTGCGTATGCTGAGAGGCCTAAAAACTTGGTTACAGAGACTGGCGAGAAACAGCAGCAAAAATTGGAACTTGCAAGTTTTTCATCTTCACACATAATGTGCATTCCAAATGGCTCCAACCTCTCTCTTGCATCCACCTCCTGCTCCCCCCTCCCCCCCAAGCACACCCCGAACCCCGTGCCGCGCATGCCAACGTGTCGCGCACAGAGTGCTCCTCGTCATCCACCGTGCCTCGGTCCCCATCGCCCAACCCCTCCTCACTTTGCTCCCCCCCTCACCTCTCGCGCATGCCGCTGCGGAACATGGCCTCCAGGTACTGGCTCCTGGCAGCCAGCACACAGCGGTGCGCCGCCACTCGCACACACCGCCACATGCCGCCGTGCCGCCCCTCTGCCTCGTCTCCTGTGCCTGGCCCACCGCATGCCCCATGGCCTCCTTCCCCTCTGCTGCCACGGCTGGCTGGGTGCTCACCAGAGTGGCAGCGGGGGGCATGGCGGTGGCACGGCACGCAGACGACACCGTCGCTGGCGGGCGGGCACGTGCACACGCAGGGATGGCGACAGGGCCAGAGAGGAGAGATATGGGCGAGAACGAGTGGTGGACGAGCGAGAAGTACATGGGTGGTTGCAACAAGAACACGTACTGGCTGGTTGCAACAAGAACACGTACTGGGTGGTTGCAACAAGAACACGTACTGGCTGGTTGCAACAAGAACACGTACTGGCTGGTTGCAACAAGAACACGTACTGGCTGGTTGCAACAAGAACACGTACTGGCTGGTTGCAACAAGAACACGTACTGGGTGGTTGCAACAAGAACACGTACTGGCTGGTTGCAACAAGAACACGTACTGGCTGGTTGCAACAAGAACACGTACTGGCTGGTTGCAACAAGAACACGTACTGGCTGGTTGCAACAAGAACACGTACTGGGTGGTTGCAACAAGAACACGTACTGGCTGGTTGCAACAAGAACACGTACTGGCTGGTTGCAACAAGAACACGTACTGGCTGGTTGCAACAAGAACACGTACTGGCTGGTTGCAACAAGAACACGTACTGGGTGGTTGCAACAAGAACACGTACTGGCTGGTTGCAACAAGAACACGTACTGGCTGGTTGCAACAAGAACACGTACTGGCTGGTTGCAACAAGAACACGTACTGGCTGGTTGCAACAAGAACACGTACTGGCTGGTTGCAACAAGAACACGTACTGGCTGGTTGCAACAAGAACACGTACTGGCTGGTTGCAACAAGAACACGTACTGGCTGGTTGCAACAAGAACACGTACTGGCTGGTTGCAACAAGAACACGTACTGGCTGGTTGCAACAAGAACACGTACTGGCTGGTTGCAACAAGAACACGTACTGGCTGGTTGCAACAAGAACACGTACTGGCTGGTTGCAACAAGAACACGTACTGGCTGGTTGCAACAAGAACACGTACTGGCTGGTTGCAACGAGAACACGTACTGGCTGGTTGCAACGAGAACACGTACTGGCTGGTTGCAACGAGAACACGTACTGGCTGCAGATGCGGAAGGGACTGGAGAGAAGATGGCAGCACGAGAGGGCAGAGCAGGAGCATGGGGCACACACTGCACAATCGATATTGTTCATAACATATGATGCACGATGCACGGTACGTCGAAACCACCATGCCATGGTGCACGCTGCCATGCCATGGTGCATGCTGCCATGCCACCCCTCACCTCCAAGGCACTCCAGCGGGACCAAGTGCTGACGTCAGATCACACCCACTAACGTCATCCTTGGCCCAAATTGGCCAATCACAGCGAAGCAGCGCAACGAGCCCATCCAATCGGCACTTCATAGCCAACTGCAGCAGATCCTGTGATGGTGAATGAGAGAGTGACACCTGTCCTGTGTAAATATACTCCAGCAACTGACTGAACGCCTCAGCAGTCACACCCTTCCCCAGTCGGACCTCCCTCACAATCCCCCCCTCTCTCTCCAGCCCTTCTCCTCCTTCCCCTGCCAGTCCGTGCCCACTTGCCCCCTCGACCTTGCCTGGAACGGGAGGAGCGGGGCTGCTGGGAAGGGGGCGAGGGGGAGCGGGGCGGGCAGACGCGGAGGGGACCTTGAGGGGCGCGAGGAGGGCGGGGCAGCGCGCAGCGATGATTGCCCCGTGGGCCAGGACATGCGGAGGGGAGAGGGCAGAGGAGGGCGGGGAGGAGGAGCGGTGGGAGAGGATGAAGGCCGCGTGCGCCCTGGCGCCTGCTGGGCAGGACAGGCGAGGGGTGAAGGGCGTGTGCGTGCTGGCAGGGGAGGAGGATGGCGAAGGGGAGGCGGAGGAGCAGAGAGCAGAGCGGATGTGGCGAGCAACAGGAGAGGGCACACCGATTGTGGAGGTAAAGCCACCGCAGGGCCGCGCAGACGCAGCAGGCACGGCAGGGGAGTGCGGGAGTGCTAGGGGCACGGAGCGGCAGAGGGAGAGGCAGCGGGCCGCGAGGCAGCGGAGCCCGGCAGGGGATGCGGGATGGAGAAGGCGAGCGAGCGAGGGGAGGAGGGCGTGGGGGAGCGCGGGGTGAGGGGCTGATGGGAGGCCCGGTGACGTGGGTGGGAGAGATGGCAGCACGGAGAGGGCAGAGGGTGGCGAGGTGGGGCGGTGCGGTACGGCAGATGGGGGGAGCAGGAGGGCCAGGAGGGCTGCCAGGGCAGAGAACAGGATGACGTCAGCACCCTGCCATGCTGTGACGTCAGCAGAGTATGGAGCATGTGGCATGGCATGCCACAGATGGGCGTGCAGCAGAGGCATGATGTCACCACCCTCCCCCACCTCACTGCGTGCCTCACTCCTGGCCTCACAACTTACCCCATCCCCCATCACCATCATCCTCACCATCCCCATCACCTCATCCTCCTCTCCCTCCAGCTCCCCCTCCTCCCACCACGCATCACTCCTTTCCACCCATCCCCACTCATCCTCGTCCGCACCCGCGTCTCCACGTGACATCCGCCCTTCATCTCTCAACGCCTCCCCCTCCCTTGACCCTGCTCGCCCCTCGCCCTTCCTCCCATCCTCACCACTGCCCCTCGAATCTTCCCTCCCCCCCATCCACACCTCGTCCCTGGGAGTGTTGGCCCCACACAGCACTGCAGCGGCGCGCTCCCTCTGCCGGTGGAAAGTCAAGAGCACCAGCACCCAGGTGGAACGTCAAGAGCACCAGCACACAGGTGGAACGTCAAGAGCACCAGCACACAGGTGGAACGTCAAGAGCACCAGCACACAGGTGGAACGTCAAGAGCACCAGCACGCAGGTGGAAACGTCAAGAGCACCAGCACACAGGTGGAACGTCAAGAGCACCAGCACACAGGTGGAACGTCAAGAGCACCAGCACACAGGTGGAACGTCAAGAGCACCAGCACACAGGTGGAACGTCAAGAGCACCAGCACACAGGTGGAACGTCAAGAGCACCAGCACACAGGTGGAACGTCAAGAGCACCAGCACGCAGGTGGAACGTCAAGAGCACCACCACACAGGTGGAACGTCAAGAGCACCAGCACACAGGTGGAACGTCAAGAGCACCAGCACGCAGGTGGAAAGTCAAGGCCACCAGCACACTCCCTCCTTTTTACCACTGCCCTCCTCCCCTCACCATGCCAGCGCTGCCACGGCCTCCATGCCTGCATGCCCCTCCACGCCCCCCTGCCCCTCCCCACCTCCTCCGGTCCCGCCGTTCCTCCCGCCCGCCATGCCCCTGCTCTCACCGCTCTTGCCTGCCTTCACACGCCCTCTGCTTCCTGCCTCCTTCGCCTTCACTATAGTCACACCACCCTCAGAGTCACACACTGCCACGTGGCAGAAAGCTGCTATCCATCTGACTGCCTGCCATGCTGCAGCCGCCACAGCTTGTGAGCTGGCGGCGTGGGGCGACACCTCGTTCCTCCCACCCACCCTCCCATCGCCCCCCGCCCCGCCCTCCGCCCCTCCGCTGCTCGCCTCTCCACATTCTGACTCTCCATCCACCGCGCCGCCCAGCAGGGCATGCATCAACGCAGATGCAGACAAGCGTGCCGCCCACAGCACGGCCGGGTCATGATGGGTGCCCGGCCAGCACAAGACACTTGCTGCAGTCTGCCAGCCAGCTGCTGCCACATGGCTGGCTGCTGAGTCATCGCGCGCTGAGCTGGCAGGGAAAGAGGCAGATGAGATGAGGCGGAGCGAAGGAGGGTGGGAGCAGTGGCAGGAAGGGAGGGGGAGGCGTGCGAGGGCTGCTCGCAGGGAGAAGGCGAGGAGGGGTTTGAGGGGCGACGCAGTAGTGGCAGTGGCAGCAGCAGTGGGGGAGGGAGATGCATGACGGCAGGCAGCAGCGAAGGACGGGTGGCTCTGCGCACAGGCAGGGCAGCAACGGGATCAGCAGAATCGATGGGGGTTGACACGGATTGGTTGCGGATGGTGAAAGACTGGTGACGTGGCTGCAGTGGGTGGATGAGGTGATGTAGCAGCAGAGCCGGGAGGGGCACATGGTGGTGGACACTAGACGCATGTGGGTGCGGGAGGATGCTTGGTGAAGTGAAGGTTGCAGTGGCGGCACACACGCATTGCGCCAACGGCAGTGATGGTATAACTGGCACGGATAGAACTCAACAGTTGGAACGACGCTTGCGACGAGTGAGAGTGGTGGAGAGTGAGAGTGGTGAAGAGTGAGAGTGGTGAAGAGTGAGAGTGGTGAAGCGTGAGAGTGGTGACGAGGCGCAACAGCGTGATGAGAGAGGCAGAGGCAGAGGAAGGTACAGCGTGATGAACGTACCGCAAGTGCTCGCACGAGGGCGAGGGCGGCTTGGCGGCACGCGGGACAGGCGATGAGGTGCAGGAGGGGGAGGAGAACGAGGAGGAGGGGGAAGAGGGGGAGGAGAATGAGGTGCAGGAGGGGGAGGAGAATGAGGAGGAGCGGGAAGATGGGGAGGGCGTGAGATGGCGGGCGAGAGCTGGCAGGAGGTCAAGAGGCGGCCGCAGCAGCATGTGGCACACCGAGGGGTCCTGTGCTGTGAGGCGATTGGTGGAGGAGGAAGGACAAGGGGGAGATGAAGAGATATGCACGGATGATGACGACGGAACACACCGATGGATTGAGAGACTGCAGCATGGACATGGCATGCTCACCCATGACGTTGAGAAGGCTCAATGCTGCTTCCGCCACCGCACCATCATCCGCATGGCCGCCACTCGCCGCTGCCATGCCCACCACCTGTGCCATGCGCCACATCCTCTCCACTGTGTGCCCTCCTGTCGCTCCTCCCCCCCCACCTGCACTCTCTTGACTGCCAGCCAAAGGCCACTGCTGCAGCGGGAGGAGCTCTCTCGTGATCTCTGAGAGGGCGGGCGGCCAGCGGTGCGCGAGCAGCTGCAGCACGTGCAGCACTGCCGCCACCGCTGCTGGCCTCCGCGCCTCCCAGGGCGCTCTGTGCTGGCAGGCAGGGCTGCTGCTGCTGCTTCTGCTGGTGGCGTTTTCTGTATTGCAATCCAGGGCTCTGCTTTTGTCCGTGCTGCAGTGTGCTCTTGACTCGCACTGCCCCGTGTCCTCCCTCCCTGCAGAAGGTGGGGCGGCCGTGTGAGAAGCCGCAGCAGCAGGAAGAGGCGCAGAAGCAGTGGCGCTGTGAGCATGGCGGTAGCAGTTGGCACTTGTGTCCTTCCCTGCCCTGCCAACACCACCATCCCCCCCTCTCACCCGCATTCCCCCTCCCCCCATCACCCCCCTCCCATCCCCCCTGCCTGCTGGCCCCCACAGCCACTCCGCTGCCCGCCCCACCACCCCCTCTCCTAGCGGCCCTGCCTTCCGCCCCTCCCCCCCATCCCTGCACGCGGTCCCAGGCGCAGGCGTGGCGGGCGACAGATAGAGGCGCCACAGCGAGGTGAGGACGGCAGGGGTGAGGCAGGCGGACGCGAGCGGCAGGGAGAGGGGAGGGGAAGGAGGGGAAGGGAGGAGGATCGTGGTGGGGGAGAGTGCGAGGAGGGAGGAGGGGAGGGCGGGTATGGGGGCGTGGGTGAGTGGGCGAGAGAGGGGTTGAGGGGGGAGGATGAGGAGGGAGGCAGCGATGGCAGTGCAGGCGTCCAGCACCGCCTCGTCCGCTGGGACAGGCGCGAGTGCGCGGACAATGCGCACAAGAGGGCATGGAAGGGCAAGCGGAAGGGCAAGGGGTGGGGCTTGGTTGCTGCGAAAGGCAAGGTAAGACGGGCGAAGGAGGGCAGGTAAATGGGCAACGAAGTAGAGAGGAGGAGGAGAGCGAGCCAAGAGGTGGTCCACAGCAGCATGCAGTGCATGCGGCGCCTGTGACACTGTGCCACTGTGCCACTGTGACACTGTGCCACTGTGCCACTGTGACACTGTGCCACTGTGACACTGTGCCACTGTGCCACTGTGACACTGTGCCACTGTGCCACTGTGACACTGTGCCACTGTGACACTGTGCCACTGTGTACCCGCCCCAAGGCAAGCCAAGCCACATGGATCGCTCCGCACTGCCCCTGTGAGAGCACTCATGACTCAACTCATGGGGGCGGCTCTCGGCCACTGTGCCACGATCCATCCACCCCCCCTCCCCTCTTTCCCCCCCCCTCTCTCCTTTGAACTTAAATCCACGGGGAAGCGCCCACGACTCACACGGTGCATCGACGTGGCCCATCAGCGCGAGCAGCATGGCGACTGTGGCTGTGTGGCGCCACCACCTGCCCCCCGCCACGCACATGTGGCGCACGCGCGCACCGCCTGATGCCGCATGCAGGGCAGCGCGGGCGGGGCGACGGACGCGAGCAGGTAGAGCAGCGCGGCGCAGGCCGACTCAAAGAGCGACTGGTGGTGGGGGGCGGGGGGACGCACGTGGGCAGGTGAACGAGGGAAGACGCGCTTGGCGAGTCGGATACCCGCATGCACGTGGGCAAGGGAGCCAATGGCGTGCTGTAGAAGCGGAGGCAACAGGGGTGGACGACGTGGACGGGCATGCATGCACGCACTACCTGCTGCACCCATATAAATGGCACGTCATTGAACGCCACAAGAAGTGCCCTTCACATCCACTAGCCCTTCCCCTAACCTCTCTCCGCCCCCACTCCCCACTCGCTACCCCCTCGCCCAGCAGCACCCATCCAGGAGCCCTGCACCTCCCTCCCATTCAACAGCCAGCCACACTCGCCTTCACTGCTCGCCGGCACGCCACGTCACTCCACAGAGGCATCTCGTTGGCCGCCACGAACTCAAGCAATCGCTGCAAGCCACGTAGCAGCTGACTGTGCAGGGCAGTGTCGCAGGAAGCCCACTGCCACTGCCACGTGTCCTGCCATGGACCGGCTGCCTGCCACGTGGCAGCAGCAGTTGAAGCAGGACGCGTGGATGCAGGGATTGACGGCGATGGTCCTGCGGCCATGCCAGCATGCAGATCAGTACACAATTAAAGAGCATGTTAGCACGTCAGCATGTCACGTTAGCATGTTAGCACGTTAGCATGTTAGCACGTTAGCATGTTAGCACGTTAGCATGTTAGCACGTTAGCATGTCAGCATGTTAGCATGTCAGCATGTCAGCATGTCAGCAGCATGGCAGCATGGCATCATGGCGCAACGCCATGGCATGTCATGCCGGTGACTCAAGGAGGACAGGAAGGCCATATTGAACGATCATCGCCAGCCATGGGCAGCCAGCAACGATTGCCCAGCAGCCACGCGCCCGCAACCGTCCCTCTGCCCCACACCCTTCCTCACCCCTCCCCCTCCCGTCCGCATGCATTCTCGACCAGCGTGCGGGCCTCTACTTCACGAAAAACCTACTCCGAAAACTGTCCTAAATGAGTCTCTAAGCTTTGCTGGAAGCACTGCTTGGGCGGCAATGCTTGGGGATAATCAACGGTTCCCAATTTTCTCCTCGGAAGTACCTCTCCCACCCTGTGACTCGCGACGTCACCTCTTCTCCCCTGTCCGCTCTCCCCTCTCCCCACTCCTCTCTCCTCTCTCCTCTCTCCTGCCTTCTCGCGCCCGAACTCTAGTGTCTGCCGCCATGCGTTTGCTGGAGCGGAGAGGACGAAGGCGAGGGCGATTGAGAGGGGGGGGATATGAGCACTGGACTGGCGCCAGTGGAATAGAAGCCTGAGAAGCGGCTCGAGGCGACGCGAGGCGACGCCAGGCGACGCGAGGCGAGGCGATCGCACCTTTCCAGGCGACGGCGAGGGCGGCCGCGAATGGCTTCCGCGCCTCGTCCAACGACCGCTGCAGCTGCCGCCGCCGCGACTCGCGCGACTCCCGCTCCCTCTCCCTCTCGCGGCCCTTACCACTCGCCCCGCCGCCATCGCCTCGCTGCGATCTGTCCGGCGGCGCTAGGCGCACTCGCGCGTGACGCGACGCATCCATGGCGGTCATAACGATGGGCGGCGCGCCATCGAGGCGGTAACGGATCACACTCGTGCTTTCGCTGGTAACCCTGTGCTATACCTCAGTAAAATCGAACAATGCGAAATACAGTAGGGAGGTAGGGTCGGGCGGTCTGCTGTTGATCAAGCCACGCGGGATGTACACATTACAGCAGACTTGTGATGAATCCATAATCCGACAATGTAAGGCAAAAACAAATGACCATAATCTTTGCAGCAGGACATGTCTTAACGGAACTCCCTGGCCATACTCCCCCCCTTCCGCCAGCAGTGCCTCTTCCCACTTCTCACTCCTGATCTCCGCCGTGTGATCCGCTCAGCTATCATCCCTTCGTTCCGCACTGCTCTCTCTCTCTCTCTCTCGTTCACTTCTCTCCATTACTTCGTTGCTATCCACCGCACCTTCCCTTACCGCAGTTGACCGCATTGCTTCCGCGTTATCCCCCCTTCCGTCGCCTCAAGCTCTCTCTCTCGCCCTCGGACCGTCTCCTCTCGCCTGCTCCTCCCCGCCACGCCGCGCCGGGCGGGGCAGCGCGGCGTGGGGCGTGCCATCGCCAGCGCGCCATGAGGGGTGGCCCTGTGGGCCTGCACTGCCCGCTGGCAGGGACGCCTTGCCAACCGCACGACAGCACTTATGCAAGCTTAGGTGGGCGGTTGGCGTCGCGGTGTAGAACGCTGCTGGGCGACGCGAGCAGTTCCAGACGGCGTCCAGGCGATTTGTCACGGCGACAGTCGCATGGTCGCCTGCGATTTTCTGCACGGTGTGAGGTAGCCGCACGGCAGCCGTCACTTGTGCCATCGCCATCGCCCCTCGTTTCCTTCCGCGCATGGCCCCTCGTTTCCTTCTGCGCATGGCCCCTCGTTTCCTTCCGCGCATGGCCCCTCGTTTCCTTCCGCGCATGGCCCCTCGTTTCCTTCCGCGCATGGCCCCTCGTCTCCCCCCCGCCCTTTCCTCTTCCCGTCCCCCCCACTCCTGCCCCCTCCCTCCGCGCCCGCGACGCCAGCTCGCGCCACCCCCAAAGATCGCGGTGCGCGGTCTGTCCCGGCGGGCGGCGAGCACGGGCGCGCTCGTCCTGGACGCGGTGAGTCTGGACGTGGCGGCGGGGCAGCTGTTCGGGCTCATCGGGCCGTCGGGCAGCGGCAAGTCGACGCTGCTGCGCGCCATCAACCGCCTGTGGGAGCCGGAGCGGGGGCGCATCTTCGTGGACGGGCGCGACGTGACGGGCATGGACGTGCAGCAGCTGCGGCGGCGCGTGGGCATGGTGTTCCAGAGCCCGCACCTCTTCCCTGGTGCGCCCTCTTCGCCTCGCCCCTCCCCCCTCCCACCATCCCTCACGTCACTTCTACTTCTCCCCTCCTCGCTCCTACTTTCTCCGTGATTCTTCTTTTGGACAGCCGTCCACAACCTTTCTAAGTGTCCAATGCGTCGTAGGTCGTCCTTGCGCATGGTGCACGTGGTGCACGTGGTGCACGTGTCCGTCGCCTTCCATCTCCCGCCACTCCCTGCACGAGGTCACCCCGTCCTCCCACCTTCCCTGCATATGCTGTGCGTCGTGGCGCTCGCCCTCTCCTCGTCACTTCACTTCCCGCCCTGCATCCCTGCAGCACAGCATGCAAGCAGCGGAAAGTGCCGGAGAACAAGTAGCACCAGTTCCTCCTCCCGCTGTGCTGCACAGAACCTTGCATTGAGCTCGTTCACAGGCCGACTCTCCTCCCACTCCCCATTTCACCATCACCATCACTCCTCCCCCTCCCCCCCCCGCACGGTGCTGACAGCGTGCAATGCGGGCCAGTTCTGCCGGGTGACACCGTCCACGTTGCTTGAGACAGCACAGAACCCCACTTTCCACCTCTCCCTACACCTGCCTCCCTCCAACCTCCCCTCCCCCAGGCACGGTGGCGGACAACGTGCGGTACGGGCCGGCCCTGCAGGGCATCGCGCTCGGCACGGAGGACCTGCAGAGCCTGCTGCTGCGTGCGGGGCTCGACCCCTCCACCGCCTTCCTGCAGCGCTCCGCCCTGGAGCTGTCCGGGGGCGAGGCGCAGCGTGTGTCCATCGCGCGCGCCCTGGCCAACTCGCCCGAGGTGTTTCTGCTGGACGAGCCCACGAGCTCGCTGGACCCCACGGCCACGCGCAAGGTGGAGGAGACCATGGAGCGCCTGAGGCGGGACGAGGGGCTCACCGTCGTCGTGGTCTCGCACAGCATGCCGCAGATCGAGCGCGTGGCCGACGTGACGGCGCTGCTCAGCCAGGGCCGGGTGGTGGAGATCGGGCCGCCTGGGGAGCTGCGGGACAGCGACAACCCTGGTGTCGCCAGCTTCTTCACGGGGGAGCTCAGCTGAGGCGCGAGGACGGTAGTGGTAAGGGAAGTGCAGGGCCTCTGGTGTACAGAAAACACGGGTGGCACGTTCGTATCAGTGATGTTTAGTATGTAACTCCCGTCTCTGTGATGCCATTTCTCGCCTCCCGCACTGTGGGGGAGACATCCTATGTGCTTGGAATCTCCCCTGCTGTGGTTGTTCCAAAAAAAACTGCCTCAGATGAGTTGCTTGCAGGTACTGCATGAGGCAACTGCCATCCTAAACTACCACGGGCAAGTCTATGATATGATGCGGGAATTCACCCTAGAACAGGCCCCCAAATTGGTTTTGGGGGACGCTGATCCTTCAGTGTCCCCTGCCATTCCTTGGGTTGGTCATCAGCGTTGCCCTCGGAAAAAAGGCTGAAAAATCAGGGTAGCCTAAAAAAAATTCGCTGATCAATCAGCGTTGCACCTAGATTTTACACTGATCCAAAGTTTCCTCTGAACGTAGTAACGAGACATTTAATATGACGAATTCCTGGGTTGTTTGCGAGGGGTTTGCGAGGGCTGTGTCTCCCTCCCCCCTCCCCCTCCGTCTCGCTTCCCCCCTCCCATCTGTTTTCCTTCCCCCCTACAGTTCCCTCCGTTTCGATCCCCCCTTCCCCTTCGTTTTGCTTCCCCCCTTCCCTCGGTTTTGATCCCTCCCCTCTTCCCCCCGATTTCGGCTGCGAAGTGCGTGGGGGGGAGGGTTGTCTCTAGATATGGGGGACTTAGCCGAAATTTGTGTTCAGGGTAGAGCCCCCCTATAGCGCTGGGGCATCAGTGTACACTTGTATGAAAACACTGAAAAATCAGCGTAGGAACACAAAACTTTGCTGAAAAATCAGGCTAAGGGTAAAAAAAAAGGCTGAGCAATCAGCGTAGGTACCAGAAAAAGGCCTGAAAAAAGGCTGAATCAGCGTAAAAAGGCTGCAATTTGGGGGCCTGCCCTAGAAGAACCTTAGAAATTCTTATTGTAAAGAAACCAATGAGGTATTTTCCAGTATTGATGCATGATAGTCCAGGTAAGAAGCCGTGCAGTGCAGCAAATCCACAGCCAGTGGAACACAAACTATGTACAGCTGCACGCATTCTGTGATGAGGCCCCCCCAGTAATACGATAGGAGCCATGCATGCTTGCTGTGAGAGCTTCACCACCCATCGCCGCCCTCGCGGGGACGCTGCTCGCAGGAAGCCCACCGCGTGAGGCGGACATTCGAGGCCAGCCCTTGGCTCCTGGCGCTCCGACCGGCATGGCTGCTGCTACGGCGGGTGCTGCGTGGCGCTCTGTGGCCGCCGATCTCCGGCGCTGACTGCGCGCGAGGGATCTCGCCAGCCCCCGCCGCCGCTGCCTCGCGACTGTGACTGTAGCGAGACGCCATTCTCCTCCCGCTGCCCGACTCCCAGTCGTGTCGCAATTCGTCGCCATCACTCTCTCCCTCCCTCAGGAACGACTGTAACCTGGTAACGAACTGTTCGCAGCGGATCGCATTGAGTTCGCGCTGAGCGTCCAGCAGCGAGAGGCAGCCTTCCAGCGCGAGTAGATCGAGATCCGTGCTGCCGTGCACGAGGCGAAAGGAAGGGACCTGCTCCTTGCGACACGTGGCGAGAACAGCCCGCGATTGCCGGGAGGAGAAGTGGAGGCGTGAGTCGGTCATCAACTCGGTTGCTGCCATTTTCCGTCGAGCTAGGTCAACAGTCTGTTGGTATGGTGTACCCCGTGACTGAAGGCCCTTGCCTGTCGTTGAGGTGAGAAGAACGAGCGATGCTGGGAGGGTTATTAATCGGCGGGTAGCTGAGATGCAGGGAGCAGACGACGGTGCTTTATGGCCATCCGGGGCAGCTCTCCCAGTCGGGCCGGGTCCGATGGACGCGACGAGTCTCGTCTCGGACGTCGCACAGTACAGTACCTTGGAACACGGCCTAGCACACTGTAGCGCCTCACTCGCCCTCACTGAACGCCTGCTTCAACCGTAAGCAACGCTGGCGGAGGATCCTAGATTGTCAGATTGATCAGCGGCGCTGACAGTCGAGTGATCTCCGGAACCAAGGTGGAGGGAGAATCCACCAATCGGGAGGCACCATAACGGACAAAAGACGATACACCGAGTTGGCGCCTTTGATCTGCCTTCGGCTCAGCCGTTGCTGTGACCTGTGATGAAGGTTGGGCCCTCCAAATGCAAGCCCCAGGATGCTCCTAGATCGCCTCCCCCCTGGCGGAGTGTGGCTCGGCACGGGACTCATCATGAAGTCATCGCGAAGGCGTAAGGTGCAGATGATATCGATTCCCGATGGGGTACACGTCTTCAGTAGACTGAGGCGATTCGAAAGGGAAGTAAACCACACAGATTCCACTGTCGAAGCCGTAAGAACGTGTGCTGTACATGCAGCGAGACCGAACCGTGAATCTTGCTGAAGTGCATTTTCCAGAATGCTTGGCATCTGCCACGCCTTCCCCGACCGCTCAGACGCAGTGCAAGCTGGTTGCAAGCTGGAGCCTCTTGCCTCCCTTGTTTCGCGATTGCGAGAGATCGCCGAAACAAGTGAGGCTTTCGCTTCCCTCGCTGCCCTCAATCCTGGCTGATCTCTCCTCCAACAGTTGCGATTGCGGCGGCTGCGATTGGCTGACCGGAAAAGCCAGATTTGATCGTGGCACCACGGGTGTCCTCGTGCCATGAGGGCGTGGTGCCTACGGTTCGGATAACACAATTCCGAAAATGTGTGGGTTTTTAGATTAACGGTAACCCTTACTGGCGTTTTAATCTCAGAGGTACCGTTCAGCCCTATTACAGAAGGGTTTTTCACCGTTCCAACCTGCGAGGGGTATTTTTTTGTTCTTCGAGGTTAGTCCGCTCCACAGCGAACCACGCGTCACAATCTCGTTGCCCCGTCACTGTAGCATTTACTTGGCAAATTCGCCACACCCCTCCTTGTCTTTTGTTCCGAAGCCATCCAGGAAGATGAGTGGCTTACAAAGAACTGTTACAGCTGAACTGTTGCGCCACAACTTCCTGCAAACATGCCAGCACCTCTGCGAATTCTACCTCCTGATATACTCCGGCTGATACATACAAGATTAGTTTTCAATGTTTCATCAAATTGCCCGTGGTTTAGAAAACACATTTCCGCATTCCCTTTTGCCGAGATAACTTAAACGGAGGGGTTCTACCAGGCCATTCGCAGAGTATCATTCCTTTTTCAAACTTCGAAAATAACTAGGAGGACAGCATCGCGGACATACACTCCTTACCACTGGGTGTCTTGTCAACCATAACACATGGCTTTTTTTTTTGTGATTTTTTTTTGTCCTCATAGAATCTCAAGGCTGCCACCATTGGTAAATTCGCATGCCTGCTCGCATGTTGGCGGGAAGATGTGGCGCAACAGTACGGCTGTAACCATTCTCTGTAGAGCCACCCATCTTCCTGGATGGCTTCGGAAGAAAAAGACAAGGAGGGGTGTGGCGAATTTGCCAAGTAAATGCTACAGTGACGGAGCAACGAGATTGTGACGCGTGGTTCGCTGTGGAGCAGACTAACCTCGAAGAGCAAAAAATTGCCCCTCGCGGGTTTGAACGGTGAAAAACTCTTCTGTAATAGGGCTAAACGGTTCCTCTGAGATTAAAATGCCATTAAGGGTTACCTTTAATCTAAAAACCCAAAATGTGTTCCGAAGTTCCACGTGTCCGAACCAGACAAGTCTGGTACATTGAGTTCCGAGCACCCCTCTGTCCGGACAGGAAAGTCTGGTACCTTCCGTCCGAGACGAATACCCTAAAATTCACATTTTCGAATGACCTAAATGACGAACTATAACGAAAACGCATGAAACCAACAAGTTCGAGCGAAAATACCCCTAACCGCCACCCCTACCAACCCATAGCGCGAAATGTCGCCATAACGCTGGGCGAAAACTGCAACTGTGTTTCCCGCTCACAATTTTCGCCTTGTCGCTCGGGCACGGAAAAGTTTCGGAAATTACGAATTTCCAATCAGACGGACGTACGGACGCTCCGTCCGGACGTAGGGTACCACACCTTGTTCGGACGGACGGGGTATTCCGGACGTGATTGGCAAACTCATGCGCGAGTAATGGCGAAAAGTATGACCCTATTCGTCTGCGGACGGAACTCAGTTCCGAAACCTAAGTCACCACGCCCTGAGACTCTGTTTGTGCGTCACCAGATCCCCACAACAAACAGCTTCACATCAGGGCTCTCGCTAAGCTTTTTAAGTACAGAATTCTGTTTCTCCCAGAAACCCCCCTGTTAGAATACTAGAATAAATAGAAACAAGAGAGAACAAGCAAGATATAGGGTTGGGTTGTACTCTCTAAGAACATACACCTATTCTAGCCCATGGCTGATTTCATCAGACTATTTTAGTCTGATTGTCTGAAATTTCAGACCAATTTTTTTGCCAAACCTGATTCTTCAGACTTGCCATTTTCTGAATGCTGAACCCTAAAGAGTTATATGTTTTTGAATCATGAGAATCTCAGACTTTGCTGTTTGCGGATACTGAGTTTTCAGAGCGCAGCGCGTACGGACCCTGAGACACATACTGCACCTACCTGCCCTCTGAAGTAAATCGTCTGGTGTTGTAGTAGACTAAGAATAAAACTATAAACACGAACACTTGGCAAATCCTCAAGTGTTGGTCCAGGATCTTTGCTGGAATGGTAGACTAGTAAGACAGCGGAAGTCTTGTAAATGTAATAGTCAAGGTTGAATAACCTGAGTACGTGAACTTGTGTGTAATCAAAAGTTAATAATGAAAAGACTTGACAAGGATTTATAGTTCTAGCAAAAGTACCTATTCGCTAATGTACCTGTTCGTCACTATCGCGCTATGCGCCCTAGATGATAATGAAGAGTTGCGAGTGTTCGCGTGACTGAAAACGACTGTCCTCTGACGAGCGCTATTTGCTGACGTCATCATACGGACTTATCTTCTACAGTATGATTCGACACTAACTACACTTAATCGACTTACAGAAATGCTAAGTATCAATTATATCACAACACTCCCCTTCATTTCTAGAACGTCGATAGTGTCACTTGTTGAAGATTCCGCAGAGCTTGTTACAGTACTGAAACTTCTGTCATGTCAGCTTCTTCGTGAGAAAATCGGCAGCCATTTCGTTGGTCGAACAGTAGACCAATCGCATCCTCCCCTTCTCGACTTCATCTTTGACGAAAAAGTAACGAAGCGAAATATGCTTCGTCCTGTTGACGAAACCAGGTTGATGTGCGATGCGAATTGCACTTTGATTGTCGCACTGCAGGGTAAACTGGGTAGTTGTCGTCAACTTCGCTTCTTCCAATAGTTCTTGTAAGTAAAGTCCTTCGCGTGTTGCTGTGCAGACATCAATAAACTCGGCTTCAGCAGAGGAGAGTGCAATTAGCTCATGCTTCGTAGAATTCCAAGAGATAGGTCCGATAGGTTCCAGTCGATAGATGAACCCAGTGCGCGACCGTCGATTAGTAGAATCAGCAGCGTGATCGGCGACGACAAAACCGTGTAGATAGAGTGTTTTACAGCTGATGACGTTGTACACTAATCCGACGTCAGGTGTCGAGATAAAATATTGAAGCGCACGAAGTAGATCAAGCTGATGCTCCTCCTCGGGACGGCGTAGAAACTGAGCGAGCTGACTGGCCGCGTAGGCTAGATCAGGACGACAAGTGACAGCTGCGAAAAGTAGACAGCCTAGTTGCTGTTGATAGATCTGTAAACCAGTTGAAGTTAACAGTGCGGTGTTCGGTTTGTGGTCAGTCGGTAGTGAGCGGTACGGTGTAGAGACTGTAGTAGGCGTCAGGTTGAAGCGGGCAGCGAGTGTTGCTGCATACTTAGAAGCGGTGAGATGAATAGTTGTCGGTGAACTGGTAATGTTCAGGCCAAGAAACTGTGAGACTGTTTCGGAGACGGTAATCTGTAGATTTTCCTGTAGTTTCACTATGAAGATATCAGCGAGGGAATCGGTAGTACTGACGAATAGGATGTCGTCGACGTAGGCAACGAGTAAAATGTAGTTGCTGCCGTCGGTCAGTCGATACATTCCCTGATCATGCGGTAACTGTCGAAATCCAGCAATGATCAGCTGCGAGTGAAGATACTGCTGCCAGAGCCGTGGTGCCTGTTTAATGCCGTACAGAGATTTTTGTAGACGGCAAACGCTCGGTGGGTTAGTAGTATAAGAATGCGGGTACTCTACCAGGATGAGTGCGTCGACGGGTGCGTAGAGAAATGCATTCGATACGTCGATTTGGCGAAGACGTAGATTACGGCAGGCGGCGTCACAAAGGAGAATCCGAACACTTGTATGTCGGTCGACAGGAGCAAAGGTTAGTTCATAGTCGATGCCGTAAGTCTGCTCGAATCCGCGGACGACCCATTGTGCTTTGAACTTTTCAAACAACCCATCTGCATTAGTCTTGACGCGGAAGACCCATTTTCCGGTAAGTACCTTCTTCCCTTTAATCTCTGAAGTCGGTATTAAATCCCATGTGCCGCGACTCTTGAGTGCTGCTAGCTCCTTGTCCATGGCTTCACGCCATTTTTCTTGGTGAGGACTCGTAAGAGCTTGTCGGACGGTTTTCGGTTCAGGTATCTTACTGTCGTTGTGCTGTACTGCTACTGCAAATCCCAGTATCTGCAATCCTGTTTCTGTAAAACGCGGACGTTCTTCGTTTGCACCTGCGAAATTTTCTTCTGGTCCTTCTTCCCCCCCAATTTCGTCAGGTGTAACACGAACTGCTTCGTCGGAGACGACGGGCATTGGCTGTTGTTGGCGATCACGTTCGTAACTGAGATGGACTTCGCGAACGTCATCCGGGTCAGCATCTGCAAGAGGAATGAATTCAGGTATGCCAGTCGAGGTTACAGGTTCGAGAATGTCAGTTGCGGCAGCTTTGGATGCTTCAAAAACTGCTTCGTCCTGTACATCAGCTTCGGCCTCGTCAGTGGCAAACGCACGCGAGCCTTCGAACAGCCTGGCGGGGTTGGCAGCTGCTGCCTGGTGGGCACGAAAAACGGGCAAGGTGAGTCTTTCATAGAAAAGACAATCACGTGACGGGATGATTTGGTTTGAGCGGAGATCCAAAATCTTCCACGCATGATACTGTTTTTCGATGCCGAGCTGTACCCCCCATTTTGCTCGTTCGGGAAATTTGCCGAGAGCGGCAGTTGGAGGACGAAACTGTACAACACACCCGAAAACTCGTAAAAGTTTTGTACTCCCCACTGTACGTGTCCACTGCAGGTGTGGAGAAGAGAACTCGGACAGGGATGTTGAAGAAATAAGATTGTGTAACAGCACGGCGTGGTCCATCGCATACGGCCAAAAATGCGGTGGAAGGGCTGCCTGCGTCAGCAGAGCATGCATCTTCTCCTGTAGAGTTATGTTCATCCTTTCTGCTACTCCCATCTGTTGGTGTGCATGTGGCAGCGACTGCTTCCGTTTGATGCCGAGGGTCTGAAGGTATTCTGTGAAGGTGTTGCTGGTGTACTCCCCTGCACCATCACTTTTAAATTCTTGCAGTTTCACGCCTGACTCTCGTTCAGCGACAGCGAGCCACGCGACGAAGACGGAGTGAGCGAGATGCCGCGCAGGTAAGTTTGCTGTCCAGACATAGTGTGTAGACGCCTCGATGAAAGTGATCACATACTTCTCGTCTTTAGGTCCTGCTTCAGACAAGTTGAGTATGTCGTTGTAGGCTTTCTGCATCAGTTTATAACGTGTTGAGCCAGGAAAGTGACTTGGAAATGGATCGTGCGTAAGGTTGGCAACTGGACAGGTGGTGCAAACCATCGGACGAGACTGCGGCTTCATCTCCGTGCCATTAGGTAAAAGTAAACTGTTTTTATCAAGAACTGCTGCTCGGATTGAATGATTTAGAATTCCTTGTGATGGATGTCCTAACCGCTGATGCCATATATCTTCTGTGGTTTTGTGTCCTGATGATCGCAGGTAAAAATCGGAGTAAGTATAAAAGGAGAAAGAGCTGGTGACTTGTCAGTTTCTCCTTCGATGAAACGGGTAAGAGATAAAGTAACAGCCGTTGGTGTGGTTAAAGGTGTGATTGCAACTGCTGATGCTGCTTCTGTTGATGTCGTGGCAGGTGTTTCGGCGGCAGCTACTGTTGGACTCAGCTGCTCAGCTACTGCTTCCTGTTTTGCTTCTCCAACGACATCAGGTTCATCAGCTGCAAGACCACTTATCTCTCCCCAAAGTGGTGCTGGAGTTCCTTGAAAGGCTGCTCGGGTATTATAAAAGGTGCACCAAGCATTGGCACTTTCATCGGCGGTATTAAACTCCCAGGTATCCAACGCGGTAAGTACGGCTGCTGCAGTTCGAGAAGCTGTTGGTACAGTTGTTGCTCGAAAGTCAATGTCCACGTGTTGATAGTCTGTTTCTTCTGGGTGATCCCAGGGACCAAGTGCAAGGACGCGTTCAGAATTGCCAGAAGTTCCCTGTTCTGCGAACTGAAGTACCGACACGCCATGTTGAGTGGCGGCACGACCAAGGTAGGTATTAGTTGTACTGTGCCAGAGCTCTTGATCCATCGTCTCACAATTTCCTTGTGTGCGGATTTTGTGTGCCAGGAGTTGAGCTGTGGAGAGAAGGTTGAAGCCAAGACCGACGACGATAAGAACATTCGTAACATGAAGTGAGTATCCCGTGTCGATAGATTCGAGCATGACACTGCCAACTGATCGTGCCATTATCGTTTGTCCGTTGGCGACTGTGACAGGTATCGGACGACGAAGCGGACGCTGATTCGTGATAAAGCTTGTTTCGGCAGAACACATATGCCATCCGCAGCAGCTGTCGAGATACCAGGTATTTGGTCCTAAAATTATGCGAGCAAGGTTAGCGTAAACTTGAGGTAAAGGAATGCCTTCAGCACTTGTTGTTTCTTCAAGTCGTGTTTCGAAATCTGTTTCTGAAACATCAACTGTTGTAACACATCCAAAAACTCCTTTTCCTGATGTGGCAGATGCGAAGACCGGCGGGCACTGCTGTGACGTTGATGAACTCTGTGGCGGTTTCCGCATCTGCTGCTGCTGAGACGTTAACTGCTGCTGTGGCGGTTGTGTCTTCGGTGACTGCTGCGATCGGTGATACGGCTGCAAAGTGCTGCGACGTTGATGACGGCTGCGACAATTTTGGTAAGTATGTCCTGGTTTCTTACAGAAATGGCAGAACGGATACTTTGGTGGATGTCGATGCTGTGTTTCTGGATTGGAGTAAAAACTTAAATGAACCCCCCTTTTCTGGTTGCGTTGTGACTGCAGGTCAAGATCTTGCTGCTCTGCTTGAAGATAAGAAGAAATTTCAGCTTCGGAGAGGTTGGGATTCATGCGCAGGAAGGCGCGCGTCTGTCGCCATTCAGGTCCAAGGCCAGCAAGAAGGACAGTGAGATACATCTCACGAGGGAAGTATCCTCCGCTCTTTTCCAGTTGATCACGTAGTGTACGGACTCGGTTAACGTAGTCCATGACATTTTCGGTTGTCATCATCTACACACTTGTCAGCTGCGAAAGGATTTTACTCACTGTTATCGTATCTTTTGCCATGTATACCCCTTTCAGATGATTCCATGCAGTTTCGGCTGGTGTGAAACTTGAGTGAAATGATCGAACGCCGAGCTGCTCTTTCGGCGACAAGTTCCGTACAAGAACTGTATACGCCCCGAGAGAGGCGTGTAAAAAACTCTGCTGCTCCAGTTGTGTTCCCACGACAGGGTACGTAAATTCGCCAGTGAAGAACGGCCATAACCCAGCGGACTGCGCCAGAAGTTCAAACTCAAAGCTCTAGGAGTAGAAGTCAACACCATTAAAAGGTACGGTTGTCTTGATCTGAGTATTGTTAAGTAAATTTGGAGGCTGAAATACAATGCCTGGCTGTTGCTGTTGTTGTTGCTGTTGCTGTTGCGGTACTTGCTGTGGTTGCTGATACTGCTGTTGCTGTACTTGCTGTGGTTGCTGAGCAGAAGAACGACCGAAGATATAAAAGGGATGCTGAAACTGCTGCGACTGCGGCTGCTGTATGAAAGGTGAGAAAGCAAACGAACCAGTACTTGGAGATGTAGCTCCACGCATGTAACTTGAGCCGTCAAGGCTCATTCCACTGAAAGCAGATGAAATCGATTGCGTTGAAACTGGTGGCTGTACTGATGCTTGTTGCTGTGCTGTTGTCTGTGATTGTTGTTGTTACGTTGCAGGTGCAGTCGATGGAGCACCTGGAGTATTCACAGAAGGCGGATTCTGCATACCGATATTAGCATAGGCCGGTGGAAAATGCCCAGAGGCTGAGAGACCAGCGGCGGTAGTGGAGGCATGTGCTCCAGTAGTCCCAGTAACTGATCCAGCAGATGTTGCTGGTGTTGAACCAGTCATAGTTGACGGTAGTCTTGATTCCAGATAGCTCTCATACCATGAATTAAATCGTCTGGTGTTGTAGTATACTAAGAATAAAACTATAAACACGAACACTTGGCAAATCCTCAAGTGTTGGTCCAGGATCTTTGCTGGAATGGTAGACTAGTAAGACAGCGGAAGTCTTGTAAATGTAATAATCAAGGTTGAATAACCTGAGTACGTGAACTTGTGTGTAATCAAAAGTTAATAATGAAAAGACCTGACAAGGATTTATAGTTCTAGCAAAAGTACCTATTCGCTAATGTACCTGTTCGTCACTATCGCGCTATGCGCCCTAGATGATAATGAAGAGGTGCGACTGTTCGCGTGACTGAAAACGACTGTCCTATGACGAGCGCTATTTGCTGACGTCATCCTACGGACTTATCTTCTACAGTATGATTCGTCACTAACTACACTTAATCGACTTACAGAAATGCTAAGTATCAATTATATCACAACACCCTCAACCCAAAAGTTTTGGCTATGTCTCGGACCCCCAGGGTCAAGTCCTCTCACACACCCTGCAATCTATAAAATTCGGCTAAGTCCTAGTAGCCAGAGACAGTCCCAGCAACCCATAAATTTTGTTGAAGTCCTTTTGTAGAGACAACCCTCTCATTCCCCCAACAATTTCGCCTGTGGTCCGAGCGAACTTGGAGAAGGTGTGAGGCTGTGATTGGTCCTTAGGCCAAAATCACGCAAGAGTCCGAGGTAATCTGATTCAGTTGTGAGGAGCGTGATTCGTGGCCGGTCTTTGGACAAAATATCATGCTGGACGTAAACTAGAGCAGGTGTGAGGGACTTGATTTGTCCTCAGCAAAAATTGCGCAGAAGCTGCCGGTAGGTGGGGTTTCGGCAGTTCCTTGAAAACACAGGTTTTCCCTCGATCACGTGACGAACTGATTCAGCGCGTTTCAAAACCCACCCCTGATTCGTCAGCCTGAAATTTCAGGCCAAGAAATGAAAACTATCGTACCCTGACAACGAGCTCTCTACCACTAACGTTTGCAATGCTACCAAGTTGCATCTGACCTCTGAAAAAACGAGACTTCGACTTAGGCGCGTGGACCCTGAATGGACATTCTGAACCCTGAGAACTTCAGACAAGTCCACTTTTGGATACTGAGATTTCTGACTAGGGAAATTTTGAAAAATGGCCCCTCAGACTTGGGAAAATTTTGGGGGGGTAAAATCGGAGTGCCTTTTTTTGAAACGTTAGCCCTGTCCTAGCCTATAACTTTTACATGCAAATGTATGTATAAGTTGACACACCCCCTAGGCTAGACATGGGGTAGTGCTGAGTAAGTAGCACACAACTCAAGGTGGCACTACTGTCAGAAATCCAGTCACTAACCACTGGGTTAAAAGAGCTTGTTAATAGCGAGTTAGTGCGCCCATAGCCCCCCAGGCTCTGCACCTGTGGCTCTTCCCGAGGATCTCAAGGGCAACCCCAGCGGGTCAATCGACACCCCCCCTCCCGCTGGGATAAGTGGAAGACACGAGCGCCTCTGCAGCGCTGGCACTGGGAGTTAAACCCAAGACCGTTGGCTCTGATGTACCATGTCAGAAACCCAGTCACTAACCACTGGGTTAAAAGGGCTTGTTAATAGCGGGTTAGTGCGCCCATAGCCCCCCAGGCTCTGCACCTGTGGCCCTTCCCCGAGGATCTCAAGGGCAACCCCAGCGGGTCACTCGACAACTAGTAGTCCAACCTCTGAGACAGGGGTCCGAAGTCTAGTCAGCAAGAGTACAAACAAGATAGGAGCAAAGCAGGGCGGCACTACTAGTCCGACCACTGGAAGAGGAACCACAAGGCCAGTCTAAAATATATATGTAAAGAGGAGTGCACAATCAAGGTCCTAGCAAGTGAGAGTCTACAGCAACTAGACCAAGCTACAAGCAGTGCCGCTAATGATCTTAAGGCGGAAGCGCCTTAGTAACGATATCAACTGTGTTGGCACCATAGGCCAAGGGTACGACACGGGCCTGGCGGCACTGCTGTAGCTCACGCAGGAGGAAGTACCCCAGTTGGATGTGCTTCGCCCTGTTCTCAAGTCGAGGCTCCTAACGCAGGAGGATCATGGCCCTGTTGTCAGCGTACAGAACCAGGGTAGAGCTAGGCTGCTCACCTAAGTCGGAGAGCAAGAACGTCACACAGCGGAGCTCCTGTGCCGCCATGGCACCGGCGTAGATCTCAGCCTCACAGCTAGATTGGGCAACAGACGAGGAGCAAGTGGACCTCTACGAGATGGCACCCGAACCAAGGCCAAAGCTGTAGCCCTAGGAGGACCTGAGGGTCTCAGCGTCGTCTGCCCAATAAGCATCTGTGTGCCCAATAGGGACCACCGGCCTGCGTTTTCCTAGCACTAGCCCCATGCCCGATGTACTTGGTAGATAACTCAAAACCCTCTTAGCAGCCGACCAGTGCTGTGGTCGGTGTGTGCTGGTGGCCACAATGCGATCAAGGATGCTAAGGGGGTATGCGAGATCCGAACGACTGCAAGTCATCACGTACAGGAGGCAATCCACCAGCTCTGCGTAAGGACCACTGGGCTTTACTGACTCCTCAAGAACTAGAGCAGAGAGCCTGTGGTCTACTGCCAGAGGTGGGGGCTGTGTGGAGGAGAACTGAAGACCGAACCTCTGAAGGACCTGGCACACCAAGTGAGAATGTGTGAGAGTGATGGTGCGTGCTGCTCTGTCCTTGGAGATCTGCAGGCCAAGGTAGCGGTGCAGCTCTCCTAGGTCAGTGCACGTCTGTCTCCTCAGCAGCTCGGCCTTCATGGAGGCTAGCGCGTTTCTGTCTGCAGTAGCGAAGACCAGGTCGTCTACGTAGACAAGGATGTAGAACGGACGAAGAGCGAAGGGTCTGCAAAAGGACGGAAAGAACTGCAGGTTAGCTAGCGTAGCACGCGGCATGTCGTGCCACTCGTGGGGCACCTATCGCAGGTCGTATACCGAGCGCCTGAGGAGCCACTGGGTCCCAGAAGAGAAGGTACTGGTGAAGCCCTGTAGAGTAGTCATCTTCGGGGTTGGGGCGAAGGTCTGAAAGAAGTCCACCCCCTCTCGCTGACTGAAGCCTCTGGCCACGTAGTGCGCCTTGAATACAGGCGTCTCTCCAGGGGGTGCTTCACCTTAAAGAGCCATCGACCGTGGACTACGTTCACCCCAGGTGGGGGAACTGCGTTGTCGTAGGTGCCGGTGGATCTCCAAGATGGCATCTCTTGCTCCATGGCAGCTATCCACTGAGAGGCCCAGGGTCCCGAGGTCGCCTTGGCATCAGTGCGAGGGGTCGGGATGTCAAAGGCGTCTGAGTCACCTTGAGGGACTAGCAGCATAGAGTAGAGATAGGGAGCAGCCTCGGACAGAAAAGCAAGCTCATACTGCCTATCCTCTAGGACGTCACTGCCAAGAGCAGGAGCACCCCTGACGGACGGAGGACCAACAAGGTCAGAGACCAGAGCGGTGGCATAGTCAAGACGGCAGGTAGAGGCGAAGTCAGCAACTGCAGCGACAAGAGCGTCAAGACTGGAGACAGGTACAGGCGGGTCGATAACGAGGGGGGCAAGGACCCGAGGAACAAGAGGACAAGCAGCACGAAGGCAGTCAGACAGAGGGGGAGGCGTGAAAGCGAGGGACGATGGAGGAGGGGAGGGCAGGAGGGGAGGACGAGACGCGTGGGAACGAAGCAACATAGGATGAGGACATGGAACAGGAGAGACAGGACGAGCCCAAGAGGGACGGCGAGACCAGACGTGAGACGGAGGCGTCGGGTCAGGAGACAGAGGAGGAGTAACAGGAGGGGAACGAGGTGGGAAATGGGCCAGGGATGAGTCCGGCGGAGGAAACACAGGACCATGGACAGGAAGGGGAGGAGGCGGCGGAGGAGGCGCAGGCGAGTGGTTGGGGAAGGGAAGGCCGAGCAGGCGAAGGGCGGACACCGTCGGCGACTGCTGCTGCTGCTGCTCGAATCCAACACCTAGACCACCAGCTGCGCCGCGACTACCTCCGGAACACTCCACTCCAGCACCCCCAGAACGAGCACCCCCAGAGCAAGAACCCTCTCCAGCACGGATGCCACCCCCAAGCCCACCGGGACACGCCACGACAGGGACCCCAGGACTAGCACCCTCCTCAACGCCAGCACCCCCAGAGTCTACGAACGGCTGCTGCTTCTGCGACAGCCACGGCTGCTGCGGCGGCAGTGGCGGCTGCGGCGGCGGCGACTGTGATGGCGGAGGAGACACCAGGGGAGAGACATGCTGCAAGATGTTAGGATTAAGGACGGAGTCTAGGTGAACTTAGGAGCTAGAATTACTCAAAATATAAATTCGAAATTCTGGACAGAAAAGTCGTCTTTACAAGAAACGACGTCGACAAAAAACTAGCCGTTGGAATGTCGCGAAACTTGGATATGTTGTAGCTCTTAATCTCAGCTACCGTTTTCAATTTGAATCACATCGATTGATGGAGTATTCGCGACGCTATGTCTTTCGACGCACTAGGGGGTAAGCTGTAGGAGGAGAACTTAACTCAATCTCAAGAGTTCAATCAAAGTTCAAGAATCTCACAAGGAATTAGAAGGAGCAAGAGAAAGGTTGGGATAGGAAGAGAGGGATGAGAGGGAAGGTCCCAAGAGAGTCCCCAACCAAGGAAACCCCATAAGCACAAAGATTCCCTCCCTATAGGAACCCCAACTTTGACATTTGTCCCTTCCCAACCAATCCATCCAAGTTGGCCACCCTTGCCAACCTAGCTTGGTTGTTCCCAACCAATTTGCAGCTGTTACAGTAGAGTGACAAGTTTCCCCAACCCCAAAGGTCCCAACTCCATATAAAGTCACCCCACAACTTCACTTTGTAACCGCCGCAATTGTAACGCAAGCTCATGAACTTTGAATCTTCATAGCTTTCGCGTTCTTGCTCCGATTGAAGCGATTCTTGTTGCGTCGGAAAGATCTTCTCAAGATCTATCATCACAAATACCTGCTCAAACAAAAAATAACACAGAACACATTCCCAAACTCCAGAACACACACCACACAAATGCTTGCACATTCAAACCACACATGCAAGTTGAAAACATGGGATGGGAGGCAGACAGAATGTGATAGCATATGATGACATCACACAACAATCTCCCCCTCTGGCTGCCAACCATCATCCACCATACCAACATCTCAAGCATGCATACTCAATGCACACTCATCCCAGCAAGCTTCATGCCCTTCCAATGATCCGCCTCCGCCAGACGCTTAGTGAAAATATCTGCTGCCTGCTGATGGGTCTTCACTATCTCCAGCCGCACCTCCTTATCAAGGATTCTCCTCACCCAATGCCACTTAGGCCTTATGTGTTTTGTCAGCCCATGCAGACAAGCATTCTTGGCCAGCTTCACAGCGGACTCATTGTCACAAAAGATCACCGTCGGCTCCTTCTGACCAACTCCCAACTCCTCCAACAAACGCCTCAGCCACACCACTTCCTTGGCCCCATGGTGTAAGGCCATGTACTCAGTCTCACATGAGGACAATCCCACCTCATTTTGCTTCTTGCTGCGCCAGCTCACAGCACCACCTCCCAGCAAGCACACATAACCCCCAATGCTGGTGCCATCCGCTTTCACTGAGTTGAAGCTAGCGTCAGTATAGCAACTCAAGAGCATCTCACCACTCTTCACATCTGCAGCACCTCTCTGCAACCGCTGCCTCACTCCATTGTACTCCAATCCCACTGATGCCGTAGCACTCACATAGCGGACCAACCTCTTGGCCGCTTCCAGCTGCTCATGACTAGGACGTGAAACCACGCTAGCCAGTCGTGATGTAGCAAATGCAATGTCAGGCCGTGTATGATTTGCAGCATAATTCAGCAACCCAACCATCGAATGAAACAGCTTCCTGTCACTCTCACCCACTACCTCCTCATCAGCACATGGCTCCACAGTAAACCCCGAAGGTAGTGGTGTTGCTGGCTTTCCCCCATCTTGCAACCCATACTTCTCAGCCAGCCCCTCACAGTACTTCCTCTGGTGCAACCTCAGCACACCCTTTTCCACATCTCTCTCCACATGCATCCCCAGGTAGTACTTCACCTCACCCATCTTGGAGCACTTGAACTGCATCTCCAGCATCTGCTCTGTGCTGTCCAGCAAAGCAGTTGATGCAGAAAAGAGAAGGATATCATCCACATACACCAAGAGCATGAGGATTTCGTCCTTCTCCTGCAGCAGGAACAGGCTGGGGTCACACTCACTCTTCTTGAAACCCCCAGCCAACAGCGCCTCCTCCAACTTGTGATACCATGCACGAGGCGCCTGCTTAAGGCCATAGATGGCCTTCTTCAGCCTGCAGACCCTGCCGCTCCCGTCATCCAGCCCCTCTGGCTGCTTCATGTACACCTCCTCCATAATGATCCCATTCAGAAAGGCAGTCACAATATCCATCTGCCGAATCTTCCATCCCAGGAGTGCAGCTATCGCCAACAGCACCCTCAGTGTTGTTCCTTTCCCCACAGGAGCAAACACCTCATCATAGTCCTTCCCTTTTGTCTGCTGAAACCCCCTTGCCACAAGCCTAGACTTGTAGCGGGTCAGCTCCCCTTCAGGTCCATACTTGTGCCTGTAGATCATCTTGGAAGTGATTGCCTTCTTTCCAGGAGGCAAGTCACACAGGTCCCATGTCTCGTTCTCAATTAGGGACCCGAACTCCTCATCCTCACTCGCCTTCCACTTCTCCCCATTTGGTCCATTCAAAGCCTCCTCTCGAGTCTTGGGCTCAGGGATTGGTGCCCAGTAGCAGTGAGCGATCTCATCTTCCTCAATCTGCTCAACCACACTCCCAGCCTGCACCACATTCGGCTTGCCTCTTCCCCCATAGGTCAGCCTCACTGGAGGGCGCACATCCCTCCTAGGACGCTCAGGCGGGTGTGGAACTCGAGGTGGAGACTCATGCTGCTGCTGCTGCTGCTGCTGCTCTACTTCAGCTGCTCCCCCTTCCTCAGTCACCCCAGACATCTCCTCCTCTGACACTGCAACCTCCACCTGTCTTGAAGGCTGCTGCACCTCATCTGCCTCCACAATGAGCGGTGTAGATGGAAGCTTCTGTTGCTGCTGCTTCCATTCCTTGTAGTACAGGGACTCAAGAAACTTCACATCCCTTGACACTGACAACTTCTGGGTGGTCAAGTCCCATAGCAGCCACCCCTTGTGATCCTTTGCAATCCCCAAGTGCACACCCCATCTTCCAGAAGCCTCCAACTTCCCCCTTTTCTCCTTAGGCACATGAAACACCACCATGCACCCAAATGCCCTCAGCATGTTCACAGCTGGAGCACTCCCATACCACTTGACACATGGGATCCACTCCTTATCTCCAACTGTAGCCAGCACCCTGTTCTTCACAAGGGCGACCTGCCTCAGTGCAGACACCCAAAACGGATCAGGCAGCCCTGCACGCCCAAGGAGAGTGCGTGCCCCCTCCTGCAGGGTCCTGTTAAACCTCTCAGCCACGCCATTCTGCTGTGGGTTGTAGGGCACTGTCAGTTGATGCTGGATCCCCTTCCTCTTCAACTCCCCCTCAAAATCAGCTCCAATGAACTCCCCACCATTATCACTACGGATCACCTTCACCTTGTGTCCGCATTCCCTCTGAGCTCTCGGCATCCACTCCTTAAGGACAGCCGCTGCCACCTCCCCCTTGCTCTTCAAAGGGTAAACCCACACTGCCCGAGTGTGGTCATCTACAATTGTCAAGAAATAGCGGCTGCCTGAGAGGGAAGGGGCTCTTGTGGGCCCCACCACATCCATGTGCACAAGTGCAAGTGGGGTCTTGGCTGGTCCTGTAGTGCTGTTGAAGGGGAACTTGGAGAACTTGGTCTCCAAGCATATAGGGCAGCTCCCAATCTCCTTCACTCCCCCTTTCACCTCCAAGCCCTTCAGGCTCCCATCCTTCACCAACTTCTGCAGCATAGGGAAGTTCACATGACACAGCCTCTCATGCCATGTCTCCCAATCGGCCTCTCCACTCCTTGATGAAGCCTTAGCCCATGCCGCACTCGCATCCACACCAGCAAGCATCTCACCATGTGTCTGCTGCTGCTGCACTTTCTTGACTGCTTCCAGGACCCCATCAGTTGGTGCAGTTGCATCTCCTCCTGCTGTTGCCTTTGCCGCTGCTGCCGTTGCTGCTGATGGAGTCTTCCCATTCCATGGGAGGATGGGCAGCTGCCACAGGTCCTTGATGCAGCTGGTCTCCTCTTCCAGACTCCACAGCACCTTCTTCCCAAGCTTAGCACGGCAGCTGGTTGGTCCAAAGGTCACTTCGGCCTTGCTCTTCTGCAGTCGTCGCACAGAGAGAAGGTTAGCAGACAAGCCTTCAACCAGCAGAACATTCCCAAGCCCCACAAGCTCCCCATTAGCTCCCTTAACCTTGGCATTTCCAACACCAATGACAGGGAGCAAAGCACCTGACGCTGCTGCCACATACTTGATCTTCCCAGGGGGTTTTACCTCATCAAGCAAATCTGCCCGTGGGGTCATGTGACTGGTGCAACCCGAATCAATCACCCAGTATGTGAGAGGGTGCATCACAACCTTTCCCACTGATCCCACATCACCCTCATGCCCATGCACATCCTCAACCATAAGAAACAAACCAGGATAGGCATTACCTTGTGCACCTTCACCTTGTGCACCTGAGCCTTGCACAGCGCCACCTTGTGCGCGTTCACCACTGGGCGGCTTCATGCCTGGAGGTGCCCATCCCTCCGGCCTGCTGAAGCACTTGAACCAAGGATGCCCGACCTTCTTGCAGTACCAGCAGGTGCCCTCCATTCTGGTACTCCCCCTGCCACCAGAGCTCCCATGCCCCTCATTATAGTCACCTCGGCCTCTACCTCTGCCAAAGCTCCTCCCACGGCCTCGGCCTTTCCAACCCCCTCTTCCTCTGCCGCGCCCTGCAGCTCCATACCCCTCAGCAGTCTTAGTGGCAGCACCGCCTCCCACATGGCGTCTGCGGAAGTCCTCCTGCAGAATCTGCTGCCTTAGCCACTCAGGTGTCCATTGATCTTGCTGAGAGTTGAGGGTGGGGATGAGGTTATCCCACGAGTTGTCCAACACCGAGATGATCTTGGTGCACTGCTGCAGCTGAGATACACTGCTGCCCGCTGCTCCCATCCTTGCATAGGTGTCCTTGATCTTGTCAAGGACCGGCTTCACATCGTCCCCTGGTCGCATGGAGATGGCAGCAGGTTCCTTCTCGAGCACGATCACCATCGGGAAAGTGTTGGGCTGAATCACATCGCGTAGTAGTTTCCACGCCCTTGGACCCGAATCATCCGCTTCCACAAGATCCTTGATGTGCTCGAACATCTCCTTGTTGACCGATTGAAGGATGAGGTCGAAAAGCACCGTGCTTTTCTCAATCCACCGTTCGCGTGCTTCGCCTTCCTCCGGCATCTTCTCCTCCCCAACAGCAATCTTCAGGAGCTTGTAGCGTTTGAAGGCACTCCTCATCCGCCCGCTCCATTCCTCATAGTTGGAGCCATCCAAAGCTTCAACTTTTGATGGCGGCGGCTCACTTGTCTTCTCAGCTACAGCTCCTCTTCCATTAGCATCTCCTCCTCTCTCATTCATCTTCTCCTTGAGAAATGACGAATTTCAGCTCCCCTTTGCTGTCCACACACAGCTCCCTCGATATTTTTCACAAGTGTCGGCGTCCACGAAATTTCGGCAGAGTTTCCCCTTAGCGGAAGACACATCCAACCTTCAGAACACCACTTAGGCACACCCACAGGCCATGGTGGGTCTAGAAGGGTCTTCAAACTTCTGTAGACTCCTCTCAATGTCCTTAATATCGCTCTGATACCACTTGTTAGGATTAAGGACGGAGTCTAGGTGAACTTAGGAGCTAGAATTACTCAAAATATAAATTCGAAATTCTGGACAGAAAAGTCGTCTTCACAAGAAACGACGTCTACGAAAAACTGGCCGTTGGAATGTCGCGAAACTTGGATATGTTGTAGCTCTTAATCTCAGCTACCGTTTTCAATTTGAATCACATCGATTGATGGAGTATTCGCGACGCTATGTCTTTCGACGCACTAGGGGGTAAGCTGTAGGAGGAGAACTTAACTCAATCTCAAGAGTTCAATCAAAGTTCAAGAATCTCACAAGGAATTAGAAGGAGCAAGAGAAAGGTTGGGATAGGAAGAGAGGGATGAGAGGGAAGGTCCCAAGAGAGTCCCCAACCAAGGAAACCCCATAAGCACAAAGATTCCCTCCCTATAGGAACCCCAACTTTGACATTTGTCCCTTCCCAACCAATCCATCCAAGTTGGCCACCCTTGCCAACCTAGCTTGGTTGTTCCCAACCAATTTGCAGCTGTTACAGTAGAGTGACAAGTTTCCCCAACCCCAAAGGTCCCAACTCCATATAAAGTCACCCCACAACTTCACTTTGTAACCACCGCAATTGTAACGCAAGCTCATGAACTTTGAATCTTCATAGCTTTCGCGTTCTTGCTCCGATTGAAGCGATTCTTGTTGCGTCGGAAAGATCTTCTCAAGATCTATCATCACAAATACCTGCTCAAACAAAAAATAACACAGAACACATTCCCAAACTCCAGAACACACACCACACAAATGCTTGCACATTCAAACCACACATGCAAGTTGAAAACATGGGATGGGAGGCAGACAGAATGTGATAGCATATGATGACATCACACAACACAAGAACTGCGCCGCAGGTTCACCAGAGTCAGCCGACTCCTCGACCGGGACAACCGTCGAGAGGGAAGTGACATGAGACACACTAGACGGAGCAGGACGGGGAGGAAGGTGGGCAGGGGTGACCGGGGGAGTGGGAGCCGGCAACAGAAGAGGGGAAACCGGGGGACCTCGGTGGGAAAAGCGGTGGACAAAGGAGACAGACTCGTCGAAAGTGGCGTAACGAGAGTGAAAGAAGCGGTGAGATGGCGGGTGGTAAAACTACCAGTCAGACGAGTCCAGGGGGAAACCGAGGAAGACACAGGGGATAGTGCGGGTAGTGAGCTTGTCCGTGCTAGAGGCACGAACGTGAGCGAGGCAGCCCCAGACGTGGAACGCAGCTGCGTCACCAAGGAACCCGGTCCAAGGAAGGGTCGGTGAAACCTGCGGCAGCTGGGATCGCGGCCAAAAGTTTAGCTGGTGAGCGGCGTAGCAAACGGCGAACGGCCACAGAAAATGGGGTGCACTGGCATGGATCATGGAGGTATGAGCCACCTGCATGACCAAGCCGATGCATCGCTCGGCGACCCCATTCTGCTGCGGGGAGTCCGGAAGGGTGTACGACTGAGTGATGCCCTCCGCACGACAGAACTGTCCAAGCCGACCAGAGGCGAACTCGCCGCCACGGTCGGAGTGGAGACACAGCACAGGGAGACCACGGTGGAGGTGCGTAGCTACGACCCACGGAATAAGAACGTCGGGCACGTCGGCCTTCCGGTCCAAGAGAAACACCATGGTATAGCACATGTAGTTGTCAACGAGCACTATAAAGTAGAGCTTGCGACGCAGTCCAGGGATGAGGGCTGGGCCCCAGACGTCGAGGAGTAGGGTCTGGAGGGATGTGGTGGCGGGACGAAGCGAGGAGGAGTGAGGAGCACGGCGCAGCCGGCCCTCAACGCAAGTCGTGCTCGGCGACGAAGGCAAGGGAGGGAGGGCAGGAAGCGAGGCAGGGAGACCTAGGATGAGACCGTGCTGAGACATGTGATGCAGACGCGGGAGTGCGGGGTGACCTAGGCGGTGGTGCCATAGAAGCGACGGGTGGGTGAGCGACCGACACGAGCAAGCCGCAACGACCTGGGTAGACGCAAGGCCCGGAGAGGACGTGCCAACCAGGGGGGAAGCAGTGTCCAGCGTAAACAGGCCAGACGCCGGGTCCCGGGGGAACATCGCAAGGGGGGAACTTGAGGCGGCCTCGGTACAAACAGTGTACCGCTCGTGACCAGGAAACGTAGTGGTGACACCGAGGTCCTGAAGACAGCCGACACCAACCAAGTTCCTGGAGAACGAAGGGATGTGCAGGCCTGTGAGGGAACCCGAGGGGACCGCTGGACAATGAAGGGTAGTGTAGCTGTGAGCAACGACATGACCAGAGGAGGGGTCAGCTAGTGCGACAGCGGCAGGCGTGGCAAGCGGCGTGAGTGTGGCATGGTCGCGGAAGAAGCAAGCAGACGCACCGGAGTCAAGTGTGAAGGACAACAAAGCAGTAGCGGCACACGAAGGAGGAGCGAGTATGGAGCCTAGACTAGACAAAGCAAACGGTCCTATGCGTAACGCAGCAGGGGAGTCTGCACAGAGGTGCTAAGCCTAAGCTAGAGAACATAGGATAATAAGATCCGGACACCCTAGAAGCGTCAGCATAAAGAGAATCCAAGGCAAAACTAATCTGATCCATGTCTAAGTCAAAAATAGGCACACCGTGGCGCAGCAGACTGGGCCAGTAAGGGATGTCCGGGGCCGGGCCGAAGCGATGACAGAAGAGGTCGCCAAGGCGAGGGAAGCAGTGGGCCGTCGGGTGCGGGCGACAGCACGTAGTGCCACGGAGGGGCCCGGTCTGGAGGTGGTACTGGCAGCCCACAGCACCGAAGTCGCCGGTAGACGCCAAGCTGCGAGGACCGCCACCGCAGACACCACCTCCAGGGGCTCCCGGCCACCCCGGCGGGAGGCGGACCCACGGCTGCTGCTGCTGCGGCTGCTACAGCTCCTGGACACCTGCCCCAGCCCCCTCCTCAAAACCACTGTCGCCGCCACCACCTCCACACCCTCCCTTGGGGCCGCGACGGCCCGGACGCTGTCGCTGCTGCTGCGGGAAGGCCGCCGCTGCGGTCTCAGTGGCAGGAGTAGCCGTAGCGACCGCAGCGGAAACGTCAGCGTACATGCACTGGGAGGGAGGACAGCCCTGAAAGATAGGGACTGCCGCAACACCGCTCAACTGAGTGATAGTGCGCTGGTGAGTCTCTATCTCAGAAATGGCAGCGACAAAAGCGGTCAGGGTGAGCGCATTCCAATAAGGTACAGGGAAGCGCAGAACGGCCGGGGGACGGCAGTGAGCTGGGCAGTAGTGCTAGCAGCGCGGTAGGTAGTCTCTAGTGCACGGAGGTGAGTGGCGAGATCAGCGACAGTGGGGAAGGCAGAGAGATCGGGGAAGAGCATGGGGAGGATCAAGCGTCCAGCTGAGGCGGAGACAGGCGTGGAGTAGCGTGCGACTACTGCATCTAAGAAGTCTTTGGCGTTCGCGACAGCAGTGAAACACGGGCGCTCAGAAAGGGGAAGCGCATGACTAATGGCAAGCTGCGCTACAGCATTGGGAGAATCCCAGACAGCGCGAGCGAGTGCAGGAGCAGAAAAGGCCTCAATCTCAGCAGTGGTGGGGTCAGCAGGGAGGGGATCAGGCGCGGAGGGGCGGGGAACCATGCTATCAACATGCATAGCCAGGGAGTGCCCATCTTGGCGCTGACGTGTCAAGTGCCGGCGAAGATCGACAAGCCAGGCTGCGAAGTCGATCGCGTGCCCCTCCGCGTCCAGGCGTAGGATGGCGTCCGCCATCGCGCAACCGCAGCGGCACCGGGACACAGCGGCACAGGGACACAGCGGTACAGGGACACAGCGGCACAGCGGCACAGGGACACAGGTACTCAGCGGCACAGCGATAAAGCAACGTGGCGGCAGGACTCTTCGGAACGGGGACTGGGCGGAAGGCCGAGGAGGTGCGGGAAGGAGGCCAGCGCGTAGAGAGGAGCCGGCAAGGCCCGTGGGGCTGGCGGCGCGAGAAGGGGCCGGCTAAGCTCGAGGGGCCGTCTAGGCACGAGGGGCCGGCTAAGCGCGAGGGGCCGGCTAGGGCCCAAGGGGCCGGCTGGGCGCGAGGGGCCGGCTGGGCGCGAGGGGCCGGCGACGGCGCGAGGGGCCGGCGACGGCGCGAGGGGCCGGCGACAGCGCGAGGGACCGGCTAGGGCGCGAAGGGCCGGCTAGGGCGCGAGGGGCCGACTAGGCGCGAGGGGGCAGCGACGATGCGAAGGGCTGGCGACGGCGCGAGGAGCCGACTACAGCGCGAGGGAGGGCCGGCTAGGCGCGAGGGGGGGAGGGGGGGGGGGGGGGGGGACGACTAGGCGTGAGGAGCCGGCGATGGTGCGAGGGGCCGGCTAGGGCGCGAGGGGCCGGCCAGGGCGCGAGGGGCCGACTAGGCGTGAGGGGCCAGCGACGGCGCGAGGTGCTGGCGATGGCGCGAGGAGCCGGCTACGGCGCGAAGGAGGGCCAGCAAGGCGCGAGGGGGCGGGGGGGGGGCGGCTAGGACGCGAGGGGGCGGCTAGGCGATAAGGGGCTGACTAGGGGTGAAGGGTGGGGGCCGACTAGGCGTGAGGGGCCGGCGATGACGCGAGGGGCCGGCTAGGGCACGAAGGGCCGGCTAGGGCGCGAGGGGCCGGCTACGGCGCTAGGGGACGGCTGGGCGCGAGGGGCCAGCGACAGCGCAAGGGGCTGGCGACGGCGCGAGGAGCCGGCTACGGCTTGAGGGAGGGCCGGCTAGGCGTCAGGTGGGGCCGGCTAGGGCGCGATAGGGGCTGGCGAGGCGCGGTAGGCTAGGGTGCAGGGCGGAAGCGGGTGGGGGGGACCTAACCTACTCTGATACCATGTTAGAATACGAGAATAAATAGAAACAAGAGAGAACAAGCAAGATAGGGTTGGGTTGTACTCTCTAAGAACGTACACCTATTCTAGCCTATAACTTCTACATGCAAATGTACTGTATGTATAAGTTGACCCCCCCCCCCCCCTACGCGGCCTGTTTCGTCTAGATTCAGGGGTTATTAAACTCTGTTTCATCCGGATTTGGGTAAAATGTTACTTAGGTCCGATTTACACTTAGGGCATGAATAATGTGACGCATAACCTGACGTCCCGTGCTGTGACGTCAGTATACCGATGTTTGTATGTTACAAGCTAGCCTCAAAAGTAGGGAATCCAATTGTACCGCATAGTGACGTCCAAACCTGGCTTCTCGTAATTCACTTTATCCACGCCCTTAGGGTCTACGCGGATTGCTTTCCCAAGATTTCCTCGCAAGTGTCCCCTCACTCTGAGTCAGCCCAAATGACAGCCCCGATAAAAACGCATTAGTATGTGTGCTAACGTGTCTATACTTTAATTGTCGATCTCTTTCTACAAATCACCCAACAGACTAGGAACGCTCTTACTACCTAGGCTGGGTTCTGCAAGCACTTGACGTCGACGTCGACGTCAACATTGAGGAAGCTCTTCAAGCGATTTTGCGAGCACTGGTTACCACCCAAACCAGGTGCACTTTCCGAGCCTCGCTCGGAAGCCACGCAACCAAATTGCGGAATCCGCAAGCGAAAGGAGAGTGGAGAATTTTTCAAATTTGCGCAACAAAAACCTGCTGCCCCCGGGCATTCGGGGGGGAAATGTTGAAAATAATAACCTAGGGTTTGTTGAAGTATACTTGACAGAGTTTACTTATGCATTCCTAGTATCATACTTAGACTATACTAGTAGCGCGATATCTCATATGGAAGAACGCGCGTGATGACGTCAGCAGTAGCGAGTCAACGCGAATAGGTTCGCGCGTATAGTCACCCGAAGGGTTACGCCACTCAGTTACACGAACAGTCACCAGTCATGTCATGCGAATAGTCACGATACACTAAGAACGGGTACATTCTGAATAGGTACTTCCTAGACTATAAATATGTATGCATTATTCATTATTATTATCCTTGTCATTTTGAACCTTTCCAATTCAAGGTGTAAAGACTTCCGCTGAATTTTCCTCGTGGTTCCACCAACTCTAGATCCTGGCCACCCTAAACACGTGGTTTACTTCTACAAGGTATTCTGAGCTAGTGGAGCAGGGCTTTAGAAGTCAGGACAAAATGCCATGAAATGCTGTATATCAGGGTGTTTTTTTAGGGTCGTCTTGCTTTTTCAGCTTTTGATTTTTCCTAGGCCTGAATTTTAGGGTTTCTCATTTGAGCAGGCCTGAAATATTGTATGTTCTTGTTTTGGTCACCCTGAATTATCAGCCTTAACGGATTTCCAGCCTGAAACTGAATCCTATCTGACTGGTCGAGGCGAGCTGGAGCAGCTGTGAGGGGCATGACTTGTCCTTCGCCAAAATGACGCAGGTGATGCAAGCTGGAGCAGATGTGAGGGGCGTGATTGGTCCTTCGCCAAAATCACGCAGGCAGTTTGACGCGAGCTAGGGCAAGTGTGAGGGGCGTGACTGGACCTTAGGCAAAATTACGCAGGTAACGCGAGTTGGAGCAGATGTGAAGGGCGTGATTGGTCCTCCGCCAAAATCATGTAGGCAGTGTGACGCGAGTTGGAGCACGTGTGAGGGGCGTGACTGGACCTTGGCCAAAATCATGCTGGTAGTGTGACAATTTGTACGCAGTGAAGCCCGATCCGATCTAAGGATAAAAAACCTAAAGAATGTACCTGATGAGTCAAGCTGAATTGTTTTTTGGCCTGACAAAACATGCCATGACTAACATAGTGTGCTAGGTTAAAATCCTACCCACCCTAAAAAATCACCAAGATTCAGCCCTATCATCTCAGCTCTGAATTTTTTCAGTCCTGATGATTCAGCCTTTGAAAAAAATTACCTTAAAAAAAATTGCAACTTCCAAAACTCTACCCTGAAAAACGAGGGCTCCTCATGGGGGCACCCTGAGCCAACAGCCCCTTAAAATCCAATCGAAAGCCCTGTAGTGGAGTTACAGGAACCGATACAAGCTGATTTTGATTACGCCCTTAAGCTTAAGTCATAGATATATAATTATGTCAGCTGCTAAGACTGGTAATTCAACTATGAATTCTCCTATTTCAGGTCTTTCTATTGACGATCTATCTGACTTCGCTTCCTTGATGGCTAATCAGTCTACTCAGCAACAACAACAAGCTCCAGCGCATCCTATAGCTTCTTTGAGCCTTGATAACTCGAGTTATGCAAGAGCTGCTGTTGCCGTTGGACCTTCAGTTCCTGGAGATGAATCTTCTGGGTCTTTTGCCTTTCATGGGCGACCTGTTCAACAAGAACAACAACAATCACAGCAGCAAAAACATCAAATGGCATAAGAAAGACCATTCGCTACAGAAGTTGTCGTAAATCAAACAGCTTTCCTAACTATCTCCAAGCTGAAGACCTCAACGTACTTTGATGGCCGCGACTTCTATAATTGGGGATTCGAGTTCAAACTCCTCGCAAAATCTTTTGGTATCTGGGGATATTTTGACGGCAAAATCTGTTATCCAGAGACAAGAACGACCGAAGATCAAGCACAAGATTCCGTCTTACAAAGAGCGAGCTGTTTAGTCAACTTACAGCAATGCAAATGCTTCCGGGAGAAAAAATCGGCAACTACATCAACAGGTGCATAACACTTCGGGATCAGCTCAGCAAGTGCGGAGGAAACCTCAGCGACGAGCTCTTTGTCACTCCTTTGGGCTGGACCTAGACTCGAATGGAGGCAGTGCAAGTCCCTTCGTCCCCAAGAGAACATTGCAGAAACTTCTCTTTGTGCTACTCTGATGGCAGAGCAGCATAACTTGGATCTGTACAACGCAAAAGGACGCAAAGCCAAGAGTGGTTTAAGCTTCTATTCAGGTGGACCAATTCAAGAGGAGTAGACAAGAGGTGCATCAAATCAATGGGAGCAGATAAGAATAGAAGGCAAGGCCTTCTGCAAGTTTTGCAAACGAGCAAGTCATAATATTGAAGAGTGTCAGAAACTGAAGAATATGAATCGACAGAAGTCGGGTGAAGCCGCCCCTGTCAAAACTATCTCGCCGCCTTTAGCTTCTTCAACTCAACCTGCCAAAGGAAAGGCAGTCATTAATTGCATAATTGGACCACACTGGTCTAGTGGTATACACTACTGGAGTAGACGAGACAATGACAGCGACAGTGACATGGAAGAAGGAGTAGCCAACCCACCTCCACGCCTTTGTCCTTGTTCAAAAACTCCAGAACCAGCAGTCGTTAACGAAGAAGAACCAGAGCAGCCGAACGGGTTTACTCAACGGTTGAACGTGCAACCGTACGCCCATATCGCCAAGCGTACGTATCCCAAGCACGTTAATACTTGGTTTCTTGACAGCTACTGCGGTCACCACATGGCATCTTCAAGTCAATATCTTCTCAACTGGCGAAACCTGCCAAACGGAGAGAAGTACAATATCACCGTTGTAAGAAATAGAGTTGAAATGATTTATTAGGTAAGGAGCCCAAGGCTCTATAAGTACATGGCAAGGTGGGAGTGAATGGATGAAAGGGGAATTGGAGGGAATCCCCATTGGGATCTCCGGAATCTCCAATTAGGTAATTGGAGATTGGGGGGATCACAATTGGGTGAGGTTGGGATGTGTGAGTACACCCCAACCCACTAGAACATTCATAACCTAAACTAGGATATAAAAGTACAAATACAAAAGTGGTATTTGCAGTCTATTTCTAACTATGGTGGTCAGCCTTGCCGAGAGCCTTGGTAAAGAGGTCGGCGAGGTTGCAATCTGAGGCGATGTACCGTACCGTCAGCTGGTCACTCTGAACAAGATCTCGGATGAAGAAATGACGAAGTTCGATGTGCTTGGTGCGAGAGTGGAACACAGGATCCTTGGTGAGGTGAATGGCACTCTGGTTGTCACACCACAGGGTGGGCGACTGCTGGGGCTAGCCAAACTCAGCGAGGAGAAAGGAGAGCCAGCGTGCCTCTTGAGCAGCCATTGTGCCCGCGTAGAGCTCGGCCTCGCAGGACGACAGGGAGACTGCAGAGGACCGAGTGGAGCGCCAGCTGATGACTCCGCTACCAAGGGTGAAGCAGTACCCTTGGGAGGAGCGTCTGTCAGTCTGGTCGTCGGCCCATGAGGAGTCTGTGTATCCCTCGAGCTTGACTGGAGAGGTACCACCAAGAGTGAGGATGTGAGACTTGGTGGCTTATAGATAGCGGAGGACCCTCTTGGATGCAGACCAATGCGAGGCAGTGTAGCGTCCAGGGGAGACGTACCGAGAGAGGACACTAACCGGGTAAGCCAAGTCTGGTCAAGTGCACATCATGGCATACATAAGTGAACCGACTAGCTCAGGGTACGGGTCCTTGCAGGCGTCAGGAGAAGGAACTGGAGGGGCCGTGAGCTGATGCTGTAGTGGGAGTGGAGTGGAGACAGAGTTACTGGAGTCCATGTCGAACCGCTTGAGAAGGTTGTCGATGTAGGACTCCTGGGAGAGGGTGATCGTGCAAGCCTGGCGGTCACGAGTGATCTCCATCCCCAGGTAGTTCTTGAGGTCACCAAGATCCTTCATGTGAAGGGCGGAGCTGAGAGCAGACTGGACAGCTGCCATGTCGGCTGGATCTCTGGCGGCTAGAATGAAGTCGTCGACGTAGACGAGGATGTAGAAGGGCTCGGAGGAGTGACGAACGAAGAGACTGGAATCTGAGGCAGAGGGATGGAAGTCAAGTGCGAGGAGGACTTCCTTCACCTTGTTGTGCCACTCACGAGGAGCCTGCTTGAGGCCATACACTGGGCGCTTCAGCTTCCACACTGTGTTGGCAGGATAAGTGCCAGGAAACCCCGGTGGGCGTTCCATGTGAACATCCTCCTTGAGCTGGCCTTGGAGAAAGGCGGAGGAGGCGTCCATGGACTTGATCTCGAAGTTGCCGCGAGCGGCTATATCAAGAAGAGCGCGCACGGTCGGGAGCTTGGCCGTGGGCGAGAATGTTTCGAAGAAGTCGAGATACTCCTTCTGGGTGAAACCCTTCGCCACGTATCGTGCCTTGAACAGTGGAGCTTCGCCTGGGAGTTGTTTGACTCGGAAGATCCATTTTCCGCCGACGATGTTGACACCGGAAGGGGGAACAACATCGTCAAAGCTGTTGTTGCGAATGAACGCCTCGTTCTCCACATCCATTGCTGCCTTCCACTCCTTCTTATAAGGCCCCGAGAGAGCTTCCTCTTTTGTGCGAGGAGTCCGAATGGTCGGATTCTCGGTGAAGTTGAGGGAAGGGCAGTCAGTAATGTCCGGGAAGATGTGAGAGAGAAATTGGCAGACCGCGTGAAGGTCAAACAGCTCCTCATGCCTGTCCTCCAGAAGTGCACGGGGGGGAATACGGATGGAGGGGACATCACCCCCGGCAGGAGGAGGCGGGGTGACCGAACACCGGATGGAGAAGGTGGCTGGTTCCCTGGAGAGAGGCGGAGCCGGTCCCTTGGAACGAGTGCGACTAGAGACCGGAGACGAAGGCGGCTGCGGTGGGACCGGAGGGACTGGGCGCCTCCGGTAGGAGACTGGTGAGCCGGGCTCCATGCGCGGGGAAGGCGGAGCAGGAGGAGGTGCCGCTGCGGAGGATACTGGGGAGGCCGGGTGAGACACGCCGGACGGAGAAGGCCCCGGAGAAGGGGCAGCGGCCGGAGGTGGGGCATCGAAGTCTGCCCAAACAAGCGTCGGGGGAGGTGGAGGAGGCTCGCTCGTGGTCGCAGAGTGGAATGGGCGTGTCTCATCGAAGACGACATCACGGCTGCGAATCAGCTGTCTGGTGATTGGGTTGAGGAATAAGTAGTCTGGGGAGTCGGAGTTGTGCCCCAGGTACATGCAGGTCTGGGTTTTGGGACCAAGCTTGCCACCTTGCTTCCTGCGCGTGTGGGGGCTTAGCAACACATACGCGGTACACCCCCAGACGCGTAGAGAGCGGGCGGAAGGCGTGACCCCAAGCCAGAGAGTGGTAGGTGTGGTGTCGGGCCGGTGGGGATGCGGATAAAGATTGTAGAGGAGTGCCGCATGGAAGAGGGCATATCCCCAGAGTGACCGTGGTGCGTTGGCGTGACTGAGGAGGCAGCGAGCGATCTGAACCAAGGTGTGGTTGCGGCTCTCTGCAATGCCGTTCTCCTGCGGGCTTTCGGGGAGCGTGAAGGTTTGCCGAATCCCTTGGGCCGCACAGAAGTTATCGAGTTTGCCATTGCGAAATTCTCCCCCGCCATCTGAATGGAGGCACTTCAGAGGAGTGCCGAACGTGACTTGAGCTTGGCGCACCCACGCCATGATGACATCAGGTGCCTCCGCCTTGGTATGCAGGAGGTGCACAGAAACATACCGCGAGTGGTCATCGACTAGTGTAAGAAAGTACCGATGACCGCCTCAGGATGCGACTGGAGCTGGGCCCCAGACATCCATGTGCACTAGGTCCAGCGGAGCAGCTGTGACGGATGGGGAGGAAGGGTGTGGCTGCTGCCTGAGCTTGCTCTTGGTGCAGTCCAGGCAGGTGGGTGCAGGCGAGCCGCCACACACCTGGCCAGCACGAGGGCCGCGCTTGATGACGGAGGGACACGGGGGGAAGCGGTTGCGCTGGAATGGCGCCGAAGCGGCATAGGCTTGAGGCATGGGAGCGCGGATTGCATTGGCCTTGGCTTGAGCGCTGTTGTCCTTTTCGGTAGAAAGGAGCGCGGATGAGACCTTGGCAAATGTGAGGTCTGTAGGAGCAAGGCCCAAGAGCATCTTGCGTGTGACTTCGTATGCCGGAGTGAGGCCGACTAGGAGAGCGGCTGCAGGGGCTTGCTCGGGGAAGACTATCCCCAGTTTTTTGAGTTCACCATGAATGGACTGCACCTTGGTGACATAGTCCGCCATGCCTGGCGAGTCCTCGAGCCGCACTTGGAACATGCTGGGGATGAGTATAGCAACTCCCACTGCAGTCTTGTTCAGGAAGCGATCCTAGAGGTAGAGCCAAATGGCGTTGGCAGACGGGTAGTTGTGGTAGGTTTCGACGAGTTCGGGAGGAGTGGTGCCCATGACGACACTAATGACCGCACCATCGGCCTTCTCCCAATTCTTGTACTTGAGCAGTGCAGCAGCATAAACTGCTTCGGTGGCGGCATTAGCTGGATCGGCGGACCTCTCGGGTTTAGGAGGCTCTTTGCCGTCACCGATGTTGAGAAGGACGTCGGTGAGCTCGAGCCCCTTAACCTCGCGACTGAGGAGGTGCTTGTCGACACCATAGCGCCAAGCCTTGTAGTTGGAGCATGTGCCGTCCGGCTCGAGACGAAGGAGCGGGATCGGGTTGGCGAGTGAAGTGGTTGAGTAAGCCATTGTCGGTGTGCAGCGCGGCACTTCTGGAAATTGGTCGAGGAGAATTGCTGAAAATCACTCTGACGGCTGTATCAAAATGCCGCTAAGTAGGAAATGGCGTCGGCGAAAATTCGTTAAAACGCCGACTTGAAACTGAATCTGAGCCTATGTCTAACCCCAGACCCACACACCCCCCCACACACCCCCAGGCCCTGTCCCGCAGCTACACAGCTCCGCAACCAGCTCCGCAACCAGCTCCGCAACCAGCTCCGCAACCAGCTCCGCAACCAGCTCTGCTCCGCTTCAACATGTGTACCTGCTCTTGCTTGACGCGAGACGTTCGTGGAGGCGATTTCGCGAGGGGAGTTTGCCTATTCTGGCGGGGTCTGAGGGGAAACTCGAGAACGAGTTTTAAGAGATGGTCGAAATTGAGATTCGACCAAGGAGAACCGAGGAGGAAATCGACGACGAGAAGCGTGAACGCTTCAGAGATGAAAATTTCAACGAGGTCGAGCGCGAAGGTGGTCGACGATGAGAGGCGCGACCGCAGAGTGGAGCACGTCGAAATTCCGACGACTCAAAACGAATGTCGCGACGATGAAGTGCGCGTAGCGCGGGCACGTTGAGATTAGGACCTTGATCCGCGTGTGCGGATAGGTCACTCTGATACCATGTAAGAAATAGAGTTGAAATGATTTATTAGGTAAGGAGCCCAAGGCTCTATAAGTACATGGCAAGGTGAGAGAGAATGGATGAAGGGGGAATTGGAGGGAATCCCCATTGGGATCTCCGGAATCTCCAATTAGGTAATTGGAGATTGGGGGGATCACAATTGGGTGAGGTTGGGATGTGTGAGTACACCCCAACCCACTAGAACATCCATAACCTAAACTAGGATATAAAAGTACAAATACAAAAGTGGTATTTGCAATCTATTTCTAACAACTGTTGCTAACAATCAGGTTATTGAAGCAACCAAAATTGGAGATGTGATACTCGAGTCCAACGACACAAAAGTTTCACTTCACCTGAACAAGGTCCTTATCGCCAGGGGACTCGGCTTCAACCTATTATCACAAGCACAGCTGATGGAAAGCGGCATCTGTTTTGTTAGCACCTCCAATACGATGCTCACAGAGTTGTACCTGGGCGACAAGAAGGAAGGCAAAAGTAATATAGTCAGCATCGCAGAAATTAAAGACGGCGTTTCTGTTCTACGGTTTTCACATGTCAAGGCATCTGGTGACAGTGAGAAGAATGTCTCATTTTCTCCTTGGCATCATCACTGGGAAACACATCTTCAACGCCAAGACCATCGTGGTCTCAATGTCTTCTGCGTCACGCCTCAGCCTTCTGCCACGAACTCCCTCGACGAACTTGCAGCAGAGCCAACAGAATAGCATCAGCAGCAGCAGAAACAATTCAAAGTACATGGGCATCTGGAGATGGAAATTGGGGTTACAACAATCAAGAACCGACATCTGCTACAGTCGAAGAACCTATGGAGGTTGAATGCACATGGGGCAAGAAAGAGTTAATCGTACCTGATGCTAGGGTGCGTCGCCGACATCTCGGAATACCTTGGGTTGAAGCTGCAGAAGAAGCCGGATTCATCCACCCTTTCGGCACCGGCCACTGCGTTAACCCTGCACCAACGGTTCATCTTTCGCGGGCCTTCTTCCTTCACTCCGACTTGTACCGGCGTTCAAAGGGACACAGGACTACAGCAGGAGTCTGGCACAAACGGTTATGTCATCCCTCGCAAGAAGCTCTCAACAACTCCATTAAAGCCTCGCTTCTCGACAAGGACACTCTCCTTTTAACCAACGGCCAGGAGCTTCGACCTAGCAGCCGTCAATTGCCCTGCACCATATGCCCCAGAGCTCACCTAAGTTACGCTCCGTTTCCGTCACACTTTCCGAGTGCTACTAAGTCCTCACATATGGATGACATTTTCAGCGACATACTCTTCGTGCTGCAGAAAGTTGAAGATATCAGCGGCAACGACTACCGCTATATCATTACGTTCATCGACGGTGGTACTCAATACGTCTGGCACAAGAATATCTCTCACAATTCTGAAGCTCTTTACGACATCAAGCTAAAAGAGATCTAGACAGACAACGCGGACGAGTACACCAGCGAGCAGTTTGATGAATTCCTGGCACGGAAAGGGATACACAAGTGCAAGACCGTGCCTTACGTCCATCAGCAGAATGGAGTAGCTGAGAGGACTATTAGGATGCTGCAAGAGAAGATGCGCGTACTACTGCAACAGTCCAGCTTGATAGCAGATTTTTGGCCGTTTACGATGGCGCGAGCTGTCCGCCTACACCACTATTTGTCTCCAACAGCTCTTCCACAGTTCAGCTCGCCACACATCATGTGGACAAAACACCCCGCCGGCACTCAACTTTTACGAGTTTGGGGCTGCATGATCCAATACAGACCTACGAGCGCAACTGTGGGCGGATTTACTGAAACGCCTCGCTGGGGAATACATCTTGGTGTACCCAAAGATTCCTATTCCTAGAGAATTACGGATTACAAAACCCGAAGGGTTTTGTATGCCCGAGACTGCATCTTCTACGAGAAACAATTTCTCGACGACTTCAAATGCGACAAGGAACGCCAGCAGTGGGATCCTGATCGCTACAGTGCCGAAGGGAGTTTCATCAATCCTCAAGACGAAGCCGATGCAGCAGAAGAATATTATCTGCCCAACAGCGCAGGAGCAGGACCTTCACTTCCGCAGAAGTCTACATCAGCAGCCAAACAATTGTTCGACTCCTGTATTCCTTCTCTCACGCTGCCCGTCCCTCTCCCTCTCACGCTGCCGATTCCTCTCCCTCTCCTGCCCATTCCTCTCCCTCTCACGCTGCCCGTCACTATCCCTCTCACGCTGCCCGTCCCTCTCCCTCTAACGCTGCCCGTCCCTCTCCCTCTCACGCTGCCCGTCCCTTTTCCTCTCACGCTGCCCGTCCCACTCCCTCTCACACTGTCCGTCCCTCTCCCTCTCACGCTGCTCGTCACTCTCCCTCTAACGCTGCCTGTCCCTCTCCCTCCCACGCTGCCCGTCGCTCTCCCTCTCAAACTGCCTGTCCCTCTCCCTCTCACGCTGCCCATCGCTCTCCCTGTCACGCTGCCCGTCCCTCTCCCACTCATGCTGCCCGTAGCTCTCCCTCTCACGCTGCCCGTCCCTCTCCCTCTCGCGCTGCCCGTCCCTCTCCCTCTCACGCTGCCCGTCCCTCTCACTCTCATGCTGCCCGTCCCCATCCCTCTCACGATGCCAGTCCCTCTCCCTCTCACGCTTCCCGTCCCACTTCATCTCACACTGCCCGTCCCTCTCCCTCTCACGCTGCCCGTCCCTCTCGCTCTATGTTGCCCATCACTCTCCCTCTCACGCTGACCGTCGCTCTTCCTCTCACACTGCCTGTCCCTCTCCCTCTCACGCTAGCCATCCCTCTCCCTCTAATGCTGCACGTCGTTCTCCGTCTCACGCTGCCCGTCCCTCTCCCTCTCACGCTGCCCGTCCCTCACCCTCTCATGCTGCCCGTCCCTCTCCCTCTCACGCTGCCAATTCCTCTCCCTCTCACGCTGCACGTCCATCTCCCTCCCACGCTGCCCATCCCTCTCCGTCTCACGCTGCTCGTCGCTCTCCCTCTGACGCTGCCTGTCCCTCTCCCTGTCACGCTACCCGTCCCTCTCCCTCTCACGCTGCCCGTCCCTCTCGCTCTCACGCTGCCTATCCCTCTCCCTCTCATGCTGCCCGTCGCTCTCCCTTTCACGCTGCCCGTCGCTCTCCCTCTCCCGCAGCCCATCCTTCTCCCTCTAACGCTGCCCGTCCCTCTCCCTCTCATGCTGCCCCTCCCTCTTCCTCTCACACTGCCCAACCCTCTGCCTCTCACGCTGTCCGCCCCTCTCCCTCTCACGCTGCCCATCGCTCTCCCTCTCACGCAGCCCGTCGCTCCCGCTCACGCTGCCCGTCGTTCTCCCTCTCCCGCTGCCCATCCCTCTCCCTCTAACTCTGCCCGTCCCTCTCCCTCTCACAATGCCCGTCCCTTTTCCTCTCACGCTGCCCGACCCTCTCCCTCTCACGCTGTCCGTTCCTCTCCCTCTCACGCTGCCCGTCGCTCTCCCTCTAACGCTGCCCGTCCCTCTCCCTATACGCTGCCTGTCGCTCTCCCTCTCATGCTGCCTGACCCTCTCCCTCTCACGCTGCCCGTCGCTCTCCCTATCACGCTGCCTGTCCCTCTCCCTCTCACGCTGATCGTCCCTCTCCCTCTCACGCTGCCCGTCGCTCTCCATCTAACGCTGCCCGTCCCTCTCCCTCTCATGCTGTCCGTCCCTCTCCCACTCACGCTGCCCGTCGCTCTCCCTCTCACACTGCCTGTCCCTCTCCCTCTCACGCTACCCGTCGCCCTCCCTCTCACGCTGCCTGTCCCTCTCTCTCTCACGATGCCCGTTCCTCTCCCTCTCACGCTGCCCATCCCTCTCCCTCTAAGCTGCCCATCACTCTTCCTGTCACGCTGCCTGTCCCTCTCCCACTCATGCTGCCCGTCCCTCTCCCTCTCACGCTGCCCGTCCCTCTCCCTCTCACGCTGCCTGTCGCTCTCCCTCTCACGCTGCCTGACCCTCTCCCTCTCACGCTGCCCGTCGCTCTCCCTCTCACGCTGCCTGTCCCTCTCCCTCTCACGCTGATCGTCCCTCTCCCTCTCACGCTGCCCGTCGCTCTCCCTCTAACGCTGCCCGTCCCTCTCCCTCTCATGCTGTCCGTCCCTCTCCCACTCACGCTGCCCGTCGCTCTCCCTCTCACACTGCCTGTCCCTCTCCCTCTCACGCTGCCCGTCGCCCTCCCTCTCACGCTGCCTGTCCCTCTCTCTCTCACGCTGCCCGTTCCTCTCCCTCTCACGCTGTCCATCGCACTTCCTGTCACGCTGCCTGTCCCTCTCCCACTCATGCTGCCCGGTGCTCTCCCTCTCCCGCTGCCCGTCCCTCTCCCTCTCACGCTGCCTGTCCATCTCCCTCTATGCTGACCATCGCTCTCCCTCTCACGCTGACCGTCGCTCTTCCTCTCACACTGCCTGTCCCTCTCCCTCTCATGCTGCCCATCCCTCTCCCTCTCATGCTGCCCGTCGCTCTCTGTCTCACGCTGCCCGTCCCTCTCCCTCTCACGCTGCCCGTCCCTCACCCTCTCATGCTGCCCGTCCCTCTCCCTCTCACGCAGCCAATTCCTCTCCCTCTCACGCTGCCCGTCCCTCTCCCTCTCAAACTGCCCGTCCCTCTCCCTCTCACACTGCCCGTCGCTCTCCCTCTCACGCTGCCCGTCGCTCTCCCTCTCCCGCAGCCTGTCCCTCTCCCTCTAACGCTGCCCGTCCCTCTCGCTCTCACGCTGCCCGTCCCTCTTCGTCTCACGCTGCCCAACCCTCTCCCTCTCACGCTGTCCGTCCCTCTCCCTCTCACGCTGCCCGTCGCTCTCCCTCTCACGCTGCCCGTCGCTCTCCCTCTCACGCAGCCCGTCGCCCTCCCTCTCCCGCTGCCCTTCCCTCTCCCTCTAACTCTGCCTGTCCCTCTCCCTCTCACAATGCCCGTCCCTCTTCCTCTCACGCTGTCCGTCCCTCTTCCTCTCACGCTGCCCGTCCCTCTCCCTCTCACGCTGCCCGTCCCTCTCCCTCTCACTCTGCTTGTCGATCTCCCTCTCACGCTGCCTGACACTCTCCCTCAAACGCTGCCCGACCCTCTCCCTCTCATGCTGTCCGTCCCTCCCTCTCATGCTGCCCGTCGGTCTCGCTCTAACGCTGCCCGTCGCTCTCCCTCTCACGCTGCCTGTCCCTCTCCCTCTCACGCTGCCCGTAGCCCTCCCTCTCACGCTTCCTGTCCCTCTCCCTCTCACGCTGCCCGTCCCTCTCCCATTCACGCCGCCCGTCCCTCTCCCTCTAAGCTGCCCATCGCTCTCCCTGTCACGCTGCCTATCCCTCTCCCACTCATGCTGCCGGTGCTCTCCCTCTCACGCTGCCTGTCCCTCTCCCTCTCGCGCTGCCCGTCCCTCTCCCTCTCACGCTGCCCTTCCCTCTCCCTCTCATGCTGCCCGTCACTCTCCGTCTCACGCTGCCCGTCCTTCTCCCTCTCACGCTGCCCGTCCCTCACCCTCTCATGCTGCCTGGCCTTCTCCCTCTTACGCTGCCAATTCCTCTCCCTCTCACGCTGCGCGTCCCTCTCCCTCTCACGCTGCCCGTCCCTCTCCCTCTCACGCTGATCGTCCCTCTCCCTCTCACGCTGCCCGTCGCTCTCCCTCTAACGCTGCCCGTCCCTCTCCCTCTCATGCTGTCCGTCCCTCTCCCACTCACGCTGGCCGTCGCTCTCCCTCTCACACTGCCTGTCCCTCTCCCTCTCACGCTGCCCGTCGCTCTCCCTCTCTCGCTGCCCGTCGCTCTCCCTCTCACGCTGCCCCTCCCTCTCCCTCTCACGTTGCCCGACCCTCTCCCTCTCATGCTGTCCGCCCCTCTCCCTCTCACACTGCCCGTCGCTCTCCCTCTCACTCTGCCTGTCCCTCTCCCTCTCACGCTGCCTGTCACCCTCCCTCTCACGCTGCCTGTCCCTCTCCCTCTCACGCTGCTCGTCCCTCTCCCTCTCATGTTGCTCGTCCCTCTCCCTCTCACGCTGCCCGTCCCTCTCCCTCTCACGCTGCCCGTCCCTCTCCCTCTAAGCTGCCCATCGTTCTCGCTGTCACGCTGCCTGTCCCTCTCCCACTCATGCTGCGCGTTGCTCTCCCTCTCAAGCTGCATATCCCTCTCCCTCTCGTGCTGCCCGTCCCTCTCCCTCTCACGCTGCCCGCCCCACTCCCTCTCATGCTGCCCGTCCCTCTCCCTCTCACGCTGCCCGTCCCTCTGCCTCTCACGCTGCCCGTCCCTCTTCCTCTCACACTGCCCGTCCCTCTCGCTCTCACGCTGCCCATTTGTCTCCCTCTCACGCTGCCCGTCGCTCTCCCTCTCCCACAGCCCGTCCCTCTCCCTCTGACGCTGCCCGTCCCTATCCCTCTCACGCTGCCCGTCCCTCTTCCTCTCACCCTGCCCGACCCTCTCCCTCTAACGCTGTCCGTCCCTCTCCCTCTCACGCTGCCCGTCGCTCTCCCTCTCATGCTGCCCATTGCTCTCCCTCTCACGCTGCCCGTCGCTCTCCCTCTCCCGCTGCCCGTCCCTCTCCCTCTAACGCTGCCCGTCCCTCTCCCTCTCACGCTGCCCGTCCCTCTTCCTCTCACGCTGCCCAACCCTCTCCCTCTCACGCTGTCCATCCCTCTTCCTCTCATGCTGCCTGTCGCTCTCCCTCTAACGCTGCCCGTCCCTCTCCCTCTCACGCTGCCCGTCGCTCTCCCTCTCACGCAGCCTGACCCTCTCCCTCTCACGCTGCCCGTCACTCTCCCTCTCACGCTGCCCGTCACTGTCCCTCTCACGCTGCTCGTCCCTCTCCCTCTCACGCTGCCCGTCCCTCTCCCTCTCACGCTGCCCGTCACTCTCCCTCGCACGCTGCTCGTCCCTCTCTCTCTCACGCAGCCCGTCCCTCTCCCTCTCACGCTGCCCGTCCCTCTCCCTCTAAGCTGCCCATCGCTCTCCCTCTCACGCTGCCCGTCACACTCCCTGTCACGCTGACTGTCCCTCTCCCTCTCACGCTGCCCGTCCCTCTCCCTCTCACACTGCCTATCCCTCTCCCTCTCATGCTGCCTGTCCCTCTCCCTCTCACACTGCCCGTCCCTCTCCCTCTCATGCTGCACGTCCATCTCCCTCTCGCACTGCCCGTCCTTCTCCCTCTTACGCTGTCCATCACTCTCCCTCTCACGCTGCCCATCCCTCTCCCTCTCCAGCTGCCCATCCCTCTCTCTCTCATATTGCCCTTTCCTCTCCCTCTCACGCTGCCCGTACCTCTCCCTCTCAAACTGCCCGTCCCTCCCCTCTCATGCTGCCCATCGCTCTCCCTGTCACGCTGCCTGTCCCTTACCCACTCGTGCTGCCCGTCGCTCTCCCTCTCACGCTGCCTGTCCCTCTCCCTCTCGTGCTGCCCGTCCCTCTCCCTCTCACGCTGCCCGTCCCTCTCCCTCTCATGCTGCCCGTCCCTCTCCCTCTCACGCTGCCCATCCCTCCCCCTCTCATGCTGCCTGACCCTCTCCCTCTCACGCTGCCCGTCGCTCTCCCTCTCACGCTGCCTGTCCCTCTCCCTCTGACGCTGCTCGTCCCTCTCCCTCTCATGCTGCCCGTCGCTCTCCCTCTAACGCTGCCCGTCCCTCTCCCTCTCACGCTGCCCGTCCCTCTCCCTCTCACGCTGCCCGTCGTTCTCCCTCTCACGCTGCCTGTCGCTCTCCCTCTCACGCTGCCCGTCGCTCTCCCTCTCACGCTGCCTGTCCCTCTCCCTCTCACGCTGCCCGTCCCTCTCCCTCTCACGCTGCCCGTCCCTCTTCCTCTCACACTGCCCGTCCCTCTCGCTCTCACGCTGCCCATTTGTCTCCCTCTCACGCTGCCCGTCGCTCTCCCTCTCCCACAGCCCGTCCCTCTCCCTCTGACGCTGCCCGTCCCTCTTCCTCTCACGCTGCCCGTCCCTCGTCCTCTCACCCTGCCCGACCCTCTCCCTCTAACGCTGTCCGTCCCTCTCCCTCTCACGCTGCCCGTCGCTCTCCCTCTCATGCTGCCCATCGCTCTCCCTCTCACGCTGCCCGTCCCTCTCCCTCTCACACTGCCCATCCCACTCCCTCTCACGCTGCCCGTCCCTCTCCCTCTCATGCTGCCCGTCCCTCTCCCTCTCACGCTGCCCATCCCTCCCCCTCTCATGCTGCCTGACCCTCTCCCTCTCACGCTGCCCGTCGCTCTCCCTCTCACGCTGCCTGTCCCTCTCCCTCTGACGCTGCTCGTCCCTCTCCCTCTCATGCTGCCCGTCGCTCTCCCTCTAACGCTGCCCGTCCCTCTCCCTCTTAGCTGCCCGTCCCTCTCCCTCTCACGCTGCCCGTCGTTCTCCCTCTCACGCTGCCCGTCGCTCTCCCTCTCACGCTGCCTGTCCCTCTCCCTGTCACGCTGCCCGTCCCTCTCCCTCTCGCGCTGCCCGTCCCTCTCCCTCTCACGCTGCCCATCACTCTTCCTCTCACGCTGCCCGTCCCTCTCCCTCTCACGAATCCCGTTGCTCTCCCTCTCCCGCTGCCCTTCCCTCTAACTCTGCCTGTCCCTCTCCCTCTCACAATGCCCGTCCCTCTTCCTCTAACGCTGTCCGTCCCTCTTCCTCTCACGCTGCCCGTCCCTCTCCCTGTCACGCTGCCTGTCCCTCTTCCTCTCACGCTGCCCGTCCCTCTTCCTCTCACGCTCCCTGTCCCTCTCCCTCTCACGCTGCTCGTTCCTCTCCCTCACATGCTGCCCGTCCCTCTCCCTCTCACGCCGCCCGTCCCTTTCCCTCTAAGGTGCCAATCGCTCTCCCAGTCACGCTGCCCATCCCTCTCCCACTCATGCTGCCGGTGCTCTCCCTCTCCCGCTGCCTGTACGTCTCCCACTCTCGCTGCCCGTCCCTCTCCCTCTAAGCTGCCCATCGCTCTCCCTGTCACGCTGCCTGTCCCTCTCCCACTCATGCTGCCGGTGCTCTCCCTCTCACGCTGCCTGTCCCTCTCCCTCTCGCGCCGCCCGTCCGTCTCCCTCTCACGCTGCCCTTCCCTCTCCCTCTCATGCTGCCCGTCACTCTCCGTCTCATGCTGCCCGTCCCTCTCCCTCTCACGCTGCCCGTCCCTCACCCTCTCATGCTGCCCGGCCCTCTCCCTCTCACGCTGCCAATTCCTCTCCCTCTCACGCTGCGCGTCCCTCTCCCTCTCACGCTGCCCGTCCCTCTCTCTCTCACGCTGCTCGTCACTCTCCCTCTCACGCTGCCTGTCCCTCCCCCTGTCACACTGCCCGTCCCCCTTCCTCTCACGCTGTCCGTCCCTCTCGCTCTCACGCTGCCCGTCCCTCCCCCTCTCACGCTGCCCGTCGCTCTCCCTCTCACGCTGCCCGTCGCTCTCCCTCTCACGCTGCTCTTCCCTCTCCCTCTCACGCTGCCCGTCCCTCTCCCTCTCACGCTGCCCGTCCCTGTCCCTCTAAGCTGCCAATGTTCTCGCTGTCACGCTGCCTGTCCCTCTCCCAATCATGCTGCGAGTTGCTCTCCCTCTCAAGCTGCCTATCCCTCTCCCTCTCGCGCTGCCCGTCCCTCTCCCTCTCACGCTGCCCGCCCCACTCCCTCTCATGCTGCCCGTCCCTCTCCCTCTCATGCTGCCCGTCCCTCTGCCTCTCATGCTGCCCGTCCCTCTTCCTCTCACACTGCCCGTCCCTCTCGCTCTCACGCTGCCCATTTGTCTCCCTCTCACGCTGCCCGTCGCTCTCCCTCTACCACAGCCCGTCCCTCTCCCTCTGACGCTGCCCGTCCCTCTCCCTCTCACGCTGCCCGTCCCTCTTCCTCTCACCCTGCCCGACCCTCTCCCTCTAACGCTGTCCGTCCCTCTCCCTCTCACGCTGCCCGTCGCTCTCCCTCTCACGCTGCCCATCGCTCTCCCTCTCACGCTGCCTGTCGCTCTCCCTCTCCCGCTGCCCATCCCTCTCCCTCTAACGCTGTCTGTCCCTCTCCCTCTGACGCTGGCCGTCCCTCTACTTCTCACACTGCCCAACCCTCTCCCTCTCACGCTATCCATCCCTCTTCCTCTCACGCTGCCCGTCCCTCTCCCTCTCACGCTGCCCGTCGCTCTCCCTCTCACGCAGCCTGACCCTCTCCCTCTCACGCTGCCCGTCACTCTCCCTCTCACACTGCCCGTCACTCTCCCTCTCACGCTGCCCGTCACTCTCCCTCTCACGCTGCGTCTCCCTCTTCCTCTCACGCTGCCCCACCCTCTCCGTCTCATGCTGCCCGTTGCTCTCCCTCTAACGCTGCCTGTCCCTCTCCCTCTCACGCTGCCCGTCCCTCTCCCTCTCACGCTGCCCGTCGTTCTCCCTCTCACGCTGCCTGTCGCTCTCCCTCTCACGCTGCCCGTCGCTCTCCCTCTCACGCTGCCTGTCCCTCTCCCTGTCACGCTGCCCGTCCCTCTCCCTCTCGCGCTGCCCGTCCCTCTCCCTCTCACGCTGCGCATCACTCTTCCTCTCACGCTGCCCGTCCCTCTCCCTCTCACGCATCCCGTTGCTCTCCCTCTCCCGCTGCCCTTCCCTCTAACTCTGCCTGTCCCTCTCCCTCTCACAATGCCCGTCCCTCTTCCTCTAACGCTGTCCGTCCCTCTTCCTCTCACGCTGCCCGTCCCTCTCCCTGTCACGCTGCCTGTCCCTCTTCCTCTCACGCTGCCCGTCCCTCTTCCTCTCACGCTCCCTGTCCCTCTCCCTCTCACGCTGCTCGTTCCTCTCCCTCTCATGCTGCCCGTCCCTCTCCCTCTCACGCCGCCCGTCCCTTTCCCTCTAAGGTGCCAATCGCTCTCCCAGTCACGCTGCCTATCCCTCTCCCACTCATGCTGCCGGTGCTCTCCCTCTCCCGCTGCCTGTACGTCTCCATCTCGCGCTGCCCGTCCCTCTCCCTCTAAGCTGCCCATCGCTCTCCCTGTCACGCTGCCTGTCCCTCTCCCACTCATGCTGCCGGTGCTCTCCCTCTCACGCTGCCTGTCCCTCTCCCTCTCGCGCTGCCCGTCCCTCTCCCTCTCACGCTGCCCTTCCCTCTCCCTCTCATGCTGCCCGTCACTCTCCGTCTCACGCTGCCCGTCCCTCTCCCTCTCACGCTGCCTGTCCCTCTCCCTCTCATGCTGCTCATCCCTCCTTCTCATGCTGCCCGTCCCTCTCCCTCTCCTGCTGCCAGTCCCTCTCCCTCTAAGCTGCCCATCGCTCTCCCTCTCACGCTGCCCGTCACTCTTCCTCTCATGCTGACTGTCCCTCTCCCTCTCACGCTGCCCGTCCCTCTCCCTCTCACACTGCCCATCCCTCTCCCTCTCATGCTGCCCGTCCCTCTCCCTCTCACGCTGCCCATCCCTCTCCCTCTCATGCTGCCCGTCCCTCTCCCTCTCGCACTGCCCGTCCTTCTCCCTCTTACGCTGTCCATCACTCTCCCTCTCACGCTGCCCATCCCTCTCCCTCTCCAGCTGCCCATCCCTCACTCTCTCATTTGGCCCTTTCCTCTCCCTCTCACGCTGCCCATACCTCTCCCTCTCAAACTGCCCGGCCCTCTCCCTCTCACGCTGCCATCGCTCTTCCTGTCACGCTGCCTGTCCCTCTCCCACTTGTGCTGCCCGTCGCTCTCCCTCTCATGCTGCCTGTCCCTCTCCCTCTCATTCTGCCCGTCGGTCTCCCTCTAACGCTGCCCGTCCCTCGCCCTCTCACGCTGCCCGTCCCTCTCCCTCTCACGCTGCCCGTCGTTCTCCCTCTCACGCTGCCTGTCGCTCTCCCTCTCACGCTGCCCGTCGCTCTCCCTCTCACGCTGCCTGTCCCTCTCCCTCTCACGCTGCCCGTCCCTCTCCCTCTCGCGCTGCCCGTCCCTCTCCCTCTCATGCTGCCCATCACTATCCCTCTCACGCTGCCCGTCCCTTTCCCTCTCACGCTGCACGTCCCTCTCCCTCTCACGCTGCCCATCGCTCTCGCTCTCACGCTGCCCGTCGCTCTCCCTCTCACGCTGACGGTCTCTCTCCCTCTCACGCTGCCCGTCCCTCTCCCTCTCACGCTTCCCGTCACTCTCCATCTCGCGCTGCCTGTCCCTCTCCCTCTGACGCTGCCCGTTCCTCTCCCTCGCACGCGGCCCATCCCTCTCCCTCTCACGCTTCCCCTCCCTCTCCCTCGCAGGCTGCCAATTCCTCTCCCTCTCATGCTGCCCATCCCTCTCCCTCTCATGCTGCCCGTCCCTCTCCCTCTCACGCTGCCCATCCCTCTCCCTCTAACGCTGCCCGTCCCTCTCCTTCTCACGCTGCCCGTCCCTCTTCCTCTCATGCCGCCTGTCCCTCTCCCTCTCACGCTGTCCGTCCCTCTCCCTCTCACGCTTGTTGGTGCAACCTATGGCTTGCACTCGGCTTGTCGTCCTTGTTTGTGTGTGTGCATGCATGGCATGGAATGAATTGTGAGTCTATGTCATTGCTATCCAGTGCTTGTGTGTGTGTTTGAATGGTGTATCACAATGTGGTTTGTGTCGGTCAAGACATTAGCGAGTTTTTACAACTCGCATGTCAAGTCGTCGTTTGTGTGTCACATGTGTTTTTTCTATTTTGTCGAGTGTGAAGTGTCCATCGCGTCGCAGGTGTGTGCAGCAAGCCGCTATCAACTCAAGAAGAATTTATCTTGCAGATCCAAGACCAAGAGCTCAAGATTTCAAGCCCAAGGGACGCGGATAAATATGAAATTGTGAAAATAGTAACGCTACTTCGTGTAGTGTTACATTTCACTTGGTGTAGCCCCTTGGAGGGTTGGTTTCGAGACTCTTCGTGGTTGGGGACTCTGTGGTGGTGTACCACCAACCTGGACCTCGGCTCTTGGGGTATGTAGAGGCTGGGAACCATGTCCCTCTCGAATTCTTCTTCCTAAGTTTTTGTACTCCTAAGACTATAGTGGCTGCTGTACCTCCTGCCAGTCAAACCGCCATAGCGTCGTCAAATCTTCATGGAATTTCATGATTAAATTTGCTGCTGATAGACAACACCAACCCGCTTCAGTTCCAACTTACAGATCACCGTTTACGTTAACGAGCAGATCGTTATCAATATTTGAAGCCGTCTGATGGAAATCCGACTATGCTCTCTATCTCTCATTATAGGCACATCTGAGCCTATTGTGATAATAACAACGCTGCTCGTCGCTCTCCCTCTAACGCTGCCCGTCCCTCTCCCTCTCACGCTGCCCGTCGCTCTCCCTCTCAAACTGCCCGTCCCTCTCCTTGTCACGCTGCCTGTCCCTCTCCCACTCATGCTGCCCGTCGCTCTCCTTCTCACGCTGCCTGTACCTCTCTCTCTCGCGCTGCCCGTCCCTCTCCCTCTCATGCTGCCCGTCCCTCTCCCTCTCATGCTGCCCGTCCCTCTCCCTCTCACGCTGCCCTTCCCTCTCCCTCTCACGCTGCCCGTCCCTCTTCCTCTCACACTGCCCGTCCCTCCCCCTCTCACGCTGCCTGTCCCTCTCCCTCTCACACTGCCTGTCCCTCTCCCTCTCACGCTGCCCATCCCTCTCCCTCTCATGCTGCCCGTCGCTCTCCGTCTCACGCTGCCCGTCCCTCTCCCTCTCCCGCTGCCCGTCCCTCACCCTCTCATGCTGCCCGTCCCTCTCCGTCTCACGCTGCCAATTCCTCTCCCTCTCCAGCTGCCCGTCCCTCTCCCTCTCACGCTGCCCGTCCCTCTCGCCCTCATGCTGCTCGTCCCTCTCCCTCTCACGCTGCTCGTCCCTCCCTCTCATGCTGCCCATCCCTCTCCCTCTAACGCTGCCCGTCCCTCTCCCTCTCACGCTGCCCGTCCCTCTTCCTCTCACGCTGCCCAACCCTTTCCCTCTCACGCTGTCCGTCCCTCTCCCTCTCACGCTGCCCGTCGCTCTCTCTCTCACGCTTCCCGTCCCTCTCGCTCTCACGCTGCCCGTCCCTCTCCCTCTCACGCTGCTCGTCCCTCCCTCTCATGCTGCCCATCCCTCTCCCTCTAACGCTGCCCGTCCCTCACCCTCTCACGCTGCCCGTCCCTCTTCCTCTCACGCTGCCCAACCCTTTCCCTCTCACGCTGTCCGTCCCTCTCCCTCTCACGCTGCCCGTCGCTCTCTCTCTAACGCTGCCCTCCTTCTCCCTCTCACGCTGCCCATCCCTCTCCCTCTCACGCTGCCTGTTGCTCTCCCACTCACGCTGCCTGACCCTCTCCCTCTTACGCTGCCCGTTGCTCTCCCTCTCACGTTGCCTGTCCCTCTCCCTCTCACGCTGCCCGACCCTCTCCCTCTCATGCTGTCCGTCCCTCTCCTTCTCACGCTGCCTGTCCCTCTCTCTCTCACGCTGCCTGTCGCTCTCCCTCTCAAGCTGCCCGTCCCTCTCCCTCTCACGCTGCCCGTCCCTCTCCCTCTCACGCTGCCCGTCCCTCTTCCTCTCACGCTGCCCGTCCCTCTCCCTCTCACGCTGCCCATCCCTCTCCCTCTCACGCTGCCCGTCCCTCTCCCTCTCACGCTGCTCATCACTCTCCCTCTCACGCTGCCCGACCCTCTCCCTCTCCAGCTGCCCATCACTCTCCCTCTCACGCTGCCCATCCCTCTCCCTCTCACGCTGCCTGTCCCTTTCCCTCTCTGGTTGCCTGTCGCTCTCCGTCTCACCCTGCCTGTCCCTCTCCCTCTCACGCTGCCCATCCCTCTCCCTTGCACGCTGCCAATTCCTCTCCCTCTCATGCTGCCCGTCCCTCTCCCTCTCACGCTGCCCGTCCCTCTCCCTCTCACGCTTCCCGTCACTCTCCCTCTGACGCTGCCTGTCCCTCTCCCTGTCATGCTGCACGTCCCTCTCCCTCTCATACTGCCCGTCTCTCATGCTGCCTTTCCCTCTCCCTCTCACGCTGCCCGTCGACCTGCAGGAACTCGATCGTGCGCTCCACTTCTTTGTCTCAATCCCGACGATCGGCGTGACCTACCACAAAAACGCTGCTACCAAGACCGAACTTCTCGGCTACGTCGATGCAGACCATGCCGGCGATAAGGACAACAGACGCAGCGACGGGCAGCGTAAGAGGGAGAGGGACGGGCAGCGTGAGAGGGAGAGGGATGGGCAGCATGGGAGGGAGAGGGATGGGCAGCGTGAGAGGGAGAGGGATGGGCAGCTGGAGAGGGAGAGCGACAGGCAGTGTGAGAGGTAGAGCGACGGGCAGCGTGAGAGGGAGAGGGGAGGGCAGCGTGAAAGGGAGAGGGACGGGCAGCTTGAGAGGGAGAGGGACGGGCAGCGAGAGAGGGAGAGGGATGGGCAGCGTGAGAGGGAGAGGGACAGGCAGCGTGAGAGGGAGAGCGATGGGCAGCGTGAGAGGGAGAGGGATGGGCCGTTTGAGAGGGAGAGCGACGGGCAGCATGAGAGGGAGAGGGACGGGCAGCGTTAGAGGGAGAGCGACAAGCAGCGTGAGAGGGAGAGGGACGAGTAGCGTGAGAGGGAGAGGGACGAACAGCGTGAGAGGGAGAGGGACGGGCAGCGTGAGAGGGAGAGGGACGGGCAGTTTTAGAGGGAGAGGAATTGGCAGCGTGAGAGGGAGAGGGACGGGCAGCGTGAGAGGGAGAGGGACGGGCAGCGTGAGAGGGTGAGGGATGGGCAGCGTGAGTGGGAGAGGGATGGGCAGCATGAGACAGAGGTAGCGAGCTGGCTAGTGGCGTAGGAGAGACGAGGACGACAGGTGACGACGATGAACAGCAGGCAGCCCAGTTTTTGCTGATATTCTTGGATGCCCACTAGCGAGGTGGTTGACGCGGGAGCTTGCGGCGCCTATGTGTACAGAGTAGTGAGGGGTGGCGGGGAGAGGTCGAACCTTCGAGCGATGGTTTTGGCGTATTTCGATGCCGAGAGGTGGATGGTGTCTGGATTGTCGGTGACATTGAGGCCGAGATACTGCATCACTGTTGGCGATACGGTGATCGTTCGTTGGAGTTCCAGTTCTCTCTCGAACCAGACGGTGATGGAGGCGATGGGGCCGACGTAGAGCAAGTCGTCCATGTAGACTATCAGCAGGACATAGTCGCCGCTACGCGACAGCCGGTACATGCCCTGGTCATGGGGGAGCTGGGCGAAGCCCATGGTGGTTAGGATCCGGTGCAAGTACTGCTGCCACAGGCGTGGGGTCTGCTTGATCCCATAGAGAGATTTGACTAGCTAGTAGACGAGTGTTGGGTCGTCGACGTAGGCATGTGGCTGCTCGACGAAGATGTCAGCATTGACGGGGGCGTAAAGGAATGCGGTGGCGACGTCGATATGTCGCAGAGGAAGGCGGCTGGCGGCGGCGACGGCGAGGAGAATTCTGAGTGAAGTGTGGTGACTGACTAGAGCGAAGGTCTCGGTGTATTCGTTGCCGTACTTCATGTTGAAGCCGCGAACCACCCATCGTGCCTTGAAGCGTTCGATGGTTTCATCTGCATTTGATTTCACACGGAAAACCCACTTCCCGGAGAGAATGGTTTTCCCCTTCGTCTGAGAAAAGGGAATCAGCTTCCAAGTGTTTCTCTTGTGCAGTGCCGCTAATTCTCGATCCATTGCCTCCCTCCGTTTTTCCCTGTGTGGTCCTTGCTGTGCTCGCTTGACGGTCTTTGGTTCCTCGGCTGGCGACGGTGAGGACGGAGGATGCACGGCTGCTACAAGTTTTAGGATCTGCAGGCCAGTCTCGGTGTAGCAGGGGAGTATTGGATCCGCGGGATAGTCTGCTTCGTCTCCCGCTTCAGGATCAGGTACGAAACCGGGTCCTACTCGTTCTGAAACGTTGGTGTTGACGATGTAAGGAGTTACGTAACCAGTGTCGGCGATGTGGTAGAATGCTTCGGCATTCGCACTTTTGCGAGGGTTCTCTTCGTCCATCTGTATGTTGATGGAGCAATAAGGAAGTGGTCCCACAGCTGCTGACGCGTCCGGGACGTTCTGCTCCTCCAGGTCAGCTTCTTCTTCGGTCGAAGCAAATGCGCGTGCGCTAGCAAAACCACCAGATGGGTCTTGATTTGCTGCGATGTTCTACAGGTAACGGTTGAGTGTGAGGTTCTCGTAGAAAATGACGTCACGTGCTCGCTGGGAAAACCAACCAGCGCATGCACTTTGTGGACGCTACTGTACCATGCAGCCAAACACTCATAATAATTTTGCGCTGCCGTGCTTCCTGGTCCACAGCAGATGAGGTGATGCATTGTTTGGCAGGGAGCTTGACGACAGAAGATTCTGCAGCATGACGGCATGGTTCATCGCCTCCGGCCACTGCGAGTTGGGTAGTCGCATCCCTGTCAGCAGCTTCCTCATGGTGCTCTGGAGGGTTCTGTTCATCCTCTCTGATACACCATTCTGTTGGTGAGCATAGGGGAGGGTGACGAGCCTCTTGATTCCTTTATCAGCGAGCTAGTCCCTGAATCGCAGTGACTGGTATTCCATCGCCCCGTCCGTCTGAAAACATTTCAGCTTCGTGTCTCCCTCCCGTTCTACTGTAGCGAGCTAGGCGATGAAGGCAGAGAAGGCGAGGTCGCGTGACGGTAGATTAAGATGCCTGATGTACCGTGTCGCAGCATCGATGAAGTTGATTACGTAGTTGAGGTCGGCCTGACCGACTTCTCGCGGGATATACAGTGTATCGCTGTATACCTTTTCCAGTGGAGCGTACTCTGGTGCGCTTGGGTTGTGATGTGACGGGAACGGTTGACGAGGAAGATCTGCTTCTGGGCAGATAAAACAAGTGCGTCAAGGTTGTCGAAGTTCACGGCCATTGAGAAGTAGAAGAGCATCCTTGTCCAGGACATTCGCACGAATAGTGTTGAGTAGTCTTGAATGGTCGGAGTGACCTAACCGTTGATGCCAAGTTTCCTCTCTCGCTTTGAGTCCCACTGATCGGCGGTACACGTCCAAGTTGGCATAGAAGGCGGAGACGGTCGCATCGCTTCGGTGCTGCATCGCGGGGATGTGCCTTTTGCTGCTCGGCGTCGGTTGGTGGTGATTCGTCAACAGGATCTGTTTCAGGCGGAGCTTCTTCGACAGGTGGCGCAGACGAAGTCCCAGCAATGGGAATGGCAGGAAGTGCTTGTGTCGGTGCTTGTGGTTCAGCCGCGTGTTCCTCTGCTTCTTGTGCCTCTACTTCTCGCATGACTGCTAAGGCACGTGTGTTCTCTGTTTCAGGGGTGGTGTTGGAGTACCAGAAACCATCGCGGTCGAATCCGGGGTCAAGATCCGGCGGGTGCGTCCAGGGCACGAAGGAGACGATGCCATCGCTGTCAGCAGTCCTGCGGTCTAGAATGAAATCCAAGACGAAGACGCCATGCTTCTGGATGGCTCTGCCGATGAAGTGACCGCCCTTCTCGTGGTAGAGACGGAACTCCCGGTCGAAGCTGTCACACTCCAGGTGAATGCCCTTCGACATTAGCTGGTTGTTACTTAGTAGATTGTAGCCAGGGTTGTCGACGATGAGCACTCTTGACATCTGTAGTATCACGTTTTTCTCACTGGAATGTAACTGAACGACCCCTTGTTTCCTTGTGCACAGGTTTTGGTTGTTGGGGACAGTAATAACGACGTCTCGGTTCAGAGTTTTCTCGCGCTGGACGAAGCGTGTTGAAGAACACATATGTTGTCCACAGCAGCTGTCACAAAACCATGTGTCGCGGCCGGACGGTTCGTCGCGAGCTATTGCAGCGTAAGTCGGGTTCAGTTGGAGTCGGGGCTGGGGGTTGTTCGTCGAGATCGCTGTGAGGCGGGGAGACGCATAAATCTGCTCGTGCCATGCATCTGATGACATTTCGTGCATCTTGTGCAGGGCGGTTCGTCGGAGCTGGTGGGCGATGCTGAGTCGAAGCGATCAGATTTGGTGACGGGCGTGGCGCTCGAGGTTGATACAGCGGCTGCTGCTGCTCCTGCTGTTGTTGTTGCCTTGGACAATACGGGGGTATGTGTCGCTTCTGTTGATGGTTGAATGCAAGTTGCTGACTTGGTTTCTTGGAGTGTCGTTCTTCGTACAAATCCATGTCTTGCTGTTCGGCGTGGAGCTCCGCGCACAAGTGCATCTCGGAGATTATTCCGTGAGCACGTAGAAGGGAACACGCCGTACGCCACTGGGGACCGAGACCAGCAAGAACGACCGTGTCGAACGAATCCTCCGATAAGTGCCCTCCGCTTCGTAGAAGCTTGTCGCGTAAGCCTCTGCAATGATTGATGTAAAGCATCGCCTTTTCTTCTGGTTGCATTTGGATTGTCGTGAGTTGTGCCATTAGTCGGCTCTGTGTTACTTTGTCAATTGCTTGGTAGACGCTCTTCAGATGATAGTATGCCAGTACGGCGGAGTTGCCGAAGTTGCGATACGTGCGAATGCTTTGTTGTTCTGTTGATGTCAGGTTGCGCAAGAGGATGGTGAAGGCCATCAACGATTGATAAGTGTAGATCTTCTTCTCTTGAGTAGTCCCGTTTAGAAGAAAGGGCCAGGAACCAAGAAGCCAAGGATTTGCACGCCGTCCATCAGCAACTCAAACTTGAAGCTCCAAACGAAGAAGTCCTTCCCGGTGAAAGGTGAGGAGATCTGGAGTTTCAGAATGTTGTTGAATTGTTGTTGCATGGTGACGATGTCTGATTGCTTGTCAGCTATCTCTGAGTCCACTGCTGGTGCGGGAGTCGACAGGAAGGTAAACGAGCCTGGCGAGGGCTAGTAGGATTGGTGTTGTGTAGGCTGTGCGCCTTTTGCATACGATGCGCCATCGAGGCTCATTGGGACTGCCCCATTTAATTGCTGTGTGCCGATTGAGAAGGTGCCGAAGACTGCTCGTAGGTCGACATGAAGGAGAACTTCTCCATTAGATTCGGGTCCATGCCCGTGGAGGAAGCCACTGGTTGCGTGGAGGCTCTTGCAGCTGCGACTGCCTCAGTCTGTAGTCCGGAGATTGGGGGTGCAGAGGGGGATCTAGTAGAGGATCCATCGCCCTTAGATGGCGCCATGTCTTTGTATCCTTGATTGATAAACTGAAGTTGTAGCAAGTGATTCTTCAAACGCGTTAGAAACTCACTGGGGGAGTTTGTAACAGGAGCGTAGCTTCCGACTAGCTCTCATACCATGTTGGGCTGAGAATAGCCCTAGGATCTTTTCAGAAGACTAAGTCCTTGTAACAGAGTGCTTGATAGCATAGCGGAAGTCTTGAGTTGAACCCTTTACTGGTATGTGAGAACAAGCGCTTGATTATAACAAAGGGATACAAGGTTTATATAATAATACAGGGGAATGTGAAAATTCTAATTGCATGTGCACTTCAAGGGGTACATTTCTTTTTACGACTCGATAAGGCGACTCGGGTAATCACTCGTACTGTAATATCGGGACGGTTATTTGTCCTTGCTGTCGCTCTGACTCTTGATTCTTACATTCTGACTGTTGGGTTGCACGGTCAACGGTCTGCGACCGTTACCCTTTTGTAACCTCTGCGGGGTATCGTAACTGTGTCAACTGTCGGTAGTACTGTAGCTGTATTGACTCGGTGATCCTCGCTGTTACAGCCTTCGCGTATTCGTACACTCATGCGAGACTCCAGAAATATCATGAGCTCTTTTTGTCCGATACCATGTCGAGCTCAAAGACAGGCACGACATGGTACCAGAGCAGTCCGATCCTGCCGGTCATCACGCTTCCGCAGCGTCCTCTCACCTCTCCCATCACTTACGCGCCGGTGTGGCGGCCATGTTGTGCTGCCACGGCAGCCTTTATCCACTGCCCTGGCAGCCCCAATGCGCTGCCGTGGCATCGACGCCAGGCCTCGTGGCATCGACGCCAGGCCTGGTGGCATCGTCGTGCTGCCGTAGCGGCGTCGACGCGCCAGCGCACGGACAGCAGCGGCCAGCGCCCGGTTTTAGCGCCGTCCAACTCTCCCGCACGCCAGTAAGCGCCGCGCCAGCCATGGCGCCTCGCTGAAGATTCGTCCCCCCCCCCCTCCCCTCCTCTGCCTTTCCCCTCCTCCCCGTCGCAGCTGCTGGCGGCCTCGTGCTGTCCTCCCCTTCGTCGTCGCAGTGTGAGCCACGTCGCCGGGTGCCTCGGGCGCCGCCGCCGCCGCCGCCGCCGGGTGCCTCGACGCAGGTGCTGCAAGCCCTGCCGCTGCCGCCACCGCCGCTGCGACCCACCGTCGACTTCGCCACCTCGATTGCCAAGGGGTCGACCGGCTGGTCGACGCCACAGCTGCTGCAGGGCATGGGGGTGCTGCGTGTGGGGTGGGTTCGCCACTACCAAGCCTAGGGTGTGTGTCAAATTTTATATTTATATATATATATATATATATATTTGTTTAGGCTTGGTAGATGTGCTACATTACTGGATCCTACTGTAGAGGGGACAACCCCCCCTTCTTGTATCTCTTCCTCTTCTTAGTCAGCACCCGGGTGACCTCACCCTCCCCGCCTTTGTCACCGCCCTGTCTGCGATAGAGACCCGCCAGCGCACTATCGCTCAGTCTAGCGGTACTGCGCCGGTCCCTATCTTTGGGGCTGTGCTCCCTCCCAGTGGGGGGTGGGGCTGGGGAGGTTGGAGGAGGTGGGGGCGGAGTGGGGGCTTCGGACGAGGGGCCTGGGGCTGGTGCCCCGGAGCAGCAGCAACAGCAGACGCAGCCTCAGCAGCAGCAGCAGCAGCCGCAGCAGCAGTCGCTGTGGGGACCCCCGCCGCCGTGGAGGACTGGCGGCACTGGTGGCGGTGGTCGTGGTGGTGGCGGCTGTAGCTCGGTGTCAGGTGGCGGCTCCAGTGCGGTCACCTGTCAGTACCAGATTCAGACCGGCCCCCGCCGCGGCACCGTCTGGTCCCGGTCCGGCCACACCGCCGACCACTACTACCGCCGCCTGGACGACCTTTTCCGCCACCGCTTTGGTCCCACGTTGGACCCTCCTGACTGGTACGCCATGGCTCGCCGTCGCATGCCTGTCTTTGAGCTCGACACTTTTATCATTTCCAACACCAGCTTGTTAAAATTATATAAGTTACATACAATTGATAGGCTTGGTAGTTGTTACTGAACCATATTGTAGAGGGTACAATCCCCTCCTTGTACCCCTCTCTCTTCCTAATCGAACACTCTCTTTTCTCTCGTCAAATCTTCCTAGCTAACTCTTGGCCGTCATTTCATGGCGGCCTTCTCGTTCCTAGCTAGTTCACTTCACAACATGGTATCGAGAGCAGGACGCCCTTCCTGGGCCTGCTCCCCTCCGCGTTTCCGCTGTGTTCTCGTTCACTGCCTTCCGACTTCCTGCCGCCGTGGCAGCTTCTCCGAGATGCCGCGGCGGCTTCTTTTAGTGCCACCGTCTCAGCGTCAACGAGCAGCTGCAGCGACGACGCCGCGCTGTGGTGGCGCCGTCGTAGTTCCGTGGTGCGTCGTCGGCCTGGTGCCGACGCGCACGTCTTGCGTCGCTGCTGAAAAGCAGCCCGCCCTCCCGCCAGTAAGCGTGGCGCCAGCAATGGCGCCGCGCTGAAGAATCTGTAGCTCCGCCCCTTCCCCCCTTTCCTCGGTCCTCTCCTCTTCGTCTCAGCCGTCGCCAGTCTCTCGCCGGTCGTCCCCCCTGTCGCGGAGTATGGACACGCCGCCGGAAGGGCGGGGGCCGCTGCACGCCCGCCACCGTAAGCCGAAGCCGTCGCCGTCGCCGCAGGCCTGTTGCCGCCGCACGCCCGTCGTCGCCGTCGCTGTGGCCGCTGCCGGGTCTGCCGCCGTCGCCATCTCCAGGGCCCTGGGGTCGGCCCTGCTGGAATAGTTGTGACTGCTGGGAATGGGGGTGCTAGGTTAGGGGGTGTGGGGGTGTGTGACTACCAAGCCTAGGGGGTGTGTTAAAATTATAGAAGTTATATATAATTGATAGGCTTGGTAGTTGTTACTGAACCGTATTGTAGAGGGTACAATCCCCTCCTTGTACCCCTCTCTTCCTAATCGAACACTCTCTTTTCTCTCGTCAAATCTTCCTAGCTAACTCTTGGCCGTCATTTCATGGCGGCCTTCTCGTTCCTAGCTAGTTCACTTCACAACACAGCTAGCCGCCTGATACAGTCGCACACCGCCCGCTTTCTGTCAAGTTTGTCGAATCGCTCAACCAATCAGGATGCCATGCAATGAGAATTTATAACGCGGGTTGTCAGATCCGCGTTGTTGCATTACGCAGAGCCGGCTTTGGTGGGTCTAGACTCTAGGTCCAACAATGAGTAGATCCAACTTCGTAGGAATCCGCCGTAAATTTGTCATACCGTACCATGGCATCCTCGGACACGCGTAGTACGGTACATTACAACATGGCTATCTGTTTGCGCGCTCAAAACCATA
>BQMB01001940.1:0-130845 GCA_027943415.1 Closterium sp. NIES-67
AGAGCAGGGAGCCATGGGAGCATGGGAGCAAGGGAGCATGGAGCATGGGAGCAGGGGAGCATGGGAGCAGGGGAGCATGGGAGCATGGGAGCATAGGAGCATGGAGCATGGGAGCATGGGAGCAGAGGAGCATGGGAGCATGGGAGCATGGGAGCATGGGGTGCATGGGAGCACGGGAGCACGGGAGCATGGAAGCATGGGTGCATGGGAGAAGTATGGGGAGCACACAAGCAGGGGAGCATGGGAGCAGGGGAGTTTGGGAGGAGGGGAGCATGGGAGCACGGGAGCATGGGAAGCTGGGAGCATGGGAGCATGGGAGCATGGGAGCATGGGAGCATGGGAGCATGGGAGCATGGGAGCATGGGAGCATGGGAGCATGGGAGCATGGGAGCACGGGAGCACGGGAGCATGGGAGCATGGGAGCATGGGAGCAAGGGAGCATGGGAGCATGGGAGCATGGGAGCAGGGGAGCAAGGGAGCAGGGGAGCAGGGGAGCATGGGAGCAAGGGAGCATGGGAGCATGGGAGCATGGGAGAATGGGAGCATGGGAGCATGGGAGCATGGGAGCATGGGAGCATGGGAGCTGGGGAGCAAGGGAGCAGGGGAGCATGGGAGCATGGGAGCATGGGAGCATGGGAGCATGGGAGCATGGGAGCATGGGAGCATAGGAGCATGGGAGCATGGGAGCATGGGAGCATGGGAGCATGGGAGAATGGGGAGCATGGGAGCATGGGAGAAGGGGAGCATGGAGCAGGGGAGCATGGGAGCAGGGGAGCAGGGGAGCAGGGGAGCAAGGGAGCAGGGGAGCATGGGAGCATAGGAGCAGGGGAGCATGGGAGCATGGGAGCATGGGAGCATGGGAGCATGGGAGCATGGGAGAATGGGAGCATGGGAGCAGGGGAGCATGGGAGCATGGGAAGCATGGGAGCAGAGAGAGCATGGGAGCATGGGAGCATGACACCATGGGAGCATGGGAGCATGAGACCATGGGAGCAGGGGAGCATGGGAGCATGGGAGCATGGGAGCATGGGAGCATGAGAGCAGGGGAGAATGGGAGCATGGGAGCATGGGAGCATGGGAGCATGGGAGCATGGGAGCATGAGAGCAGGGGAGCATGGGAGCATGGGAGCATGGGAGCATGGGAGCATGGGAGCATGGGAGCATGGGAGCATGAGACCATGGGAGCAGGGGAGCATGGGAGCATGGGAGCATGGGAGCATGAGACCATGGAGCAGGGAGCATGGGAGCATGGGAGCATGGGAGCATGGGAGCATGGGAGCATGGGAGCATGAGAGCAGGGGAGCATGGGAGCATGGGAGCAAGGGAGCATGGGAGCATGGGAGCAGGGGAGCATGGGAGCAGGGGAGCATGGGAGCATGGGAGCATGGGAGCATGGGAGCATGGGAGCATGGGAGCAGAGGAGCATGGGAGCATGGGAGCATGGGAGCATGGGGTGCATGGGAGCACGGGAGCACGGGAGCATGGGAGCATGGGTGCATGGGAGAAGAATGGGGAGCACACAAGCAGGGGAGCATGGGAGCAGGGGAGGTTGGGAGGAGGGGAGCATGGGAGCACGGGAGCATGGGAGCCTGGGAGCATGGGAGCATGGGAGCATGGGAGCATGGGAGCATGGGAGCATGGGAGCTTGGGAGCATGGGAAGCATGGGAGCACTGGGAGCACGGGAGCATGGGAGCATGGGAGCATGGGAGCAAGGAGCATGGGAGCATAGGAGCATGGGAGCAGGGGAGCAAGGGAGCAGGGGGCAGGGGAGCATGGGGAGCAAGGGAGCATGGGAGCATGGGAGCATGGGAGAATGGGAGCATGGGAGCATGGGAGCATGGGAGCATGGGAGCTGGGGAGCAAGGGAGCAGGGGAGCATGGGAGCATGGGAGCATGGGAGCATGGGAGCATGGGAGCATGGGAGCATGGGAGCATGGGAGCATGGGAGCATGGGAGCATGGGAGCATGGGAGCATGGGAGCATGGGAGCATGGGAGCATGGGAGCATGGGAGAAGGGGAGCATTTGAGCAGGGGAGCATGGGAGCAGGGGAGCAGGGGAGCAGGGGAGCAAGGGAGCAGGGGAGCATGGGAGCAAGGGAGCAGGGGAGCATGGGAGCATGGGAGCATGGGAGCATGGGAGAATGGGAGCATGGGAGCAGGGGAGCATGGGAGCATGGGAGCATGGGAGCAGAGGAGCATGGGAGCATGGGAGCATGAGACCATGGGAGCATGGGAGCATGAGACCATGGGAGCAGGGGAACATGGGAGCATGGGAGCATGGGAGCATGAGAGCAGGGGAGAATGGGAGCATGGGAGCATGGGAGCATGGAGCATGGGAGCATGGGAGCATGGGAGCAATGAGAGCAGGGGAGCATGGGAGCATGGGAGCATGGGAGCATGGGAGCATGGGAGCATGAGACCATGGGAGCAGGGGAGCATGGGAGCATGGGAGCATGGGAGCATGAGACCATGGAGCAGGGGAGCATGGGAGCATGGGAGCATGGGAGCATGGGAGCATGGGAGCATGGGAGCATGAGAGCAGGGAGCATGGGAGCATGGGAGCAAGGGAGCATGGGAGCATGGGAGCAGGGGAGCATGGGAGCAGGGGAGCATGGGAGCATGGGAGCATGGGAGCATGGGAGCATGGGAGCATGGGAGCAGAGGAGCATGGGGTGCATGGGAGCACGGGAGCACGGGAGCATGGGAGCATGGGTGCATGGGAGAAGTATGGGGAGCACACAAGCAGGGGAGCATGGGAGCAGGGGAGGTTGGGAGGAGGGGAGCATGGGAGCACGGGAGCATGGGAGCCTGGGAGCATGGGAGCATGGGAGCATGGGAGCATGGGAGCATGGGAGCATGGGAGCACGGGAGCACGGGAGCATAAGAGCATGGGAAGCATGGGAGCAAGGGAGCATGGGAGCATGGAGCATGGGAGCAGGGGAGCAAGGGAGCAGGGAGCAGGGGAGCATGGAGCAAGGGAGCATGGGAGCATGGGAGCATGGGAGAATGGAGCATGGGAGCATGGGAGCATGGGAGCATGGGAGCATGGGAGCTGGGGAGCAAGGGAGCAGGGGAGCATGGGAGCATGGGAGCATGGGAGCATGGGAGCATGGGAGCATGGGAGCATGGGAGCATGGGAGCATGGGAGCATGGGAGCATGGGGAGCATGGGAGCATGGGAGAAGGGGGGCATGGGAGCAGGGGAGCATGGGAGCAGGGGAGCAGGGGAGCAGGGGAGCAAGGGAGCAGGGGAGCATGGGAGCAAGGGAGCAGGGGAGCATGGGAGCATGGGAGCATGGGAGCATGGGAGCATGGGAGAATGGGAGCATGGGAGCAGGGGAGCATGGGAGCATGGGAGCATGGGAGCATGAGACCATGGGAGCAGGGGAGCATGGGAGCATGGGAGCATGGGAGCATGGGAGCATGAGAGCAGGGGAGAATGGGAGCATGGGAGCATGGGAGCATGGGAGCATGGGAGCATGGGAGCATGGGAGCATGGGAGCATGAGAGCAGGGGAGCATGGGAGCATGGGAGCATGGGAGCATGGGAGCATGGGAGCATGAGACCATGGGAGCAGGGGAGCATGGGAGCATGGGAGCATGGGAGCATGAGACCATGGAGCAGGGGAGCATGGGAGCATGGGAGCATGGGAGCATGGGAGCATGGGAGCATGGGAGCATGAGAGCAGGGGAGCATGGGAGCATGGGAGCATGGGAGCAAGGGAGCATGGGAGCATGGGAGCAGGGGAGCATGGGAGCAGGGGAGCATGGGACCATGGGAGCATGGGAGCATGGGAGCATGGGAGCAGAGGAGCATGGGAGCATGGGAGCATGGGAGCATGGGAGCATGGGAGCATGAGACCATGGGTTTGGAGCATGGGAGCATGGGAGCATGGGAGCATGGGAGCATGAGAGCAGGGGAGCATGGGAGCATGGGAGCATGGGAGCATGGGAGCATGGGAGCATGGGAGCATGGGAGCATGAGAGCAGCGGAGCATGGGAGCATGGGAGCATGGGAGCATAGCATGAGACCATGGGAGCAGGGGAGCATGGGAGCAGGGGAGCAGGGGAGCAGGGGAGCAAGGGAGCAGGGGAGCATGGGAGCAAGGGAGCAGGGGAGCATGGGAGCATGGGAGCATGGGAGCATGGGAGCATGGGAGAATGGGAGCATGGGAGCAGGGGAGCATGGGAGCATGGGAGCATGGGAGCAGAGGAGCATGGGAGCATGGGAGCATGAGACCATGGGAGCATGGGAGCATGAGACCATGGGAGCAGGGGAGCATGGGAGCATGGGAGCATGGGAGCATGGGAGCATGAGAGCAGGGGAGAATGGGAGCATGGGAGCATGGGAGCATGGGAGCATGGGAGCATGGGAGCATGGGAGCATGGGAGCATGAGAGCAGGGGAGCATGGGAGCATGGGAGCATGGGAGCATGGGAGCATGGGAGCATGAGACCATGGGAGCAGGGGAGCATGGGAGCATGGGAGCATGGGAGCATGAGACCATGGAGCAGGGGAGCATGGGAGCATGGGAGCATGGGAGCATGGGAGCATGGGAGCATGGGAGCATGAGAGCAGGGGAGCATGGGAGCATGGGAGCAAGGGAGCATGGGAGCATGGGAGCAGGGGAGCATGGGAGCAGGGGAGCATGGGAGCATGGAAGCATGGGAGCATGGGAGCATGGGAGCAGAGGAGCATGGGAGCATGGGAGCATGAGACCATGGGAGCATGGGAGCATGAGACCATGGGAGCAGGGGAGCATGGGAGCATGGGAGCATGGGAGCATGGGAGCATGAGAGCAGGGGAGCATGGGAGCATGGGAGCATGGGAGCATGGGAGCATGGGAGCATGGGAGCATGGGAGCATGAGAGCAGCGGAGCATGGGAGCATGGGAGCATGGGAGCATGGGAGCATGGGAGCATGGGAGCATGAGACCATGGAGCAGGGGAGCATGGGAGCATGGGAGCATGGGAGCATGAGACCATGGAGCAGGGGAGCATGGGAGCATGGGAGCATGGGAGCATGGGAGCATGGGAGCATGAGAGCAGCGGAGCATGGGAGCATGGGAGCATGGGAGCATGGGAGCATGGGAGCATGGGAGCATGAGACCATGGGAGCAGGGGAGCATGGGAGCAGGGGAGCAGGGGAGGAGGGGAGCAAGGGAGCAGGGGAGCATGGGAGCAAGGGAGCAGGGGAGCATGGGAGCATGGGAGCATGGGAGCATGGGAGCATGGGAGAATGGGAGCATGGGAGCAGGGGAGCATGGGAGCATGGGAGCATGGGAGCAGAGGAGCATGGGAGCATGGGAGCATGAGACCATGGGAGCATGGGAGCATGAGACCATGGGAGCAGGGGAGCATGGGAGCATGGGAGCATGGGAGCATGGGAGCATGAGAGCAGGGGAGAATGGGAGCATGGGAGCATGGGAGCATGGGAGCATGGGAGCATGGGAGCATGGGAGCATGGGAGCATGAGAGCAGGGGAGCATGGGAGCATGGGAGCATGGGAGCATGGGAGCATGGGAGCATGAGACCATGGGAGCAGGGGAGCATGGGAGCATGGGAGCATGGGAGCATGAGACCATGGAGCAGGGGAGCATGGGAGCATGGGAGCATGGGAGCATGGGAGCATGGGAGCATGGGAGCATGAGAGCAGGGGAGCATGGGAGCATGGGAGCAAGGGAGCATGGGAGCAGGGGAGCATGGGAGCAGGGGAGCATGGGAGCATGGGAGCATGGGAGCATGGGAGCATGGGAGCAGAGGAGCATGGGAGCATGGGAGCATGAGACCATGGGAGCATGGGAGCATGAGACCATGGGAGCAGGGGAGCATGGGAGCATGGGAGCATGGGAGCATGGGAGCATGAGAGCAGGGGAGCATGGGAGCATGGGAGCATGGGAGCATGGGAGCATGGGAGCATGGGAGCATGGGAGCATGAGAGCAGCGGAGCATGGGAGCATGGGAGCATGGGAGCATGGGAGCATGGGAGCATGAGACCATGGGAGCAGGGGAGCATGGGAGCATGGGAGCATGGGAGCATGGAGACCATGGAGCAGGGGAGCATGGGAGCATGGGAGCATGGGAGCATGGGAGCATGGGAGCATGGGAGCATGAGAGCAGGGGAGCATGGGAGCATGGGAGCAAGGGAGCATGGGAGCATGGGAGCAGGGGAGCATGGGAGCAGGGGATCATGGGAGCATGGGAGCATGCGGAGCATGGGAGCATGGGAGAATGGGAGAATGGGAGCATGGGAGCAGGGGAGCAAGGGAGCAGGGGAGCATGGGAGCATGGGAGCATGGGAGCATGGGAGCATGGGGTGCATGGGAGCACGGGAGCACGGGAGCATGGGAGCATGGGTGCATGGGAGAAGTATGGGGAGCACACAAGCAGGGGAGCATGGGAGCAGGGGAGGTTGGGAGGAGGGGAGCATGCGAGCACGGGAGCATGGGAGCCTGGGAGCATGGGAGCATGGGAGCATGGGAGCATGGGAGCATGGGAGCATGGGAGCATGGGAGCATGGGAGCATGGGAGCACGGGAGCATGGGAGCATGGGAGCATGGGAGCAAGGGAGCATGGGAGCATGGGAGCATGGGAGCAGGGGAGCAAGGGAGCAGGGGAGCAGGGGAGCATGGGAGCAAGGGAGCATGGGGAGCATGGGAGCATGGGAGAATGGGAGCATGGGAGCATGGGAGCATGGGAGCATGGGAGCTGGGGAGCAAGGGAGCAGGGGAGCATGGGAGCATGGGAGCATGGGAGCAAGGGAGCAGGGGAGCAGGGGAGCATGGGAGCATGGGAGCATGGGAGCATGGGAGCATGGGAGCATGGGAGCATGGGGAGCATGGGAGCATGGGAGAATGGGGGCATGGGAGCAGGGGAGCATGGGAGCATGGGATCATGGGAGCAGAGGAGCAAGGGAGTAGGGGAGCAGGGGAGCTTGGGAGCATGGGAGCATGAGACCATGGAGCAGGGGAGCATGGGAGCATGGGAGCATGGGAGCATGGGAGCATGAGAGCAGGGGAGCATGGGGTGCATGGGAGCACGGGAGCACGGGAGCATGGGAGCATGGGTGCATGGGAGAAGTATGGGGAGCACACAAGCAGGGGAGCATGGGAGCAGGGCAGGATGGGAGGAGGGGAGCATGGGAGCACGGGAGCAGGGGTGCCTGGGAGCATGGGAGCATGGGAGCATGGGACCACGGGAGCATGGGAGCAGGGGAGCATGACACCATGGGAGCAGGGGAGCATGGGAGCATGGGAGCATGGGAGCATGGGAGCATGGGAGCATTGACAGCATGGAGAGCCCGAGAGCATGGGGAGCATGGGAGCATGGGACCACGGGAGCATGGGAGCAGGGGAGCATGACACCATGGGAGCAGGGGAGCATGGGAGTATGGGAGCATGGGAGCTTGGGAGCATGGGAGCATGGGAGCAAGGGAGCATGGGAGCATGGGAGCAGGGGAGCAGGGGAGCATGGGAGCATGGGAGCATGGGAGCATGGGAGCATGGGAGCATGGGAGCATGAGAGCAGGGGAGCATGGGAGCATGGTAGCAAGGGAGCATGGGAGCATGGGAGCAGGGGAGCATGGGAGCAGGGGAGCATGGGAGCATGGGAGCATGGGAGAATGGGAGCATGGGAGCAGGGGAGCAAGGGAGCAGGGGAGCATGGGAGCATGGGAGCATGGGAGGATGGGAGCATGGGGAGCATGGGAGCATGGGAGAATGGGAGCATGGGAGCAGGGGAGCATGGGAGCATGGGAGCATGGGAGCAGAGGAGCATGGGAGCATGGGAGCATGAGACCATGGGAGCATGGGAGCATGAGACCATGGGAGCAGGGGAGCATGGGAGCATGGGAGCATGGGAGCATGGGAGCATGAGAGCAGGGGAGCATGGGAGCATGGGAGCATGGGAGCATGGGAGCATGGGGAGCATGGGAGCATGGGAGAATGGGAGCATGGGAGCAGGGGAGCATGGGAGCATTGGAGCATGGGAGCAGAGGAGCATGGGAGCATGGGAGCATGAGACCATGGGAGCATGGGAGCATGAGACCATGGGAGCAGGGGAGCATGGGAGCATGGGAGCATGGGAGCATGGGAGCATGAGAGCAGGGGAGCATGGGAGCATGGGAGCATGGGAGCATGGGAGCATGGGGAGCATGGGAGCATGGGAGAATGGGAGCATGGGAGCAGGGGAGCATGGGAGCATGGGAGCATGGGAGCAGAGGAGCATGGGAGCATGGGAGCATGAGACCATGGGAGCATGGGAGCATGAGACCATGGGAGCAGGGGAGCATGGGAGCATGGGAGCATGGGAGCATGGGAGCATGAGAGCAGGGGAGCATGGGGAGCATGGGAGCATGGGAGCATGGGAGCATGGGAGCATGGGAGCAGGAGCATGGGAGCATGGGAGCATGGGAGCATGGGAGCATGGGAGAGGGAGCATGGGAGCATGGGAGCATGGGAGCATAGGGGAAGCATGGGGAGCATGGGAGCATGGGGAGGAGCAGAGGGGAGCAGGGGGGAGCATGGGGAGCATGGGAGCATGGGAGCATGGGAGCATGGGAGCATGGGAGCATGGGAGCATGGGAGCATGGGGAGCATGGGAGCAGGGGAGCATGGGAGCATGGGAGCAAGGGAGCATGGGAGCATGGGAGCATGGGAGCATGGGAGCATGGGAGCATGGGAGCATGGGAGCATGGGAGCATGGGAGCATGGGAGCATGGGAGCATGGGAGCAGGGGAGCAAGGGAGCAGGGGAGCAGGGGAGCATGGGAGCATGGGAGTATGGGGAGCATGGGAGCATGGGAGAATGGGAGCATGGGAGCATGGGAGCATGGGAGCATGGGAGCATGGGAGCATGGGGAGCATGGGAGCATGGGAGAATGGGAGAATGGGAGCAGGGGAGCATGGGAGCATGGGAGCAGGGGAGCAAGGGAGCAGGGGAGCAGGGGAGCATGGGAGCATGGGAGCATGGGAGCAGGGGAGCAGGGGAGCATGGGAGCATTGACAGCATGGAGAGCCCGAGAGCATGGGGAGCATGGGAGCATGGGATCAGGGGAGCATGGGAGCATGGGAGCATGGGAGCATGGGAGCAGGGGAGCATGGGAGCATTGACAGCATGGAGAGCCCGAGAGCATGGGGAGCATGGAAGCATGGGAGAGCATGGAGAGCCCGATAGCATGGGAGCATGGGAGCATGGTGCTGCATGCGAGCATGGGGTGCAAGGGAGCTTAGGAGCACGGGAGCATGGGAGCATGGGTGCATGGGAGGAGTATGGGGAGCACGGGAGCATGGGAGCATGGGAGCACGTGAGCATGGGATCATTGGCAGCATGCGAGCAGAAGAGCATGGGAGTGTGACAGGAGGGGGAGTGTGGGGAGACTTGATGGGGGTATGGGGTTGACCCAGGGGTGAACCAGCTTGGGACTGTTGGGGGGAAGTAGAGAGTGTCTGTATGGGGAAGGGGAGGAGACTGCACTCAGCATGGAGGAGACCAGAGCGGGAGAGGAGGATGACAGCAAGGGGAAAGGAGCGTAACAGGAGGGGGAGCGGTGGGGGGATTGGGAGACAGGTGGCGAAAAGGAGGGTCGCTGGAGGCGGAATGGGGGGTGGTGAGGGATGGAGGATGGCCGTATGGGGATTGGAGGAAGCTTGTATGGGGAGCGGTGTGGTCATGTGTTGGGGTTTAGGGTGCTACTTGCATTGTGTGGTGTAAACAAAAGCCATGACATTAGCTGCAGTTTACAAACAATCATATACCATACATGTAACATGGAAATGGCAGGTAGAATGATGTTGGTCTGCTTTTGCCATATTGTAGCGGGCCCCCAACCATGAGCTAGCAGCACCCCCATGCACAAATGCACCCTCAACTGAAACCCATAAAAAAAGGACACATGAAACTGCTGGGATTACCCATTGCCTGCGCAACAGACACATGAAACTACCACACACATTGCGTGCCCTGCCTTGGCAGCGAAGCGAAGTCTACACGGTAGAGTCAGTACAAACAGGTGCAACCTATCCATCCGCCCCACGCCATGAGCCACGAGAGTGGCCCCATGATACACGCGATGCGAAGCCCCCCGCGCCCATGTCTATGGGTTGTGCGCTCAACCGCTTGCAAGATCCCTTGAACCATGGTGTTTGCAATGGCCAGCAACTCAAAAGCGGTCAGCTGGCAGAAACCGACCCCCTTCCGATCTCCTATGCTGCCGCTGGAAACCTGCCACAAGGACACCAAGCAAAGTCGCCCGGATCAGCCATAAGGACCCTCCAGCATGGGCAGCATGGAACAAACCCCAGCAAGAAGCCACGGGGAGAGAGACGGCCGCAGTTTTTCACCTCTTCGCTTTCCCCCTCACACCCTATCTGCTCACCCCCTCTCTGGTCTCAACCTCCTAGTTTACCCACTCTCCCTTTTTCGACCTCTGCTCACCTCTCAGCTTACCTCCTCTCAGCAAGGCCCTGGGCAGTTTTCCCCCACCTAAACTTTGCCCATCCTAAGGCTACCCTCTCCAAGCTTACCCCTACTCACCGTTCCCCCACTCGGCGGACCCTGCCTCAGCTTTCCCCCACACATCTTCCCCCCTCACAGCTTTCCCCCTCACAGCTTTCCCCCTCACAGCTTTCCCCCACATCTCCCCCTCACAGCTTTCCCCCTCACAGCTTTCCCCCTCACAGCTTTCCCCCTCACAGCTTTCCCCCTCACAGCTTTCCCCCTCACAGCTTTCCCCCTCACAGCTTTCCCCCTCACAGCTTTCCCCCACACAGCTTTCCCCCTCACAGCTTTCCCCCTCACAGATTTCCCCCTCACAGCTTTCCCCCACACACTTCCCCCCTCACAGCTTTCCCCCTCACAGCTTTCCCCCTCACAGCTTTCCCCCTTACAGCTTTCCCCCTCACAGCTTTCCCCCTCACAGCTTTCCCCCACACATCTTCCCCCTCATAGCTTTCCCCCACACAACTTTCCCCCTTACAACTTTCCCCCTCACAGCTTTCCCCCTCACAACTTCCCCCTCATAGCTTTCCCCCTTACAACTTTCCCCCTCACAACTTTCCCTCTCTCAGCTTCCCTTCCCCCCACCCCTAGCTTGCCGTCACTTAGCTTTTCCCCGGCCAGCTCTCCCCCATATCGCGTCATCCTCTCAGCTTCCTCCCTCTCAGCTAACTCCCTCGCAACGTTCCCCTTCACAGCTTTCCCCCACACAGCTTTCCCCCACACAGCTGTCCCCCACACATCTTTCCCCCTCATAGCTTTCCCCCTCACAACTTTCCCCCTCACAGCTTTCCCCCTCACAGCTTTCCCCCTCACAACTTTCCCCCTCACAGCATTCCCCCTCACAACTTTCCCCCTCATAGCTTTCCCCCTCACAACTTTCCCCCTCACAATTTTCCCCCTCACAACTTTCCCTCTCTCAGCTTCCCTTTCCCCCACCCCTAGCTTACCGTCACTTAGCTTTTCCCCGGCCAGCTCGCCCCCATATCGCGTCATCCTCTCAGCTTCCTCCCTCTCAGCTAACTCCCTCGCAACTTTCCCCCTCTTCGCATACCCCCTCTTACCTTACCCCCTCCCAGCTTCCACCCAGTCGTCCATCCCTATCTCAGCTTGATCCCTCTCATCTTCACCCCTCTCAGTTTCCCCCATCTCAAGGGACCCCGCCCATGTAGCCCCCTCTCAGGGATCCCCCTCTCGTCATGCCCCCTCTCTGCTCGACCACTCCCAGCTTTCCCCCTGCCTCTACTTTCTCCCTCGCAGCTTCCCCCCTCTTGGCTTTTTCTCGCTTCCCCCCTTACAGCTTCCCCCCCATAGCTTTCCCCCACCTAGCTTTGCCCCTCTTCGCATTGCACCTTTAGGCTAACCCCCTCTTGGTTTTTCCCCATTCGGCCATCCCTGCCTCAGCTCTCTTTCCTCCCAGATTTCCCCTTCACATCTTTCCCCCTCACAGCTTTCCCCCTCCCAGCTTTCACCCTCACATCTTCCCCCCTCACAGCTTTCCTCCGCAAAGCTTTCCACCTCTGAGCTGTCCTCCACTCCGCTTACCCCCGCTCCTTTTGGCCCCTCACAGGTATCCCCCCTCTCAGCTTGCACCCACGCTGCCATCCCCCTCACAGCCCTCCCCCCCTTGACTACCCCCTCCCAGCTTTTCCCCTCTATGCTTTGTCCCACTCTGCACGCCTAATGAGCAGAAAAACGCAGGGTTTAGGGTTGCTTACCAACTGAACCTAGTCGAGCTTTGAAACAGCCATGACGGTGCAGCGGCGGCCCGGGGGCGTCACGCCGTTCAGCGAAACTCGGTTGCCCCTGTGCATGAGCGGGGAGGGGTATGGTATAGAAGGAGGGCACATTGCTTGGGGTAGGGAGCGGTGTAGAACCTCCCAACATTGGAAAGGTTGGGAGCAAGGGAGGCACTAGTAAGCGAGGCGGAATGCGCAAGGGTCAAAGGAGTGGCGATGCGGCCTGAAACTCCTCCATGGTGCAATAACTAGAAAACAGTTGACTGACCAGTTAGGCGGCGTCGGGCTGGAGCATCTCTCCGGGTGGGCGTTGGGCTGCCAACCCCAGTGATACTGCTGCCACATCCGGGGGTGTCACTGCAGCCGGCATTGAAACGCAGCGTGAGATCTCTCAAAGGCGTTGAGTCACCGGTGGCGGCTGGACCAGCAATGGTGCGTGGGCGCACCAGCCGCTCGTTCTCGTGGAGACTGTTATCCCCGGCAGCCTCATCTCCGGCCGCCTCCACCATGTCATCGGCCTCCTCCGGGTCCTCCTCACCCGCCCGCAGCCATTGATGCATGATATCGTCTACCCAAGACCAATCCATTGGTCCCAAGATCCGAACCGTGGAGCCGCACTGAACCCGTGTAGCCCGCCTCACACGTGTGCGATACCCCTTCACGAGGCGGTCCATACAACTGTTCCAGTGCAAAACTGCCAAAGCAACTCGGGCTTCCATACTGCCACGAAACCGCAACCGCTTCGGCGCATACTTGCACACCATCGAATGAAAAGATTCGTTGAGTGAGCTGTTCGCTCCACGGATGAAAGGCGCCACCTGCGCCTGCCCTAAACGCTTCTCGAACCATGCACACACCACCTTGTGTGTCGTTGACCCCTTTGCATAAATAGCACTCTCCTCACCCCAGCCCTCCGAAATACAGCGAGGCGGGGTTGTTCCCGGACGTTGGCAGCGGGCATGATCCCCCGCCCAATGATCCGGTGCAGAGCCCATCTCCTCTGACACCTCCACCGGGGTCATGGGTGTGCCGTTTGCCACACTTGCAGCACATCGCAGAATGACATGCCTGAAATGCGTACTAAGGCACTGCGCTACAGTGAACTCGAGAAACTTTGCACTATGCCTTTCACCGGCTTGTCCCGCACCACACTCCGAATTGGAGGTCCGTTTCTTTGCACTGCGCGCTAACCATCGCCGTTTCTTCGTGTTGTCCGTGGCAGCACGATCACAAGCAGTGCCTGCACAACCATAACATTCGGACATTGTAAAAATACGACAAGCAGCAAACCTACAAAAGCTAAACAGGGGGTGGTGTCACGATGCAAGATTGGCTACCTGGAGACATGGTCGGTTCCGACACCAACCCGAAGCGATTGCCCATGAAATCGCTCTCTTCTCGACCACCGCTGCAAGCGACAGCAACCACAAGTGAGGCTTTGGATGACGGGCGCAAACCTCGCCGCAGGTGGATGTCATAGCTCCACAGCTCAGCCACGTCCGCCCAATGCACGTCCACCGACACCAGACCCTCGGGTGCCTCCTCAACACACCCCCCCTCCAACCGCGGTCCCACTAGTGCAGCGCGACCGGTGTTGTCCCGTATAGAGTGTATCACCGAGAATAGCACTGGCACCTCCATCGTCTCGGTGTCTGCACCGTCCTCCTCTTCGATCTCCTGTGTTGCCCCACCCCTCGCTCCATCCTCGCCTCGTGCGCTTACCACTTGGCGCAGCTCGGGATGCATGTATTTTGCATCCACGGGCTTCACTAAACGATATTCGATATTCAGCACTGTGCACACCGCTGCAATCAGCCCGTCCCTACCAACCGCCCCTGCGACCTTGTCAGGTGCTTTATTCTGCAGCCATGCACGGAGTTTAGTCACCGTATGCGCGTGCAGATCCTCCACGACCTTGGCGTCCGCGATTGTAACCACTAGTCTCAGCACGTCCTGCACCTCATTCTCAAAACACTTCTGCACCGACCGCCGCTTATGCCACCAATCGACCTGGTGCGGAACCCCTCTCTCAGCTGCGGCTGTTCGAAAAGTCCCACTTTCATCAGTCACAATACCCTCCATCTCAACCCCGGTCTCTGCAAGAAAATTCATGCCCTTGTTGAAGGCAATACCCTCCAACTTGGGGGAAGAAGGGTCGTGCTTCCATTTTTTTGTGTTTTCGACATGGAGTATCTTCCGACAGTCCGGATGCAGAAACGACACGGTGCACCACTCCGCCTCCCGCGCCTGGGACCATCTCCCATCGACACTGATGAACCCCACGCCTCCCTCGCGCTGCGACAGATTTTCACGCACTGCAGCCATCGACTTGCCAGCAGCTTCGAGGATTGCATTCCATAAGCCCCCTTTCCCACGTAGTAGGCGATAGAAGGTTATTTTCCCCGGGCTCCGTAACCCAAGGTTTCGACATACCTCCCACATGACCTAATACCCCTGCCCGGCAAGGGCAAAAGCCCCGACGAACCTATACATGAGCAAGGATGTATGCGGGCCAGGCTTTTTTGTGGTGGTCACGTGTTCCTTCTTCGGACTGGACCATATTTCCTTGCCTTTTGCACACTTATCACAGTGCCAGTACCAACCCATGCATGGCCATGCATCATTCCATGAGATCAAAGTCATGGTGCCCATACATGCCTCATTCAGGCAACGCAATCGCAGGGTGGCAAGCTCTGTGAGCATGTGCTTCGCCTCCATTAGACATACACGGTTTACCGGGACATCGTTAATGGATGGGCTTGCTGACCATCCCCTGGGAACCGGCACTGCCCTTGCTCGCTTAGATGGTTTGGTTGAGCCAGACCTGCAGAACAGGGGCAGGAGAGACATGTTGGCTGAACCTACGGAAAGCACACTTCTTCTATCCATGAAGTACATAAGCCAACCAGAATTCTTACAGATCGGACAATCGCGTCGCATTATCAACAGCCCCGCATGTACGGCTGGCAGGGCTAGCCGGCGCCAACGTTGCGGGCTGCGCTCCCAGGTTGACGGAATCCCTGGCACTGGGAGGCAAGCTCTGCTCTTTGGTGCCTGCCACCCATGCAAGGGTTGGTTTGGATGAGGGTTTGTATTTCCGAGGGTGATCATGTGGTGCGACTCGGTTTTCGCCCCCTTCGTTGTGTGGAGGCCTTGTTCGCGCACCAGGGAAGCTACCATTGTACCCCTTTGTTGGTCTGCAACCCCTACCCCCGCTCACCTTTTTCACATTGCTTCTCAAACTTCTTCCCTCTCCGGGCCCCGCCCCATCCGCATCCATGCACAGGCCGTAGTCTACCCTTCGTGCCCTCTTCGTAGGCAGGGAAGTTATAGGTCAGCCCATTCAACTGGCGGTCCGTCTGCCCCATGATGTTGGTTGCTGAGTCCAGCCCGTGCCCAGCCCGAGTGTCAAACTCCTTTCCATATGCCTCTAGGTGCTGCTCCGCCTTGGCTCGAGCATCACCTCCATGCACACCTAGGTGGATCAACGGGCACGGGCAGTGGATGGGATTTCGGAGGGGCATGGACGCACAAGCTTGGCTGGCAAACCCCCATGAAAGGACACCCCACAGTTACCTGCATTGGAGCCTGCACGCATTAGCCGCTGGTGCGCCTTCTCGGAGTTCATCATATAGTAGTAGAGCAGGTCCGCCATTGTCGCCCTCTTTGACCCCCGCATGAGCGCCGACAGTCCGCCCAACTGGAGACAAACAGCCGACCTCACGTTCTTAGAAACACCGTGCATGGCCTGGTCATGTGTCTGGCCCAGTGCTGCTGCAGGATGGTCCTTGTTTGGGTCCGCTGGAGCCCGGCCCCTGTTGGGTGGTGGTTGGGGCTTGGAGGTCAAGCGTGGTAGGTTTGGGGGTAGGTGCTGAAAGGGGTGACATGGGGTGGCTTTCTTGGGGACACTTCTGTCACACCTCACCTCTTAGCTTCCCCCCTGACTCACCTCCCTGCTGCCCATTGCAACGCCTCTCATTTTCCACCCGGACACACCTCCCTGCTGCCCATTGTGTCGCCTCTCAACTTCCCCACTGACTCACCTCCCTGCTGACCATTGTGTCGCCTCTCACCTTCCCCCCTGACTCACCTCCCTGCTGCCCATTGTGTCGCCTCTCACCTTCCCCCTGACTCACCTCTCTGCTGCCCATTGTGTCGCCTTCCAACTTCCCCCCAAACTCACCTCCCTGCTGCCCATTGTGTCGCCTTTCAACTTCCCCCCTGGCTCACCTCCCTGCTGCCCATTGTGTCGCCTCTCAGCTTCCCCCCTAACTCACCTCCCTGCTACCCATTCTGTCGCCTCTCAGTTTCCCCCCTGACCCACCTCCCAGTTGCCCATTGTGTTGCCTCTCCTCTCTGCTCTCCCCTTCCTCTCCTCTCAGCTCTCCCCTTCCTCTCTTCTCGGCTCTCCCCTTCTTCTCCTCTCGACTCTCCCCTTCCTCTCCTCTCAGCTCCCCCCCTCCTCTCCTCTCATCTCGGCTCCCCCCTTCCTCTCCTATCGGCTCCCCCCCTACTCTCCTCTCAGCTCTCCCCTACCCCTCCTCTAAGCTCTCCCCTGCATCTCCTCTCAGCTCTCACCTGCCTGTCCTCTCGGCTCCCCCCTTCCTCTCCTCTCGGCTCTCCCCCTACTCTCGTCTCAGCTCTCCCCTACCCCTCCTCTAAGCTCTCCCCTGCATCTCCTCTCAGCTCTCACCTGCCTGTCCTCTCGGCTCCCCCCTTCCTCTCCTATCGGCTCCCCCCCTACTCTCCTCTCGGCTCTCCCCTACCCCTCCTCTAAGCTCTCCCCTGCATCTCCTCTCAGCTCTCACCTGCCTGTCCTCTCGGCTCCCCCCTTCCTCTCCTCTCGGCTCTCCCCCTACTCTCGTCTCAGCTCTCCCCTACCCCTCCTCTAAGCTCTCCCCTGCATCTCCTCTCAGCTCTCACCTGCCTGTCCTCTCGGCTCCCCCCTTCCTCTCCTCTCGGCTCTCCCCCTACTCTCGTCTCAGCTCTCCCCTACCCCTCCTCTAAGCTCTCCCCTGCATCTCCTCTCAGCTCTCACCTGCCTGTCCTCTCGGCTCCCCCCTTCCTCTCCTATCGGCTCTCCCCCTACTCTCGTCTCAGCTCTCCCCTACCCCTCCTCTAAGCTCTCCCCTGCATCTCCTCTCAGCTCTCACCTGCCTGTCCTCTCGGCTCCCCCCTTCCTCTCCTCTCGGCTCTCCCCCTACTCTCCTCTCGGCTCTCCCCTACCCCTCCTCTAAGCTCTCCCCTGCATCTCCTCTCAGCTCTCACCTGCATGTCCTCTCGGCTCCCCCCTTCCTCTCCTCTCGGCTCTCCCCTTCCTCTCCTCTCGGCTCTCCCCTTCCTCTCCCCTCGGCTCCCACGTTCCTCTCCTCTCTTCTCGGCTCTCACCTTCCTCTCTTCTCGGCTCTCACCTTCCTCTCTTCCTCTCTTCTCGGCTCTCACCTTCCTCTCTTCTCGGCTCTCACCTTCCTCTCTTCTCGGCTCTCACCTTCCTCTCTTCTCGGCTCTCACCTTCCTCTCTTCTCGGCTCTCACCTTCCTCTCTTCTCGGCTCTCACCTTCCTCTCTTCTCGGCTCTCACCTTCCTCTCTTCTCGGCTCTCACCTTCCTCTCTTCTCGGCTCTCACCTTCCTCTCTTCTCGGCTCTCACCTTCCTCTCTTCTCGGCTCTCACCTTCCTCTCTTCTCGGCTCTCACCTTCCTCTCTTCTCGGCTCTCACCTTCCTCTCTTCTCGGCTCTCACCTTCCTCTCTTCTCGGCTCTCACCTTCCTCTCTTCTCGGCTCTCACCTTCCTCTCTTCTCGGCTCTCACCTTCCTCTCTTCTCGGCTCTCACCTTCCTCTCTTCTCGGCTCTCACCTTCCTCTCTTCTCGGCTCTCACCTTCCTCTCTTCTCGGCTCTCACCTTCCTCTCTTCTCGGCTCTCACCTTCCTCTCTTCTCGGCTCTCCCCTTTCTCTCCTCTCGACTCTCCCCTCCTCTCTCCTCTCCTCCCGTTTTGTTCTTTGGACATTGTTGTGGCGTCACGACGCCCGGCTTGCACTGGCGTTGGGGCCCAACGTGTGCATCGCTTAACAACGCGTGCATGTGTGGTTCCCGCCGCGCTAGTATCCGCTCTACCTCGGTGCGCGTCTCGCCCCCTTTTTTTTTCTTTTTTTCTGCTCCTCCTTTCGTGCGCTACCCCTGCCCTTTTTTGCGCGTGCTGCTAGAGCACCCCGGGACTATACGCTCACCTGTCGCCTGCCTGTTTTTGTCGCTTGCGGGCCATGAGCTGTACGACCTCCAATGCATGCTGTCCGCGTGGACTCGCGTCGCGCTGCCCTCCCGCAGTCTTTTCCGCGGCTGTCGACTTTAATACGCGCTCCTGTAATGTCATCTATGATTGCTAGCCGCTAATCTTGGTTTCTACTGCTGTCTAATGCCCTTAGTTGGGGTTACCATTGCGGTTCTCTGCTGCAGAATCGCGTGGTGGCATTGTGCGCTAAGCTTTGGGTCACCTTGCCTTCTGTCGATTCCCTTCTACCAGTGCAAGTGTTGCTGTTCTCAGGTCGTTTTCCGCCAGTACGAGGGAGGGTGCATTGCGACACAAAAATGTGACGCTGTACCCAAAAGTGCAAACGTGCGGGATTTATTTCCCAAATCACAGCTGTGTCCCCCTGGGCTTTTCATTACGTGCTTGCGAATGTGGTTCGGAGCTGGCGAAACCGCGTGAGCTGCTGGGATCCAATGGCCGGCTGCCATTTTTATGTTCTGGAGTTGTTTCGGGAAGTTCGTGAAGTGTTCACAGGGTGTGCCGCGCCCAGTGCGTATCCGTTTTGGGTGTGCTCGGGTGAGCTGGCATGATTACAATACAAAACTCTGAGAACTGTACCTTGTTTTGTAATGTAAACGCACGCGCGGGACACGCCCCTAGCCGCTCTTGTCCCTCCATCGCCCATCGCCTCTGCTGGTTGGCACATTACGTCCCCCCCCCCTCTCTTTGTGTTTTGCGCGCCCCTTCTTCCCCGTTTCCGCTCATGTAACTCCCCCTTGTTTTTGTCTTTTTTTGCTCTTGGTTGTGCCATCTTGGCTTTCCCTCATTCTGATTGGTTGTATTGTTGCTGCCTTTCGTACAATTGTCGCGTGGGGAGTTGCGATGTTCGCAAAGCCCTGACCTTCTCTCGCCACCTTGAGCCCGTGCTCCACACCCTTGCTGAGTGACTTGCCCAACTTTTTGCCCTGTCAAGTTTATTAATCTTGTACGTTTTGGGTCAGCGGCTTTAAGGGGGCGAATTTCTACGACCAGGTTGCAGTCCCTTCATGGAGGGATGTTTTCGCCAATCGGCGAAGCGAAACCAGAAGGTTGTTACTTCGGTTCGCCAACTGTGCAAGATAAAATAGATGCTAGGCACGTTTTTTTTTTAGCGCGTACAGAAGCACATTCTGTAAGGCCCTGTGAACTGTACACTTGTGCAACGAATGCTACAGTTCACCGAAGCACATTCTAACAGAAGGCGCTTTGGCTGTCTGACACACGCGAATCGAACTTCCCGCCACCAGTCGAACTCATTCAACCTCTGGGCAGTCTCGCTTGACTCACCTTGGCAATGCCGTCGTGTCGGCGCGTACCGTCTTGAACCTCAGAGAAACGCGAAGCATGCAATTTCAACCGTTGTGCAACGCACCAAACGACGTTAAACGCAATCTGATGGAGCCAAGAAAATATGACCAACACCCTTCCCAGCACATACAACCATGAACCTTCCCCTTCCGTAACCAGCAGCCTTTACTATACTAGTATTTATTTCTGCCCTCGGCCTCCATCGTAAAGGGAATATCAGTCGTCGAGCCTTATCACCACCTAGTATTTATCGCGGCCTTGAAGCTGTGGAGAAGGACGTGAGTGCTTCGACGAGAAGGATTTTGCTTGTCTGAATTTCCCCTGTCACTGAATAGTAGACTTCGCAGGCAATCTTACGGAGGCGGCCTCGAACCGTTTCTTACGGATCGATAAGGCGGCCAAGATCTATTTATTCCTCTATCTACTTCTTCTTGATCATCAGAACAGGCGGGATTCGGACAGATAGCGGAGCTCGGGACGACGAGCATGGAGGATGAGCAGTCCTTACAACTGTCAGATGGATTCGCTAACACGCAAAATCTCGACCACTGTATCGCGTACCTGAACGAGTCATTAGTACTGCTCGGTCTTCCACCGACCCTCGCACTGCGATCCGATGAAGCGGTGAGTATACAGAGAGAATGCGCATGAACAGCCCGTGTTATATCAGTAGATTGTTCTTATGCTTATCGTTCGCAGGTTACAAAAAGTTCTGCGCCTGGGGTTGGTAGTCCGGAACCGTTTTTCCAACGGTACGATGCTGTTTGCCGCCTTGCCTGTATTTAAGACCGTTTTACCAGCGGCCACCATTTGCTTTTGTGCTCATGGCTCATGGCTCATGGCATGTCGCACGAATGATCGCAGGCGTCGATGGCGACGGCGTGCGACTGCATATACCAGCTGGTGCAGCAGCGGCAGGCGGATGCGAAGCAGCGCGACGACCTGGCGACGCAGCGACACCGCCTGATGTGCGACCTGGCGACGGCGGAGAGTCGCACGGATCGTCTAGAGGACGAGCTGGAGGTCGCTAGGCGAAAGATCCAGTCGCTCACAGCACAGGTGTGGGGATGGGTTGGGATGGGTTGGGGGAAAGCGAAGGCGGTAAGGGAAGGGGGAGGTGGGTGGATGGGTGGGGATGGGTGGGGGAAAGGTGAGGTGGCAGTCCAGTCACAAGCTTAGTTCCGACATCTAAGGGGATGCGGTTCCCCGGGGTGCTATCTTATCTCATCTCGATTTCCTGCGTGTCATGCCCGTGTCATGTTCGTGTCATATGCGTGTCTATCTGCGTGTCATCTGCGTGTCCTCTGCGTGTGTCAGGAGCAAAAGGCGGCGGCGGAGTTCAAGGCGCAGATCAAGAAGCTGCAGGCGGAGAGGGACGAGCTGAACAAGCACGTCATCGCCCTGCAGGTGAGTCGGCACGCGCTGCAGGTGAGTCAGCAAGCCCTGCACGTGAGTCAGCACGACTGTAATCGCCCCTACTGCTGAGAATACTAACGTCTGGCAGCACTGTTGGTCCACCCCTGCGGCAAGTGAGCTGCGTTTGAGCTGCGCAAGGAGAAGAGGGAGCTCCTGGAGATGCCTGCCCCCTGTAACGCTCACATACTTCTCGCCATCCCTCCCTTGCGCCATCCCTCCCTTGCTATTCCCGTTCACCCCCGAGCACTGCAGCAAGTGACGCATGCCCCCTGTAACGCTCACATACTGCTCTCCATCCCTCCCTCTCCATCCCTCCCTCGCCATCCCTCCCTCTCCGTTCCCGTTCACCGCCCCTGCAGCAAGTGAGGGCGCAGCAGGCGTTCGAGCTGCGCAAGGAGAAGCGAGAGTTCATGAAACGCACGCCCCCTCCATCACTCACATATCTCCTATCTCCTTCCTACTTTGTCTCACTTGGTCCTTCAATTGCTCCTGCGCAGCAAGTGAAGGCGCAGCAGGCGTTCGAGCTGCGAAAGGAGAAGCGGGAGTTTTTGAAGCTGCAGGAGAAGCTAGCGTCGTCCCTGGGGGCCAAGCGCACCGCCACACGGCAGCCAGGCGTCGACATTGTCAACCTCAACCCCCAGGTTCGATAGGGCGCGGTGCAGTGCGGTGGGCTCCAGTGCTGGGGTGTGCGTTGTTCTGCTGTGGTGTGGAGTTCCATGCATGGGAGAAGCTAGCGTCATCCCTGGGAGCCAAGCGCACCGCCACCAGGCAGCCGGGCGTCGACATTATCAACCTGAACCCCCGGGTATGGCAGTTGGGCCGACTTGAGCAGTGGCCGGTCTTAGGTGTTGAGCGGGATTGAGTGGCTTGTATTGAAGTTCATGTCGGTCGACAAAATGGACTGGTGATGCCCTCGTTAAAGTTCTCTGACGCTTGAAACCCTGACTGGTTATTATTTCCTGTCTCCTGGCATATCCTGCCCCTTTTATTCTGCCCCTTCAAACCTGCCCCTTCAATCCTGCCCCTCTTATCCTGCCCCTATATCCTGCCCCTTTTATCCTGCCCCGTTCATCCTGCCCGTTTTATCCTGCCCCTCTTAACCTGCCCCTTTTATCCTGCCCCTTTTATCCTGCCCCTTTTATCCTGCCCCTCTTATCCTGCCCCTCCCTTTTATCCTGTCCCTTGTATCCTCTTTTTCTCGCAGTCAGAGGGCAGGCAGAGGGCCACGTGGGGTGGGAAGAAGACTGAGAGTGACTTCTATAAGCGCATGGTGAGTGTGCTCAAGAGCAGCATAGGTGTTCCGGCATTTCCATCTCCGAGTCTCAGCACTGCTCCCACTCCCTCCGTGCATCAACCTACGCTTGCCCCATTGCTTGCTTACGGCAAGTCTCCCGTTCCTTGCTTACGGCATTTCTCTCTCCCACTGCTTGCTTAAGGCATTTCTCTCTCCTGCTGCTTGCTTACGGCATTTCTCTCTCCCGGTTGCTTGCTTATGGCATTTCTCTCTCCCGTTGCTTGCTTACGGCATTTCTCTCTCCCGCTGCTTAAGGCATTTCTCTCTCCTGCTGCTTGCTTACGGCATTTCTCTCTCCCGGTTGCTTGCTTATGGCATTTCTCTCTCCCGCTGCTTGCTTACGGCATTTCTCGCTCCCGTTGCTTGCTTACGTCATTTCTCTCTCCCGCTGCTTGCTTACGACATTTCTCTCTCTCGCTGCTTGCTTACGGCATTTCTCTCTCCCGCTGCTTGCTTACGGCATTTCTCTCTCCCGTTGCTTGCTTACGGCATTTCTCTCTCCCGCTGCTTGCTTACGGCATTTCTCTCTCCCGTTGCTTGCTTACGGCATTTCTCTCTCCCGCTGCTTGCTTACGGCATTTCTCTCTCCCGTTGCTTGCTTACGGCATTTCTCTCTCCCGCTGCTTGCTTACGGCATTTCTCTCTCCCGCTGCTTGCTTACGGCATTTCTCTCTCCCGTTGCTTGCTTACGTCATTTCTCTCTCCCGCTGCTTGCTTACGGCATTTCTCTCTCCCGCTGCTTGCTTACGGCATTTCTCTCTCCCGCTGCTTGCTTACGGCATTTCTCTCTCCCGCTGCTTGCTTATGGCATTTCTCTCTCCCGCTGCTTGCTTACGGCATTTCTCTCTCCTGCTGCGCATGAGAGACAACTGAGGGCGGTGGGGGAGGACAGCAAGCAGCTTATGCATTCCCCCTCCCCTACTTATGGCAGATGGAGGCGCATGAGAGACAACTGAGGGCGGTGGGGGAGGACAGCAAGCAGCTCATGGCCGTCATTCGCTCCATGCAGGTGATTTGTATGCACCACATGGGCGATCCTTAGAAGAGGAGTTTTTAGGCGCCTCAAAAATAAAATACACAGCACATGGGTGATGCTTAGAAAAGGGAGTCGGGGGATCCTCACACCATGTATTGCTGCCCTGTAACGCATCCTTCCTTCCTGTTTCTTCCCTGGTTTTAATCTCGACGTTTCTGGAAATTTGTATCTCCAGACGGATCTGCAGGCGGTTACTGACGAGTACAGCAAGGGCCTGCCCTCTAAGGCGGGTGGTGATGCAGCAGCAGAGGGCAAACAGTGTGGAGGAGGGGAGGGGAATGGAAGCGACCATGAGAAGAGCGCAGAGGAGGGAGGACGCGGAAGGGAGGAAGGGGAGGGGGATGGAGGGAGTGAGTGTGGGTCAGGGACTGCGGAGGAGGTGGAAGACGAGGAGGAGGAGAGCATGGTGAGTCTCCTCCCTCCCCCCTCCTATCCCCTCCTATCCCCTCCTATCCCCTCCTATCCCCTCCTATCCCCTCCTATCCCCTCCTATCCCCTCCTATCCCTTCCTACCCCCCTCTTATCCCCTTCTATTTCCTCGGATCACCTGCCAAATCTTCTCCTTTCCATCCCCTATGCCCTCCCACCCAACAGGGCATGTCCCAACCTGCATGCGTTGAGGCACCTCGCCTCATCCTTCCCTCAGCCTGTCTTCTTCCCACTCATCCCACCAGGACGTCTATACCCTGCCGCCCAACATCTCATGCGTTAAGGCATGACAGGCACCTCACCTCGTCCTCCCTTCCTGCCTGTCTCCTCTGACTCCCCCCCAACCAGGACGTCTACGCCCTACCGCCCAACATGCCATGTTCGCACATCATGCATAAGACGCCTCGACCTCCCTTCGTGCGCTCTCCTCCCACTCTCTCCCATCAGGACGTCTACGCCCTACCGCCCAACATGGCATGTCCGCACGTCATGGACCTGCACCAACGCATCCTCACCACCATTCGAGTACGCATGGCCAATGTCTTGTCCAGCTGTTGTGGCATGCACCACCTGCCATGGTATGTATTACCCAACATGGCATGTCCACACATGGGCCTGCACCAACGCATCCTCACCACCATTCGAGTATGTACCATAAGCAGTGACCGGGTCACACCATCCGCTATCTGCTGTCACCCAGTCATTGCGTTGTCCGCTAAAGCGCAAGTTGCTCTAGCCACTAAGCTCTATGTATGTCGGGCACATGGACTTATATCTTTCTCCTCTCCCAAGCATGCTTACTCACGCCCTTGCCCACATGCTCTGTCCAACCCCCATTGACTCATTCCCTGCCTCCTCTCCTGCACACTCCCCATGCTCCCTTCAGGCCCTTGTGGAGAGAGCAGCACAGCAGCAAGCAGCCTCCGCTGCAGCACGTGGTGACAATAGTGGTGGTGACGATGCCTTTTGAGTCAACTTCAAAGTATTCCCTGCCTCCTCTCCCACCAAACCCCCTCCATTCTCTTCAGGCCCTCGTCGAGAGAGCGGCACAGCAGCAAGCAGCCTCTGCTGCAACAGGTGGTGACAATACAGATGCTGGGGACAGCGCCGCTGGTGACAATAGTGCTGGTGGCTGTTACGAGGTGGCGGCCTTGAGAGCTGAGCTGGAGGCATGCAGAGAGCGCATGGCAGAGCAGGTGTGTTTGGGGTGTAAGGAAGCACGTTATATGCTGTGGGGGAGGGAGGAAGGGAGTGGGGGTGGGGGGAGTGGGGGGGAGTGGAGGGGAAGTGGGTGGGAGGTGGGGGGGAGGGAGAGGTGGGTTGGGGGAAGGTCAATGTGGGGTGATGGATGGACAATGTTGCTGATGTGGCAGTGGTGAGCTGCGAGCACCTTCTTATGCCTGACTGGTGACGTCTAACACCGTTTTTCGTGTATCCTCTCTCCCCTGTTCTTTTCCCGCAGGAGCTGTTGATCTGCAACTACATGCACACCCCGGGGTGAGTACACATGTATGGTGAGGTAGTGGAGCGGATGAGGTGATGTGTTTGCGTGCTTGTTACATGTACACTGATTTACGTCGCATGCATCATCCGGGACATGTAAGCTAGGTGTCATACATACATGGCATTCTATATCTTCATTGGGAATTTCGAGCTCACTTTTATCATTTCTCGTCCTGTGGTAAGCAACCCTGCTGCCCCTTGCTTCTTTCCCTCCTGTTCACCCCTGTTCCCCTCCTATGCATCCCCAACAGGAGTTCAAAGAAGCCACCACTTGATTACACCAACAAATGGACACCTAGTGGTACCCCAATTCGCCCAGCCATCTTTAGCTAGTCGCAGGCTGGGCGACATAGACTTATGACATGCAAGATGAGTTTCCAGCAAAAATCTGGAAATGATAGTTATTCCCTGTAGTTTGATGGCGTCATAAGGCACTTGTAGGATTGCAGATGTACTGTCACTATCACAATTTATTCGGTTTGCTGTGAATGATGGTCGCTGGTTGGCCAAGCTGCCTCTTTCGTCAGCATCATTTGTTTCTACTTTATCACGCCCCTTTTCCCCTTGTTCGGCAGCTTTTTGCTGTTCGGCTACACGCTACACCATCCAATCACGTGACGAAGAGAGGGTGGTTGGTGGTTGTCATTTGCGCGCGTGTGTCGCTAGGCCTGCATGCCGCACCTCTCCTTCGAGACCGGCCACATGATGAATTAAAGGCTGCCCTATGGGACAAGATGAGCTAACTGCCAATGATGTCGTTTTCCATGGCGACACCCACCCTTCTCAGGTGATGACAGAATGATGGCTGACCAAGCAAAGCAGGCCGCCCTTCGGTTACATTGCCATTCCAGCTGGTCCCTTCGCCCTGTGGTTCAGGCAGTCGTGAACGACAAATCCAAACGATTCTCTCAGAACGAGTCACCACACAAAGAGCAATCCCTCCCCCCCCACCCCCAAAACACACCACGCGATCTCCGCGAGGAAAAGTGCCCAAAGGGGTTTTACTTTCGCACGCGTCGTGGCGTCGCAGACGAGCATGCGACGAGTTTGGTTGAGATTGATACAACACAGATCGTTTTCACACCTGTCGAGTCCTCACCGGGAACTGATCGCTTGGGGCTGCGATGACACGGAGTTGACGCAGAACAGCAGCAAAATGTTGCTGTTAGTGACATCTCCTGCCATGTCAGCTTATCTAGAAACTGCCGCGCCCAAACTCTGTCCAGCTCGCCCAGTTCATCTGCCAGTCTCACGTGTAAGCAACCGCCACGCCTGCCACCATGCGCCACCAACAGCAACAAGGGGAGCTGTCAGAAAGAGACGATAGCCTCGCCAGCCAGAAAGGAACGTCCTCCGACTCTCCGTGTCCTCCGACTCTTGTCTTCTGACGGCACACTTGCGGTTCTGCGGAAGAGGGGGGGGGCCGACTGACCATCAACGCTGATAACTAGAAGAGGTTGTAAACGGTTCGATACGGTAAATTATGGTACAGGAGTGACAATCACACAAATAATTTTGGCAATTGCCAAGCTCGGCTGATTGCCCAAGCCCCTGATTCAAACAAATTCGGCCCACTCCCACAGCATCCATTTCTATCACTCAATTACAACATCAAATCATAGTAGCTCATCTGCCTTTCATCTGTTCTCTCCATGGCCGCTGCTCATTGCGAATCCACCAGCATTCCACCTGTAGGCCCACTAGCTCGTGCCACCAGCATGCCGCTTCATCGGCAAAGCTCCCTTGACGCCTTCAGACAACGCGTGAAGCCGCTTAAGATCGAGTCCCCTGCCACGTCAGACGAGCCCGAGCAAGGGGGGCCGCTGAATTTGTGGGACATTAATTATGATGAGATATTTCCACAATGTGCGCGGCTCGCGGAGCAATTCAGCCACGTGTCACTTCACCAGCAACGTACCAATGAGCGCCACGTACGGTCTAAAAGTGAAATGCCGACGGCGATTCCGCCACCAAGTCACCAGAGCCGCTTCGAAGAAATTGCCGTCCGTCTTACGTCATCGCCGCCGTCTCCGACGGTCAACCCTTCATCAGGAGCCGCAAGCTACCGTGAAATGCGCTCCCGCGTTCTCGGGTGCACTCTCGGCACGCCATGCACCGTGTCGCTCGCCAACTCGCGGCATCGAGAGGAAGGCTCACGATCGCAAGACGCTGGACGTTTCGAGGCACAGCAAGACGAGGCGGGCTTGCGTGATTGGTGCTGGGCTAGGCAGGGGAAGAGTAGCAGCCTTGGAGGAGAAATCGAAGTAGCCGAACCCAGATACAGTGACAACGGTGTGTATGTTAGCGGGGTAGACTTTAACGGCGCAGAGAATCAGCGAACAGCGGAGTTTTCCTGCCCGCGTTACCTCAGCAAGCAGGCGTCTGAACCGCGAATGTCTGGCCCAGTGTTCAAACACTACGATTGGTCGTCAGAGTTTGGCGAAGTTCCTGAACGACGAGCAAGAAGTTTCGCTCTCGACCGGTTACCCGTGGCGAGCATTTGCGACGTGTACCTCGGGCTTGACGATCTGGACGACGCTGCTTTCGCCAATGACGACGACGCCTTGTTGCCTGACGAGGTGCTTTTCGTAAGCGAAATCGGCACTGCTTGCGAAGAGTTCGCGAACGAAGACGAAATGGTGAAGGCACACACTGAAGAAGTCCAACGGGAAAAGTGACCGCGTGTTGCGAGGGCAGTCTGTTACGGGGAAATCTCTTCATTGGTGGGGCAATGCCGCAATCAGGAGTCCGGCGCTGAGGCTTCAGCGCAGCACCGCCCGATGAGAGCATGTTTTGCTCGCAGCCGTCGATCAAGGGCAATGGGGGAACCCCAGAGATCCCCTGGTGAGGAATCCTGGTTTTTAGAGCTGGACTCACCTGTAGTGTAGGCCCTAAGTTTCTGATGGATTGACATGATTTGTGGTAATAAAGGCAATATCTGCTTTGTTCCCAGCCCCACGAACAAATGTGCACTAATATAAGAGCGAGTCCTAAGTGTTATGGCAGCGGATGGCAGAGTCTAGTCTGTCGATTCCCGTACGGACAGATGACAACGGTCACGATTCGTGCTGTCATCGGATCAGATGGTAACGGATGGCAGAATTGCACTCTGGACACGATCTAAGGTTTCATGTACTGGTATTTGGGTCACGTAACGAACACCAACTGCTCAAAATCCCAGTATTGTTCAGCAACAATCCCAGCCTACAACTCTCCATCAGCCTGCTTACACAAGAGAGCAAAATCGCCACCCATCAACTCCATCACCTCCCGCCACAACACAGTGTTCCCACTCACACCCACCCCTCCCCCTCTCCTCCCCCCACCCTCACCACCTGCCGTGCTGCTGCTGCTCTGAGGATCCGCCCCTGCTGCCTCAATATTGTCAATCTCGCTACTGCTACTGTCGCTGTTGCTCTCTACAGTATCCGATTCTCTCAAGGAGTGCCGCAGAATAAGGTCCGGGGAGCAAGCACCCAGGTACCAGACCCCAGCTGCCACCTCTCGCTCCAACTGCCCCGGTGCCCAGCCTGGGGGTAGTAAAGGTCACAGTAGGTGGAAGCCAGAGGAAGAGGGAGAGGGGAGGTTGGCGTGAGATGGGAGGATAAGAGGTGAGAAGGTTAGCGGAGCACGCACCCAGGTACCACTTCTACTGCCACCTCTCGTTCCAACTGCTTTGAAGCCCAGCCTGATAGTAGACAATAGTAATGCCGGGGAGGGGGAGGAAAAAGAACAGGAAAAAGAGGAAGGGGAGGGGGAGATGCTGTCAGGGAGAGAGCAGGAGGTGGGAATGTGTGCGGAGCAAGCTGCCAGGTGCCACACCCCTGCTGCTCTGCACCTATGCACCCATGCACCCATGCACCCATGCGCCCATGCACCCATGCGCCCATGCGCCCATGCACCCATGCGCCCATGCACCCATGCGCCCATGCACCCATGCGCCCATGCACCCATGCGCCCATGCATCCACGCAACCATGCACCCATGCAAACACGCAATCACGCCCTTGCTCTCACCTGCATATCTGGCGAACCATCGGTAGTCCATGCTGTTGCTCTTCCCACTGCCCACATGCTCCTTGATTCTCGAGTACCCGCCAACATACACCCCCGGACACACCTCTCTCGCGCCCCCCTCCCCCCCCACTAGGTCCGCCACCCCGTGCAGGCAGTGCGTGGACGTTGACCCCACGTCCCCGCCCAGGTACAGCGGGCAGGCGGAAAATTCCGGCATGAGCTCCTCGAAACCTGCAAGCTGCCCGAGCGTGTACTGCGAGGGTCTGCGGGCGTAGATAGAAGAACGGGAGAGGGAAAAGTGTGGAACGAACCATAATTGGAAAGAGGTGCGAAGGGTGTATGGGGAAAGGCAGAGAGGGGGAAGGGTAGAATATATTGAAAGGGCGAGGTAAAGGATGTATGGAACAATGGATTGAGAATGTGATTCACAAGCAGTACACTGAGTGGAGAGAGACAACCAAAGCAGGAAGGGAAACAGTGCCACGTTGGCAGAGGTAGGACAGTGAAGGTTAAGAGAAGGAACGGGGTGGGATGGTGGGATGGTGGGATGTACCTGTTAAGAATCACGCCTGCTGTGCCTTGGGGACTGTGAGAGGAATCGGAGGAAACACGGGAGAGAAGAGAAAGAAACGGAAGGGGTGAGAGAACCGAGCGCATGGCAATAGTGTGAACGAGAGGACGTGAAGGACGTGAAAAAAAACCATAACCCACGTAACCATCCACTGAATAGAGTGTGTAATGAGCCAGGGTTACATTCACTCCCCCCCTCACTCCCTTCCTCACTTACTCCCTCACTCCCTCCCTCTCTCACTCTCGCTCACCCGTGCATGAGCAGGAAGATGACAGCGCGGTTGAAATACTGCTGAGACACGCCAAACGCCTTGGGATGCGCCAGAAGCACACACCCAGTCTCGGGAACTGCTATGGGGTGAGCCCAGGACTTAGGGAGGGAGGAGGAGGAGGAAGGAGAGGAGGAGGGAGAGAGTGGGGAGGGCACAGTGCCTCGTCTCTCATCTCCTTCTGCCGCCCCTCCTGCTCCCCCCCCTGCTGCTGCTGATGCTCCTGCTCCTGCTTCAGCTACATCCTCCAAGCCTGGCAGATCTCCAGCCGTTGATGTGCTGCCTGTCAAAGCATCTCCACCGTCCGTGGATCCAGATGCACCGGGCTCTTCCCCCGCTACTCCGACCTCCCCGCGGATCAGGCGCGCGCGGAACTCCCGCCAATCGCCCAGGCTGCTCACGATGTCCGCGTTTTCATCCTCGCTAACAAGATCCTCGGAAATAGCCTCCTCGCTTTTGTCCTTGCGCTCACTCGGTACAGCATCATCTGCTCTCTTGTCTGTCTTCCCCTGTTCTCCATTTCCCCCCGCCTCCCCTCCCTCCTCCTCCTCCCCTTTGTCGTCGCTGGACCCGGTTCCATCCGCGCTACCAGCAGACGCGTTACAGTGTACGCGACGGCTGGAGTTGGAATGTAGAGATGAAGAGACAAACCGTGCCGCGGAGAGTCTTATGAATAGAATGGGGGGAGTACACCAAAAATGAAAAGAGCATAAAAAAAGGGAAGATGAGAAAAACGGGCCAAAATTTACCCTACGAGCCAGAGGCCAACCCTGAGAGTAACTGGGCTGGAGCCTGAAATAGCCAATGCTGGACAATCAAAGACTAACCCAGATGTCAGGTAGTGAGACCAGTGATAATAGGTGCAATGAAGCTAACAGCTAACGAATTCCTGGCGAATCTGTAACCACAGGTCGCCAACACAATCACTTACTGGCCAGCGAAGACGCGGACGTCACCCAAGCTGCGTCCTGGCGTTCGGTTGGCGGGCACACGTGGCATAGGGGAGTGATGACGTTGGATGGCAGATGCCGGACGAACGTTCCGCGAAGAAGCGCCGTCGACGGTATTAGATGCAAGAACAGGAGTCGAAAGGTTGGCAGCGGCTGCATTGCATGGTAGCGCGTATGAGCTGATAACGAGGCGCTCCATATCGAGGATTCCGGCGCGGGAAACGGGATATGATGTTATGGAAGACCAGCGACGAGCACCGCGCACGACGGCGAACGGAATAAGATCACTACACGGCGGAGAGCACAGGAGCAGCGGCAGCCGGCAGCGGCAGTGCCGCTATAGCTATCTAACAGAACCGACCACCACTCTATGCCTCTACAGCGGATAGGCGCAGGGAAAAGCAAAGCGAAGCCTCTAATCTGGAAATTTTTAAAATAGACTGGTGGCTAGTGGTTCTTAGTAAAGACATCCAGATTCTTTGTGCCACGTCATTCCTATACTCTGAAAACTACGATGATTATCATGTGTGGTTACTCGGTACAGGATTTCGTCCAAGTGCTCCAAGGCAAGGAAACACACACGCGATTCGCGAAAGCATTTGTCTCGCCAAGTAGTTGCGAAATCTGCTGAGGGTCAGATCAGAGAGCCGCCGAGCCCGATATTCCCGAGGCCAGAGCCATGCACTTGTGGTCACCGCGCGAAACGTGGACTGACATTCCGCAAGAAGTGCTGCACTTTGATGTCCTCGCTATGAGCACTTCGACGTCATGAAACGAACAACATCCAGATATCGCTATTTTACAACAAACTCCACACAAGTCCTACAACAAAGCATGCCTTACAAATTAAATTCCCTACCTGCTCAATACGGTCTACGTAGCTGCAGGTCCATCCATCTTTATGGAGTGCTATCATTGCAGCAAGCATAGCATCAAACCATACCCGAGGGAACACATTCGGCTCAGAGCGCATTTGTATCAAAGCTACCTTTCACAAATACCATCGTTATGCCTCACTGCCACATCTCCCTTGATCCACTGAGAAAGTTGATCGGACAACGCCCCCTTCTGTCACCATGAAACGATAATGAAGCCGCTATGGATCCTTGGGAGGATCCACCACCTTTCACATCCGGAAGTCTAGGCTTCCACGCCCCTCTCACTTGATCCACTGCGAAAGCTGATCGGACAATGCCCTTCTCCTATCGCTATGAAACGACAATGAGGCCCCTAGAGAACCCTTGGGAGCATCCACCTCCTTCACATCTGGAAGCCGAGGCTTCCACGTCCCCCCCTTCTTTCCTCCACCTCCTCCCGAACCTTGCACACCGACACTAGCAGCATACGTTAAGTGGCACGTGTCACTTAGCATCTCCACCCGTTTCCTAAAGGCCTCGAGAGCTGCTTTTAGCTCAGCGTCATTCTCCTCTTTGCTCCTCTTGAACTTGCTGCTGCTGCTGCTGGTTCCTAGGCTGAGTATCGCACTGCTGCTGCGACTGTGGCCGTGACTGCTGCTGCTGCTTCTGCTTCCACTATGACCACCACCACCACCACCTCGACTCTTGCTGCTGCTGCTGCTGCTATTACCGCTGTTACCACTGCCACCACCATCACCACCACCACCGCTACGACCAGCAACAGCAGCAGCAGCAGCTGCAGCAGTGCTGCTGCTGTTGCTACTGGTGGTTTTGGTGGTGAGGGATTGGGATCGGGGGTAGCGGAAGGATGCACGGGTGGCAGAGGGAGCAGAGGGGGGAGGTGTAGTGGAGGGGGCAGTAGAGGAGGCAGAGGAGGACTGGAGAGCGGCGACCACAGCTGCAGCTTCAGTGGAAGCTTCGATGGAGAGCGCACGGAGAAGCCGACGCATAGGGCTGCGGTTTCGACCCGCCTCCTGCTGCTCATGTTGCTGCTCTTGCTGCTGCTGCTGCTGCTGCTGCTGCTGGACGTGCTGCTGCTGCGCCGGGTGCTGATGCTTGTGCTGCTGCTGCCGGTGCTGCTGCTGCTCATCCTCCACCCCCGCCTGCCCTTTCATCTGCTCCCGAGCCTCCCCCAGAGGTGCCTGCTTGCGACCCTCTGCCTTTGCGGCACTGTCGGTGGGGAAGCCGCTGGCATAAAGGCCACCAAAAGGGGCAGGAACAGCGGCCACAGCGGGGACGTCAGCTGCGGAGATATCGAGCGACAAGGCGCCAAGAAACCTTCTCAGAGGGCTCCTGTTCCGATCCGCCTCCCCTCCCTTGCTCTGCCCGCTCTGCCCCCCAGCGTCACTAGCACTCCCGCCTCCTGTTGCACCTTCGCCCTTGCTTCCTCGGGTGAGTTTCTCCTCTTGCTCCTGCTGCTGCTGCATGCTAAGAGACTCTCTTAGGCACCAGAGGGCCAGAGTGACATCAGCCGCAGCACTTACGCTCGGCTGCTGCTCCTGAGACTCGACCACAGCTGCAGCTGCTGCTCCTTCCATGCTCTTTCTCCGAGTTTTCACACCCTCTCTGCTGGTACGACTAGGGTTGGAGTCACTGCTTCTCCTTTCTTTGCCAGCCTTCCTGCTGTAATCATTTTCTCGTTCATCGCGTAGTTCTCTGCTCTCACTATCACCACTGCTCCCGCTGCTGCTCCTGCTCCTACTATCGCCACTGCTCCCACCCCTCCTGCTTCTGCTTCTGCCTCTGACGTTTTCACTCTCACTCGCAGTATCCGGACTTGTTGGTTCCGAACCTGAGCTACCCAGCTCGGAATCCTCCTGCCGGACCTGGTGCCCAGGTCCAGAAGAATGCTCCTTCTTCTTCACCGGACCAAACCTCGGGCTCGCAAGGTCAGGGTCGGCAGGACCAAGCCGGAAGCTGGAAAGTGGTTCAGAAAGCTCCGACTGATACCCGATGCTGGAAGGGTCGGCGGCGTTTGGAGCGAGCAGACCGTCAAAGGAGGGATCAAGGCAAGCGGAATTAGCAGCAGCATCAGCAGCATCAGCAGCATCATCAAAGGTGTGAGAAGCAGAGGAGGGGTGTAGGGCATGGGGAGGAGCAGGGCTGCCATAGGAGTCGCCAAGAGAAGGGGCGAGGCTGTAGCTGCGGCTCCAGTCCTCACAGGCCGCAGATGAGGGAGGCTGATCTGGGTGAGGCTCTCCTGCGTGTTGTGAGATGATGTGGGTGGGTTCCCCCTCCTCCTCCTCCTCCTCCTCCTCCTCCTCATCACCAGGTGAACAGTGGTCTGCAGACTCCTCTTGACTAGAGTGCCACTCCTGCTGCTGCTGCTGCTGCTGCTGCTGCAGTGGCTGCTCAGAAGGCCTATGACTATGCTGCTGTTGCTGCTGGGGGTCATGCCCATACTTCAGAGGCGGAGGCTGCGATCGCTGCTTCTGCTTCGGATGCCCGGGTGACCTAACCCCCTCCACTCCCCCCTTATCTCTCATCCGCTCCCTCTGCCTCTCCCTCATCTCATCCCTCCCCTCGGTTTGGCTCCTCCCCCCAAGCCTGGCTTCAGGGCTGAAGCTACCCGACCCATCGGCATCACCCACACTCCCCCTCCTCTCTCTCATCCTCTCCTTCACCCTCTCCCGCATCCCCTCCCTTCCTTCCGTGTGGCTCCTTCCCCCCAGCCTAGCTTCAGGGCTAAAGCTGCCCAAATCACCACCACCACCCACACTCCCCCCCCGCCCCTTTTTCCGCTCGCTCATCCGCTCTCTCGTCTCCTCCCTCCCTTCTGTGTGGCTCCTCCCGCCCAGCCTGGCTTCAGGGCTGCAGCTAAACGCAGCGCGCTCGATCTCCTTCCCCTGAGACGCAGCACGGAGGAGCGCCCTCTGGCTGTCGGACCGGCCTGCCTTGCTTGGCTTTCCTGACTTGTCAAACTTCTCCGACTCCTCTGTCTTGCCTGCTGACCTCATTGGCTTCTCTGCCTTGCTAGACTTGCTGGGCTTATCCACCTTATCCGCCTTGTCTGTCGCTTCGGTCTTGTCTGCCTTGTGTGAGGCCCGAAGAGGGTCAAGGGTCTCACCGCCGCTGTTGCGGTTACCGCCTGTGCTGTTCGCAAAGCACAGATCCGGACTGTAATCCCCGTCCCCAGCCGACCCATTCAGTCCCACCCCTCCATAGCTCACACTGTTCACATGGGCTCCCCTGCGCACCCTACCACCACCCCTGCTGCTGCTGCTGCTGCTACTGCTGGTGGTACCAGTGGTGCTGGTGCTGCTGCCAGTGCCACAGAACGCCCCACTGCTGCAGCCAGTGCTGTTACTGTATGTGCTGGCGGCAGCAGCAGCGGCAGCAGCTTCAGCGGCGCTCAGCAGGTTGTTGGGATCTGAGGTACACCGCCCCTCTCGGGAAGACGGGCGGCTGGTTGGGCGGTAAGTGCTGGTACCAGAACCACCACCACCTCCAGCACCAGCAGCAGCTGCCGCAGCGGCTTCTGCAGCACTTAGCAAGTTGTTGGGGTCTGACGTGGCTCTACCCTCTCGGGACGAAGGGCGGCCGGTTTTAGGGTTGGGGCTGGCATGGAGTGAGCGAGAGAGAGGGGAGGCAGAGGGAGAAGGGACAGGAGGCAAGGAAGAGGACGAATATGGCCCGGTGCCTCCTCCCCCAGTTGTGCCTGCCCCAGTTGCGCCCGATCCAGCAATGGCTGACCTCTCTCGTCTCCTCACATCTCCACTGCCGTCACCTTTCTCAGCGCCTCCTTTCCCAGTACTGCCGCCCCCAGTACTACCTCCCCCAGCACTGACTTCCCCAGCACCTCCGCCCCCCACGCCGTAGCCTCCCCCTCCCCCTCCCCCTTCCAGGCTGGTGGTGCGGGAGAACTTGCGCTGCAGGGAGCTGCCGCGGTGGCGCTCCCGGGGGGACTCAGAGGACGGCTTAGAGGCGGGCTGCTTAGAGGGGAGGGAGGAAGATTTAGAAGACGTCTTCGAAGAGAGCCTGGCGTTTCCGGACGAAGGGGAGGAGGCGGTTAGCGGGGAGTCTGTGTGGGATGAGGGATGGGTGGGGGAGAGGAAGGGGGAGAGGGAAGGCGGGGAGGCGGAGGGCTGGGCGGTGGTCGTGGCGGTGGTGGAACTGGCGTCCATGGCTTCGGATGCGGAGGCGGAGCGGGGGAAGCGGAGGGAGGAGCCGCGGCGGGAGCGGAAGATGACAGGGACGAGCACTCGATGGGGCTGCGCCTGCTGCTGCTGCTGCTGCTGCTGCTCCTGATTCTCATGTTTCTCAAGATTCTGACTCTGCTCCTGCTGCTGCACTTTCTGCTGTGATCTCCGCTGAGGACCGTCCCTTCCTGGAGATCCAGCATCGTGACCGTCCAACTCCTCTCCTGTCAACGAGTGCTCGGACGGCGACGCAGGGCGCACAACAAACACGTCAGTCTGCCCGGCGGCTGACACCTGGCTCCATGGCCCACCCTGCCCGGCGGCTGACACTTGCTTGTGAGCCGCGTCAAAAGCAGAGATCTCACGCCACAGCCCAGCCTGTCCCCCACCCCCACCAGAGCCCTGATTCCAGGGCTCCAGCCCCGACCCTGCGTTTTCACCTGAGGCACCTGCTGCTTCTGCTGGTTTTTCTCCTGCATCCGAGTCCTTTCCGGCAGAAGCAGAGAGGTGGTGGGAGAGGGGCGAGGCGGAGGAGGAGGGGAGGTGTGAGGGAGGGGAGGAGGAGGGGTGGGGATGGGAGGGGGAGGAGGAGAAGCTGTAGCAGGAGCGGTGAGTGGGAGGGGTCGGGGGGCGGCCGGACTGGAGAGCCGCGGGCTTGAAGGCGCGAGGGGCAGGCGGGTCCTGCGGGGAAGGCAGGGGAAGACAGGGGAAGACAGGGGAAGACAGGGGAAGACAGGGGAAGACAGGGGAAGGCAGGGGGAGACAGGGGAAGACAGGGGGAGAGAACACGGGGGATGGGGAAAACGAGGACAGCGCGAGAAGGGGAAGCGCGGGGGGAGGGGGTTGGGGAGAAGGAATGGGGAGGGGGGAGACGAGGGTTTCAGAGGTCTAGAAATGCATGTGTGTCTGGACGGCAGGGGACGGCAGGGGACGGCAGGGGAAGGAAGGGGAAGGAAGGGGAAGGAAGGGGGAGGAAGGGGAAGGAAAGAGGGAGGAAGGGGGAGGAAGGGGGGGGAAGGAAGGGGAAGGAAGGGGAAGGAAGGGGAAGGAAGGGGGAGGAAGGGGAAGGAAAGAGGGAGGAAGGGGGAGGAAGGGGGGGGAAGGAAGGGGAAGGAAGGGGAAGGAAGGGGAAGGAAGGGGAAGGAAGGGGAAGGAAGGGGAAGGAAGGGGAAGGAAGGGGAAGGAAGGGGAAGGAAGGGGAAGGAAGGGGAAGGAAGGGGAAGGAAGGGGAAGGAAGGGGAAGGAAGGGGAAGGAAGGGGAAGGAAGGGGAAGGAAGGGGAAGGAAGGGGAAGGAAGGGGAAGGAAGGGGAAGGAAGGGGAAGGAAGGGGAAGGAAGGGGAAGGAAGGGGAAGGAAGGGGAAGGAAGGGGAAGGAAGGGGAAGGAAGGGGAAGGAAGGGGAAGGAAGGGGAAGGAAGGGGTAGGGAAGCTCAACTGCGCATCCGCGTTTGAGGCGGATTGGGAAAGCGCGTGTGAAGGTCCACTTTAAGGCACGAATTCCTGCGCGCGGCTACAATCCGTCCTCTCTTCCGTCCTGCCTCTAAACAGCCGCGTCTGTGAGAGAATGATGCCGCATTCTATATCTTCTGGTGCTTCCTTTTCCGTCTAGCCCTCTGTTTCGACCCCATCACTTCAATCGCCTATCGACGCCTCGTTCTTGCGTGCCTTCGGTTCTGGCATTGCTTTCCGACCATGCACAATGGGTGCGTCAGTAGAGATTACATCGTCGAAACTCGTCAGTGCTTCCATGTTCCACACATCACGAGTCACGTGCAAACACGTGCTCACACGTGCAAACACGTGCTAACACGTGCTCACACGTGCAAACACGTGCTAACACGTGCTCACACGTGCTCATTTCCAGGCATGGTTCTGTTACCTATGCTTCGGATATGCTAACATAGACGAAAACGCGGTATCCATTAATTTTCGTGCTCCGCCTACACTGTGAGTTTTATCGAGGTACCCTCTCACCTCTATCGGGGATAGAACCTGTCGACACTCACCTCTGTCGGAGATAGCGACGATGGATCCACGCGCTCAAAAGCCTGCGACCCGGCTTTCCGTAAAGCGCGCTGCATGCTGCTGTAGTTCCCCCCGCCTTCCCCGCCGCCTATCCCGCCGCCATTTCCGCCGCCTCTCACGTCGCGAGGGGTCTCTCCCGCGGCGACCGACGCACTTTTCGGGAACCGCAAACCCACAGCGCCAATGCCGCCGGTCGGTTTCGGCTTAAGCTTCGGAACGAGTAAGTAGGAGCGGCCGGGGAGTAGGAGATGGTCTGGGGGGAGAGGAGGAGGGGACTCGTCGCGAGCGTCGCGCGCGTTGCTGATGGCGACGATCTCGTGCTCGGGGTAGTAGCGGAGGACTTGCGAGACTGGCTGCGCGCCGCTGAACGCGTCTATGGCTGCTTCGCCCATGCGAATGGAAAGAGGCTTGTCGCTGTAGATCGCCATTGGCTGCTGGCTGCTGGCTGTTGGCTAAATAATAGGATAATGACGAGGAGTGTAAATAAAAAAATGCAGAAGCTAAGCTCCTAACGCATTGTGTTCTAAGAATCTAATATGTGAAGCAAAAAATGCTGGAACTGCACGAGACCGTCTGTAATATAAGAATGGCTCAGCTTCGGATACCTGCATTTTCAGGCCACATTTCTGGTCGAATGACAACAGAATGACATTGGGAGAGACTTTGAGATCCGGCACGGAACGCGGAAGAGCATGCCCGATGGTTGGTTGCGGGCTGATATAAATCACGTCCCCCTAAGTTGCTCAACTAACAGACTCTAAACTGCAATAGAACTCCCATGGTGACTGGCTCACTCAAGCTCCAGCATAGCTTTCAATCAAGACCCACACACAACCTGCTGTGTGCAGTGGGATTCTGTTCCTCCTACAGTATCCCACTCAACCTTCACTGCCACTCACAAGTTCACACACATACACAACTCCGCCTGGGCTGGGAGGGAGACTGTTGATCACAACATACAGTACACCTCCTCCACGGAACACTCCATAGCGTTTGACTCCAGATCCCCCTTACGTTCTATGCGAAACGCTGGCGAAAATTTCCTCGAGGTTTTCGCAATTCACGACAACCTCACGGCTCTCGAGTAAGACACTTGAGACCTAACAGAACAAGATGCTAGCGGCCGAAAAAATACCGTGGAAGTAACCGTTACAATCGTTTGCCAGGGGTTACCAGCACTACCGATACTCTCCAGCGCGGATTGGCGCTGAGTGTTCCGGGGAAAAGGTGTTCAGTGCAACCTTGGGAATTCCACTTGCCCCGGCTCTTCAACAACAGGGGGGGCCATGACCATCAGCTCACAACTCCGTCACCCAGATGATGGTGGCTGACCCTTCCTTCAGTGGTACATATCGGTGACTAGTGGTGTGACAGATAACGACAGGCAACAGTTCGGTGTCAGCGTTCCTTGTTGCTGCCACGCGAACTGCTTGGCAAGAGCCATCCCTGATTGGCTCAGCTTCACGGCGAAGCTTTTCGTCAACCCATGGGTTTTGGTGATGCGGTCAGGTGGTAGGAATGCCTGCCGAGCCCAGTCAGCCAAACCAGGAGTCCCTGACACAAGCTGCAACTTCTGTACATACTGGCCGCCAAACAAAGGCGAGGCAATGGTCCCGTACGAACTTCCCACTGGCTGGAGCGACATTTTTTGTTTGGGCAGTTGAAGCCCAGCCTCGGCGCGACGTCCATTGGCTTGTTCGGTTTGGCAGCACCTCAGGTGGATGACTCGGTAGCTTCGAAAAAACGCCCGGCATGATTCCAACGACCAGGCTGTCAAAGTCACGACATGCGAAACAGTGCAATTTGGCAGCAGGTCTGCTGTACAGTACTACACACTCACTTGGCTCGCGAGGCCATTGTCCGCCATCTCGCTCACTCGTTGACAATCGTGGTCAGCATGATGATGTATGCTCAAATCTCACTCAAATCTACACTTGTTTATTTTGTTTTTCTGAGCGGGTCCTCCTGTGTCGGATACAAATAGCTCTCGAAACAAATGGGCTTATACATCAGAACCGGGTTACCACCTCGGCAGCGTTGCTGTAAAAACGGGTGGCGTGCGCCGTTTGTTGTGCGAATATCGGCACTGCAGCCAATTTCGGTCTCGGGTCTGTTGACCTCTGTGCACGTTTCTCGTAGGCGCAATCTTCACCTGAGATTGCGGCTGATTTGAGGGCCTGCACACGTCAGGCCGTAGGCCGTATAGCCTGTCCATTGGGACAAGATGGCGCGTGGGCCTCGGATGTATGGGTGATTGTCTGGGCGTGAAGTGTATATGATCTTGGAACATGAGAAGATTTGGTGGAATGGAGCCCATACACAGCCTTTATCCAATGCGTAAGATTTGCATGTCGATGGGAAGCAAGCAAATTAGGTTTTCATTTAGTAGATTTAATAGCTCGTGAAGCAAAGCTACTACATGGCTACTGTGCACCTACTCCGTATCTACTCCGTATTTCTGGTCCGCCATGTTTGGTTCACAATTATTCACCAATAGCTTACCAATGACAGCAGAAGCACACTCCAAATTTGCACATTCATCAGAATCACTTCTTTTTATGACTATCTTTACCGTGATCCTCCTCTTCCTCACGTGCCTCATCAGACACATGCTCATCATCATGCTCGTGCTCCTCTGCCTTCTCCCCCTCGCCTGCCCCACTTCCACTAGTTGTCTGGGGGACACTGGACGTGCCTCGGCCACCTCCACTCAATGAAAATGTGCTGCCGCCTCTCAGTATGCGTGGAAGCCAGCTGTCAGACGCTGCATTCTCCAGTGCATCTAGGCGTGCCTTCAGCATCTGCAACTCCCGCTCCAACTCAAGGTCCTTCTGACGAAGAGCCTGTGGATGGGATAAGCCAACAGACACAGCTGGATCCTCAACATGGTTCTGTCAAAAGGGAGGACCATGTCAACATGGCACTCATCGAAAGTGAAAGACAAGTATGCAAGTGAAGGAAAAGTGAAAGAGCCGCCCTAACCCTACAGTTTGGCTAGACACTCACCTCCCTCTCTTGCCGCCTCTTCTCCTCCTTCCGTGCATCTGATATTGTGCTTCTCGTGTACTCTGCTACAACAACACCGCCTGCAACCTTTGGGGAAGGAAAAATTAGTGAGGGTGTGAGGAATTGAGGCAATTGATGATACCCACAACAAACCAGGCTCACACAACAGCAACATGCCTGCGAAAAGAAAAGGCGACCCCACCAGTCACAATGTAGCATACTTCGCACAGGGAATAACCCTAGTTGTACCAGCACTTCATGAAAGGCCCAGCCATTTCAAAACGCGTCCCGCAACTTCAGCCTCCAGAAACTACTCTTCTTTCCAGCTCCCCTGACGAACCACCTCGTAAGCTCTACATCAACCCCACAGTAATACAAAACCGACACCCAGTGTACGAGGATTAACCCAAGACCCGCAAATGAAAACTCACCCCAAAGACTACAAGCTCGCCCACGAGGTCTGCTGCTGTCTCCACTGCTTTCTCCTCTATCAACGGCTTGATGTCCACGTTCGTGCTGTAACCGTACAGCCGGCGCTGTAACCCCACATTGATCTTATGATAACTCTGCACATGAAACGAGCGAGAGGGAAGACGAAAATTCTGAGGCACGGAGTACCTGGCACTATGAAGGGGTAGGAGCAGAGCAAGATACAGTACCAACGGGGAAGGCACAAACACAGCGTAGATGAGGAAATTGCTGGAGATCTGAGAGGCACGAAGCCAAGCGTCAAGCTTGGATTCGGGGTACGATTGCGGGACGAACGGCGGAACCGACCTGCGCGAAGTTGATGATCGTTCCCCGGAACTTGGGGTGGCTCTTGGCTCTCCGCTTTATTGCATTGGCTAGCGGCTTGCTCATCGTCTTGACCGCCAGTGCGCCTAGCTTGAGGATCGGAAAAACCATCTTGATCGATCCCTAGGGAGTTTGCCCAGCAACTGGTTGCGAGCTAAATTCCTAACTTTCCGTTCCGTCTAAGATACTAAAACTACTATAACCACTGCGTTGCCAAGGAACTAGTTAGTATGGGGTAGCTGGTGAGAGGAGCATGAGTTCCCATGGGCTCATGACGATGGACTCGAGTAATGGAAGGAGCCAGTAATGACGTTGCTGATGGATAAGGGGTGCACGAGATTACACACGGGGTCTACTGATCACGACGGACCGCTGACATAAACACGTCATATAATGAGGAGAATGTTTCCTGATCGCCACTGTCGGCGCCTCATGGTGGCTTTAAGCTGAAACGGCCCCGAAAAGTACGAAGTTGACGATGCGTCTCACCAGATCTATCGCCCTAGACACGCTCCCCAGTCTCGTCAGTTCCGAAGCATCGAAAGAGCAGTAGAGCGGCTTGCAACGCCTAGGGATCGTGACTAATCAGGCAGTTGTATACGAGTCGCCTTGTTAGCGTATAAGCCTGGTGCTCAACCCCTGAGTCACAGCTTCATGCACTACCTGTCTAGTACTTAAAAACTGAGATCCTAGTCTCTAGCTCAGCATAGCTGTCATCTGATGCATTTAGGGATGCCCTAATGCCAAGTCAAAATGCTGATCACCCTGCAGAACCAGCAGCCATGCTATTCCTTCAGGCAGGGAGCCAGGGACTGCTTGATGGCCATTCAGATGTGACGTCATTCCCCGCTCCGCAGTCTCAGCCATGGCCAAACAGCCATGGCTCAGAAGCTATACTTTCGGCACTTGCCATGCCATGCGTCTTCCGCCCAATCGCAGTTGAGAAGCTACCCCGAGCCGCAGGCTCGGCTGAAGCTCGCTGGCCCATGCCAAAGGACATCAGTGAGACGTCAAACTGACAAATGGTCAGACGGGATTCCTCGTTTGGGAATCCGGTTCGGGCCCTATGGCGAATGATTCTGGTTTTGCTAACTGAGACACGCAACCACGGAGCCCAAGTCAGTTGATCCAGAACACACCGTCTAAAAGCAGACTCAGCGGGGCGAGTAACACTTCTACACAGCTTGATGTGGAGCAAAGATTCCATTGTTTGGATGTCTGGATGAAATATGAAGTTCCGTGTTCAATCTAATTTGACCTCATTCGTTTTCTCAGCTTGAAATCAGCTCCTTTTCGGCTCGCACGCCGTCGCCGACTCGCCGCCATTCCTGCAAAACGCGACGTAGCCATGGGATCCGATCAACCGCAACCGTCGCTTCAGGTGCGTTCCCTTTTTCCTCGTCGAATAAATCTATCCGTTGACCGCTTCCCATTAGGTCAAGCTCGTCGCGTTCTCTCGCATTTCGGCTACCCACTCTCCTCGCCCCACCACTCCCCTCGCTCCGACCACTGCGACGGAGCAGGAGAAAGATCGGTTCGTGCCGAAGATGCTGGCCTCGGTTCGGACCAAACCTCACCTCAACAAGCCACCTGCACTGCCCTTTTCCCAGCCACTGCCCCTTTTACATTCTTCACCCCCTCCCCCCCCCCCCCGGTTCGCTCCACCCACTGCGACGGAGCAGGTGACGGATCGGTTCGTGCGGAAGACGCCGGCGGGGGAATCTCCGTTGCTGCTTGCGCTGCACCCAAACGCTGCCCTTGTCCCACCCACTCCCCTCTCCCCACTCACCCTCCCCCCGCCACCCCCTCACCCCACCCTCAACCATCACCCCTGCAGGTGACGGATCGGTTCGTGCGGAGGATGCTGGCGGAGGAGGCAAGCGAGAAGGAGCGGAAGCGAGCGGGGAAGAAAGGGAAAGGGAGGGGGCGCGGGGAGCATTCCAGGAGGCAAGCAGGATCAGCGGAAGGATCAGCGGCAGACGGAGGAAGCATCTCTTCTGCTCTGCTGCATGTCCCGCCGCCGCTGCCTGCTACTCTGAATCCGCTTTTCTTCGGCTCTGCTGTGACGGGTCCTTCTGTGGCTGCTCCGACGGCAGCTGACTCTGCTGTTGCTGCTGGCTCGGGGGTGGGGTTTGCGGCAGAAGCAGAAGCGGCGTACAGAGCGCAGAGGAGAAAGGAGGAGCTGGCGGATATTGAGAAGACCTTGGAGCAAGTGGTGGGTGATGGAATTAGGAGTGATACTGGGGATAAGCGGGGTGATACTGGAGGCGACAGGAATACTGTCGTTTTTCATCTATGTGATTAGTCATTCCGTGCGTTTCAGTATTTTTGACACTGTCCCTTCCTCCCTTCCCTCATGTCATATAACATCTTTCCATCTCTTCTTTCCCCACATCTCCATGTCACCAGAAGTCTTTGCGGGACGACATTGCTCGTCAGCGGCAGGAGGAGGCTGTCCGTGCCACCCAAATGGCGCAAGCATTGCAGGCACAACAGTTCAGGTGAAAGCAAGTTCATCAGGGTGTGGTATCGCTCTGGTTGGGCTCGTTTGAGGCTCTGTTGCTCATTGTTTCAAGCAGGCTTGGAAGTTCGTTGCACAGAAGCACCTGAAGTTCTTCCCCCCTTCACACCTTCCCACTTGCATTCTTCCCACATTCCCACCTTCCAAATGCAGACCACCATCTCGGGTAGTGCCGTGTCAAGCTGAGAGGGAGGAATGCTTAAGATGCTACACTCAAAATCTGAAGGTTTGGTGGCAGATTATGCGGTTGCCGTGAAAGTTAATTGCCGATCTGTTGATGTGGTGGTTGGGTTGATCAACCGCTGATTGCGTGTCACCTGTGTGTGCGTCTTGCTGTTTCAGAATCCGCTCTCTTGTTCAAGCGTGGTGAACAAGTTCGTTGAGTGTTCGCGGCAAGCTCAACAGGTATGCCGAGGAGAAGCACGTTGTTATTTATTTAATAACAATGGCAATGTTTTTTGCCACCTTTCCATTTCCAGTGCATATGTCGTCGCTAACCATTGTGAGTGTTTTTGTGGGCGCCTTTTTTTTTTATCTTTCCTTTTCCATGTGCAGGCATTTATGGCTTCTGAAGGGCGACAATAGATGCAGATGCCGTTTCACCACAACATATATACAGGGTGGTACTTTATCAACATTGTTTTAAGAAGTCTGCACTGTTTGGTATGATTCAGACTGTCACATTGCTGGGTCGCAGTGTATCAAGTATGTATCGAGCTTGGCTTGAGGGAACCAGTGGGCTTTCGACTTGTGGTGGTGGGGAGACGCAGTGCTATTGGCTGAGCGTGTGGCGTGTCCTCCGGACACGTGTGATTCTAAGTGGCATCTTCCACCGCAGATGCCGGTGGAGGTTCACCAACAACGGATCGACGCACCACGATTTGACACCTAGTCAGAGCCATTTGCTCCCTGTCCACGATTCCCCGACTCCTACCGCAAATGTGCGGTAGGGTGTTCGGCAAATGTGTGCGCTACGCGCGGCGCGGCGTGGTGCATTTCCGTCCATAGGGGACGGGTCAGGGCAGGAGGACTCGGGGAAAGGAGGGGACAAGTGCAGAGGAGAGCAGGATCAAAATCAGGGCACACGTGAACAGGTTAATTACCCTGACTTGACTGAAAATCCAAGGTGATTTTGAGGCCGGTCCTGTGTTTTCCAGTGCTTTGTTCAAGCCATCCCTGAGAGAATCAAGGGGATTTATCTACTATCCGTAGGAGTCCGGGGCGGTTTTGAGGGGGCCCGGACATCTTGTTAGCCTCCAGGGGGTGTAGGAATATGTCAAACTTCCCGTGCTTCCTTTCCACCCTAGCCCAAGTCTGCTCTTCCCATTTTCCCTTAGTTTAGCGGCTGGTTTTAAAATTAGCTGCCGGAAACAATTGTTCACGCCACTCAAACTCGCCCCATCCCTCCCACCAAACCCCCTTTCTTCTCAGCCTCGGGGAAAGGAGGGGACAAGTGCAGAGGAGAGCAGGATCGAAATGCGTGGAGAAACGAGGAGCGACGGGGTACAGTACAGTAGCTAGTAGTGACTCAAACAGCACAGGACAGGAGCCGCTCCCACAATTCAGCACCACCACAACCTCTGGGAGGAGTCAGCCATTCCTGGAGCTAACTTGGATAACAAACGGCCATTGATAAAACAGCGTCGTTGTCAGCTGCCACACCACACCACCACGACCTGGGTACAGTACATTCATCCACTTACAACAATCTGCTCAGCTGACAACGGGTCTGCAGGTAGAATCGTTTTAAAACTCATAACGCAGCTCAGACGAGATTATTTCTGGGAGATTATCTTGCACGGGCTCCTTGCAAGTCGGAAGTGACGCAACCTTCCCTGAATTCAGGCCTCACCGCAATCATGGCGCCCGCAATCGCTCTCCACCACGGCCTTCGCCTTTGCTCGAAGGCGACGCCCATGACAAGACTCTCCCCAGCGCCCTCCCCGGCATCTCTCCGTGTCCGCGCAAGCCTTCCCGCGCGGGACGTCCGCGCGAGCCTCTCCCCGCGCGTAGTCTCTAACGCGCTCACGGCGCTTGAAAGTCCCGCGAGCTCTCCGCCTGCAGCGGGAGCAGCGGCGGGAGCTGCGGCGGCGATTAACTCCGTGGTGCAGAAGATGGAAACTATGGGTCTGACGGACACTAACCTCGTCTCCACCAATGAGCACCGAGCGTGGGTTGCTTCCGCGTGCGTGGCCCTCGCTGCGTTGTTCACTCGCGGCGTGGTTACCACAGTGGACGACGCGAGTGTTACAGCTGTGCTAGGTGCAGTGGCTGCAGCTGCTGGCGCGTATTTACTCGCGGATTTCGGAACAGGAGTTTATCATTTCGGCGTTGATAACTATGGGGATGGATCCACGCCGATTTTTGGACCGCAAATTGACGCGTTCCAAGGTCACCACAGGCGACCGTGGACGATCACCAAGCGACAATTCGCGAACAATCTGCACGCGCTCGCGAAGCCGATTCTGTTTTCCACGCTGCCCTTCATCTTCGTGCTACCGAATTCCGCCGAGCAGGATATGTTCTTTAGTGTCTTCCTCGCTAGCGTTATGTTCAGCCAGCTTTTCCACGCGTGGTCTCACACGCCTCGCGTCCTCCTCCCTCCTTTCGTCCCCGCCCTCCAAGACGCTGGCCTTCTAGTGTCCCGGAAAATGCACGGAGCGCATCACCGTCCTCCCTATAACGCCAACTACTGCATCGTCAGTGGCATTTGCAACCCACCTCTTGACTCTATTGGGTTCTTTTCTGGTTTGGAGAGGATGATTTTCCAACTGACCGGGGTCCCTTCAAGGTCCTGGAGTGAGACTGCGCCTGAGTGGTTGGAAGAGGGCGGGTACTACGAAGATGGGTCAGATGAGCAGTAGAAGCTTGTTTATCCTCACTGGTTGGTAGAATTCCTCATTATTTGTAATTAATATATTGAATAAACGCCAGTCCATGGTTCGAAAGCCACTCATTGTGCCTTGGTGTCGAGGGCTACAGCGACGTCTGCTTTCACTGATGGTTGAAGCGCAGTGTACATTCAAAATTCCTAACAAGTGACCTGTGGGAGACGACAAAAATCTCCTAATTTCCTAACGAGGTGAGATGTTTCTTTTTTAGGCATTTCTCATGAGAAATGGTTTCATCACTCTGCTCAGCTACCTCTAGGGCTGGTAGTGAGGCTGGGGAGGAGGGTTTGGAAAGGTCAGTGTTAGCGAATGGACGAAAAGACTCTGCGTGCGCCAATGTGTGCTCACCGCGAAAGGATGTTGCGACACAAATTTTGGTAACAGCAACCCTCGCATGCGAGTTGAAAGCCAATGTGCGATCAAGGGGCATTTTTTGCAGCCACTCCGTTGTTTCGCCAGCCATTTCCTCGTTTCAACCCGCGAGGGACATTTCACCTACGTGGAGCCTCCAAGCACCAGTTGCTCAAACCAGTTTAGCGCTCTCCACGTGTCTCTACTGGTACCCAGGATCAAAATCTGAGAAGAACCTCCAGTGCCATGTGGGACGAGCAGGAGGAAGCTCAACCATCCTAGTCAGCTTTCCCGCCAAACTGAAGAGCATCCCCCTTCCCAGGAACTTGCACCTCCATTCGTCAAACTGCGGCAGGTCAGCAAATACCCAATCCACCAATCGCTGTACCGCATCAGCGTGTTTCCCCTCTCTCCCCTCAATTCTGTGCTCTCTGCACTTCACCATTTTCCCAGCCAAGCAAGCATCTACCGAACCAGGGAAACTAGAATCCAGGCCTTGGGATTGCTGGTAGTAAAACCAGATATTCCTTATTCTGCCGTTGACGTATTCGGATTGCCGATATTTTTTAGTCGCTCATCCTTCGAGCTGCAACGTCCGTCGTAGTAGCTGCCGAACATCCGCGGAACTCTGTGTAACGCCTCATGATGGCTGCCCTAACCGCACATGCCGCTGCCTCGGTCGCCTCATTCGCCTCGGCGTCCGGTAAGGCTACCACGTCAGCAACCACACAGCAGACCACCATGGCCTGCTCAGCCCGCACCCTCCCCTCCTCCATGTCCACGTCAGCATCCGCCTCCAGCTCAGCCACCCCTTTCTTCCAGGGCGCTCGCCTCCCCTCCCTGCGTGCCACCGCACGCGCCGCCGCAACTCCCGCCGCGAAAGGCGGTGCTGTGCAGGTCCGGGCGGGCGAGATCATCGAAGTCGAGCTGGAGCGGCCGTACGGCCTCAAATTCTACCGCGGCGAGGACGGCGCGATCTACGTCGACGCGCTGTACCCCGGGCAATCCGCGATATTGAGCAAGAGGATCCAGGAGGGCGATAAGGTGCTGGCGACGAGCGCGGTGTTCGGCAACGATATGTGGCCCGCCGCGGAGTACAGCCGCGTCATGTACACCGTCAGGCAGCGCGTCGGCACGCTGCTGGTTCGCCTGGAGACCATGGGAGGTGAGTGTTTGTAACTGGTACTGTAGTTTGTAACACCACTGACTGGGTCGGTTTCGTGGTTACGCACTTCGTTTCATAGTATGGCAAGGGTTGAAACTTCTCTAAAACAGACGGAATCCTTTGGTTGACTGCCTCTGACGCTTTTTTACGGTTGAAATTTCGTTGACACCGACGGCTCCAATCAAAGTTCTTAGCCTTCACCCACGTCATCTTAACTACACGTGGTAGTATCGCAGGGCAGAAGATCGGCCCGTGGAAGAAAGACAAGTACCTGGAAGACCGGACAGAACATAATGATTTGTTTTAACCTTAACCTATTTATTATCTGCGCGTGCTTTGACATCGCAGGGCAGAGCATCGGCCCGTGGAAGAAAGACAACGACCTGGAGGAGGGGCAGAGCCAAATGCTTTACTTAATCGTCACATCTACTTCATTATCTGCCCATGCTTCCCCATCGCAGGTCAGAAGATCGGCCCGTGGAAGAAGGACAAGTACCTGGAGGAGCGCGCGGCCGGCAACTACGGCGACGCCATCCGCGAGAAGCAGATGGAGAACGCCGCGCTGCGGCAAGAGCAGGGCGAGCAGCGCGCCGAGGCTCTTGACAGCGGGCTCCAGCTGTACAAGTAAGCATCGAAGTAGCTTGATTCCTCAGGTTGCTAACACTTTCCTCAGGCTTACCTTATCCCTCGCAGTCAACCGGCCTATTCCTCATTTTTGTTACGAATTCGATTGAAGCCAACCGCTCCAGGTGACGATATCGCCCGATCCCACTGGCTCAATTCCGGATGTGTGTGCGTGTGCGCCACGTGGCAGGGCCGGCAAGTACGCGGAGGCGATGCAGAAGTTCCAGACGATCATCGGGCTCGTGCCGTCGTACCGCGAGGAGGCCGTCGCTTTTTACAACATCGCGTGCTGCTGCTCCAAGCTCAAGCAGGTGAGACCCGTCTTCCCCTAGATGCGTTTTCTGCAGCTCTAGGGTTGCCTGATGCCGTCGTACGACGTGCTGCTGCGCTAAGCTCAAGTAGGTGAGAGTCGTTAATTATGCGCGCAGGTGAAACACGTGAAGGCACCGGGCTCTGTTAGTTACGCGAGTTGATGCGCGTTGATCACCACTGATCGGCATGCTGGGTGTCAAGCTGAGCTGCTGGTGAAGGGCTCACTTGGCGACGCTCTACGTACGTGGGTAGATGCATGCGCTAAGAAACGATCCTGGCTACAAAGGTCGAGTCGGTTCTCGTCTTAGTTACAGATGCGTGGACATATGTTTGCGCTCAGCGAGGAAAGCATCTCACCTGTCCCTCGGTGTCATTTGCCAAGAGTCGCAAAGTCACATTCACCACCACATTTACTAGCACATTCACTCGCACGAGTCACGACGCTACACGGGACAGAATCTTGCTCTACAGTTTCAGCTGTCTACGAAATAGGCCGCGCACTTGGCGCCATATCTCCACCACAGTGAGACGCTGCTCGTCTTGGTTTCCCCGCTGTCCGCCGCCACCCTACTCTCCCATGTCGCATCTCCTGACCTTCGTCTTTCCTCTCCCGTGCCTGCAGACTGAGGGAGGCCTGCAGGCTCTAGAGGCGGCAATGGAGGCTGGTTTTGACGACTACAAGGTGAGACGCGGAGAGGAAACAGCAGGCTTACATGTGTGCAGGGCGGTGATAGTACTGTATGCGCTCCTCCTGTCTTGGGCATGCATGCGTCTGTGTCTTGTCTCTGTCATGTCCCCTGCAAGTCAAGTGCTGGAAGTCTGCGGAACAATGGCTGCCAAATAGCTCACTACGTCGTAGCTCAGTTCAGAGCCCTTTTTCTCATGACTTCAGTGCTTTACTGTGCCTTCTCTTCCATTTCTAATTGCAGAAAATCCGTCAAGACCCCGACCTGTCTTTCCTAAGAGACGATGACGAGTTTGACGACCTCATGGACAAGTATGACGAGCCAATCATCAATGAGAACGCCATCAAGGCACTCACTAGTGTGTTTGGCCTCTTTGGCAAGAAATAATAGCCATGTGCTGTACAATAGGATTACCTGATAATTTTATCTTTGATTTATCATAGATATGTTTTCCCCTACTCCCTAGCATGGGACACTGGGTTAGAGTTGGGTGGTACTCTTTGGTATGCCTTGTGCTGAACGACTAGGATTTTGGTATGCCATGTGCTGAACGCGTAATGGAACTGATCATAATGGAATCGATCATGCCAGCTTGTCACAACAACCTCAACATGTTCACGAAGAAGAGCAAAGCACATGGTTAGTAGATAACTGTAGCGTTTTCTTAGCTAAGTGGCAAACTTTCTTAACCACTTTCATTTTACGAGAATGTTTATAAACAGATTACATTCGCAGCCCATATCACCAACATGCAAACGGAGGAAAGGGATCGGACCAGCGTGAATCACGCTGCTGTAGCAGCCTAGATATATACGTTTCGTGAGCAAGTTAATCGTCAATCCCAAGAGAGGTTGCACTTTTGACCAGATCCGGCCACGCCACGCAGGTAACTCCATTTTCAAGCGCGTAGCTCCGTCGGGTCTCGTCCTGTTCTTCCCTCGACGGGCACGATCATTCCTTGCTGTGATCCTCTGTAGTACCGAGCGGGCGTCTCCGTCCTAGTCAGTCCCGTTACCAGTCAGCACCATCCATCGAAATGCACTCGTCAGGTTCGGCTGCCAGTCTAGCGCTCGCCGTCACGACTGCCGGCGCGGCAGCGGCAGCCGTGGTCACTTGCCGTCTGCTCTTCTCCCCTGCTCCTGCTGCTGCCGCTGAAGCAGCCTCCGAACCATCATCAGCAGAAGCCGCAGCAGATTCCCACACCGAATCTGGCACCGCGACTGCACCCACGAGAATACCTAATTCGTCAGATACCTCTATAAGTAGCGCCTTAGAGTGGCTGGCCTCCGCAGCGAGCGGGATTAAGGACCATGCGGAGCGGATCGTCGGACGCGGGAAAGCCGGAGCTGATGCTCCGGACTCGGGAAGTCTGGACGCAATTCTGTCTTATTTACCAGACGGATATAGTCTTGCCGGAAAAGCGGCTACCGCCGCCGCGATTGCCGCTGCAGCGGTGGTCGCGGTGGGCGGAACGGCGCTCGCGATCCGAGCCGCAGTCGGCGCGTCGCGAAGGAAACGGCGGCAGCGCGTGATCGGCATCATTCCCGCGCGGTTCGCATCGTCGCGGTTTGTGGGGAAGCCTCTCGCGCTGATCGCGGGCCAACCCATGATCCAGGTATGGTCCTCCCGTGATCCAGGTATGGTCCTCCCATGATCCAGGTATGGTCCTCCCATGATCCAGGTATGGCCATTCCACGCGTCTGGCACAGGTCAGTCAGGTACAGGTCAGTCAGGTACAGCTCAATCAGGTACAGCTCAGTCAGGTACAGCTCAGTCAGGTACAGCTCAGTCAGGTACAGCTCGGTCAGGTACAGCTCAGTCAGGTACAGCTCGGTCAGGTACAGCTCGGTCAGGTACAGCTCAGTCAGGTACAGCTCGGTCAGGTACAGCTCAGTCAGGTACAGCTCAGTCAGGTACAGCTCAGTCAGGTACAGCTCGGTCAGGTACAGCTCAGTCAGGTACAGCTCGGTCAGGTACAGCTCGGTCAGGTACAGCTCAGTCAGGTACAGCTCGGTCAGGTACAGCTCAGTCAGGTACAGCTCAGTCAGGTACAGCTCAGTCAGGTACAGCTCGGTCAGGTACAGCTCAGTCAGGTACAGCTCGGTCAGGTACAGCTCGGTCAGGTACAGCTCAGTCAGGTACAGCTCGGTCAGGTACAGCTCAGTCAGGTACCGAAGCTGTTGCTTCGCTGCCTTTGCTCTTTCCTCCTCCTCCGTTTTTCTCCCGGAAACCCCACCCCATGCCCCCTCCCTTTGCTTCTTCCTCCTTCCGCTCGCCCCCCCTCCGCCGTCCCCCCTCCGCCGTCCCCCCTCCGCCGTCCCCCCTCCGCCGTCCCCCCTCCGCCGTCCCCCCTCCGCCGTCCCCCCTCATACCCCTATTTCCCCTGGGAGCAGCACACGTCGGAGCGTGCGAAGCTCGCCTCACAAGCCCGTCTTTTCCTTCTCCCCCTCCCCCCTTCTTCCTGCCTCTTTCCTCCCCGCCCCCCTTCCCCTTCCCTCTCCCCCCCCCACTCCCCCTGGGAGCAGCACACATGGGAGCGTGCGAAGCTCGCGCAGACCCTGGATCGAGTGGGTACGTGGGACGGGGGGAGAGGGCAGCGGGGCTAGCAATAGAGGGGAAAAAAATCAAGGGTTTAGGGAAGAGGGGTTTTGGAGGGAAGGGGTGGGGGAGGAGGGTGGGGGTAGACGTTTGGGAGACAGATGAAGCCACCCGGAGGGGGGGGGATGGGTGGGTGGGTTGGGCGGGGGGGAAGGTGGAGGGAAATGGGGGTTGGGTTGGAAGGAGCAGCTTAAATCTAACTGCCGTTTTTTCAAAAGCGCTTCAGAGCTCAAAATACTGTTCTCCTCCCTCTTCACTTCCCTTGTCTTCCCTTCTCTTATCTTCTCTTCTCTCTCCTTCTCCCTCTCTCGTCTCTCTTCCTGCCTGCCTCCCCATGCTGCCACCCTCCGCCCCCGGCCCCTGGCAGTGGTTGCAACGGACGATGAGAGAATAGCCCGATGCTGCGAGGGGTTTGGCGCAGAGGTCATCATGACGTCAGCAGCGTGCAGCAATGGTGAGGCTGTGGTGTTTCTGCGAGGATGTGAGCATGTGAGGATGTGAGCATGTAACGCCACAGGCTGTAACGCCACAGGCTGTGGTATGGGACCATGTAATTAGCGGTGTGTATGCCTGCATGCAAGAAAGAACGCATGCATGCATGGAAAGGTCTTCATGGCGCCTAGAAAACGCGTGCATGGAAGGAAGGGTGTGTTTTATGAACGTGTCATGAACGTTGTCGCACTTACATGGTTGACTGAACACACGGACACTCTAACATGCCGCCTCCCTTCCTTTCGAACCAACACGACAGGTTCGGAACGGTGTGCCGAGGCGGTGGAGAAGCTCAAGGGCCAATGGGACGTGGTTGTGAACATTCAGGGGGACGAGCCGCTTATTGACCCCGCTACCATCGATGCTGTGGTCATTGCGCTACGGGTGCGTGCTGTTGTCGTTTTGTTACAGATGATCCTAGGTTAACTGGTAGTTCTGCAACTTGAATAGCTCTAGGGTGGGTTACCTGGTTATTCTGTTGTGAACATTTTTTGGGACGAGGCTCTTATTGAGCCTCTTGTCGAGAAATAAATGACTCGTCCCAATCACCAGGAAGCTACGGGCGCAGCAGACTCGAAAGAAGCCACTGTTCCGGGCTTGAATCGACGCACCCTCAAGCACCCTCCCTCAAGCACTCCTTTTTTGTTCCTCGAATTTTCTCAGGAAGCACCCGAGGCAGTGGCAGCAACGGCAGTGGCTGACCTGAAAGCAGCCTCGGCTCCAGACCCGAACCGAGTGAAGTGTGTTGTGGACAACAGGGGCTTTGCACTCTACTTCTCCCGCGCGCTCATTCCCCATAACAGGTTCGTGCCACGACTGATTCCAATAGATTGTTCTCCTGGATGCATCATTCGTTTCTCAATGTTACAACCTCTCTGTTAGAATATAACATTCTCTTTATCCTACTTAGTTTCTTATACTTGGGCATATATAACCAAGTTGGGCTATCTAGGGGTGTAGATGAATGTTGGGGTTGGATATTCAACCATCGAGGTGTTCAATCTTGTTGGTCTTCCACCAACATTATTGGCTCCTCAATTGTTGGTGGTCCAACCTTCCCAAACCATCATTGGTCCAACCAATAATGGTTGGGTTGGTCAAGCCCCTCTTGACCTGGGATTGGCTCCCTAGGTATATAACCCTGTACCACCTCCCTCTATAGTCAATTCTTCTCTCTACATTTTCTAATAGTCTCGTCCTCCCCGCTTCATGTGATCACTGCTGTTTTCAACAGACCTGCTCAGTGTCTGTCTTGCGTTGCCGTTTTTCTCAAGTTTTGGTAGGAAAATCCTCTCCCTTTTTGGTGCCATGGTCTTTTATCGCCCCTCTCCCCCGTCCTCCCCCGAAACTCTTTGCTGCAGGGACGGAGTGCCTCATCCCGGCTTCCCCTACATGCTGCATCTGGGTCTGCAGGTTGCCTTGCCATTCCACAGCATCACTTTCCACCCCCATTCCACCCAAACCTCCTATCCATCTCGTCCTTCCCCTCCTTCTATCTCTTTGCTGCAGGGACGGAGTGCCTCATCCCGGCTTCCCCTACATGCTGCACCTGGGCCTGCAGGTTCGTTCCTCCCCCCTGCTCTCTCTCCCCCTCCCCCCAGCACGCGTGACATGCTTGACATGCGTAACATGCGTGACACGCGTGACACATGCGTGACATGCGTGACACATGCATGACACATGCGTGACATGCGTGACACATGCGTGACATGCGTGACACATGCGTGATATGCATGATATACGAACCCGGCCTTGTTTCCTGCGTCTTTAGACCTATGACACCCCCTTCCTAGTGCACTACAGGGCGTCTGAAGTAGGGGGGCTGGGCGAATGGCTCTGAGGAGCCTCATAACACCATACCCCCCACCTTCCCCCTCCATCCCCCCATCTCTCCCCCCATCACCCCCCCCTCTACCCCCACCTTCCCCCTCCCCACCTTCCCCCTCCCCCCCCTTCCCCCCGCTTTCCGACACTGCACTCCTAGCGCACTACAAGGCATCTGAATCAGTGCCCCCGATTTCTTTCGAAGGCCTTATTTTGCCCCCTCCTCCTTCCCCACTGTCCTCCTCCGTGAGGAGTCTATTTTTAGGCGCCTAAAAAATAGACTCCTCTTGAAGGCCCCTTATTTTGCCCCCTCCTCCTTCCCCACTGTCCTCCCACCATGCCTCATCTCCCCTCGCTGGCATTTAGGCCTACGACGCTGCATTCCTGGCGCACGACAGGGCGTGTGAACCGGGGCGACTGAAGTTTTTGCAGGGCCAGTGAATCCGCCCCCCAGCCTCTCCTCGTCTCCCTTCATTCCATCCAGGCATACGACGCTGCCTTCCTCGATTTTTAAGGCACCTAAAAAATCGTTCCATCCAGGCATACGACGCTGCCTTCCTCGCGCACTACAAGGCACGTGAGGCGGGGCAACTGGAGAAGGAGGAGCAGCTGGAGCAGCTAAGGATACTGGAGCAGGGGCACAGGGTCATGAGAGGGATTTGCGCGGCCTCACAGCACCACCTCTCCGCCCCTTTCGCCCCCTCTCTCCCCTCCCTCCCGCCCTTTTCCCTCCCCGTCACCACCCAGGCCTATGACGCTGCATTCCTTGCGCACTACAGGGCGTCTGAGGCGGGGCGACTGGAGGAGGAGGAGCAGCTGGAGCAGCTAAGGATGCTGGAGCAGGGGCACAGGGTGAAGGTGGTGAAGGTGGCACATGCAGCCCATGGCGTGGACGTGCCTGGTGATGTTAAGCGGATAGAGGAGCTCCTGCTGAGAGGAGGGCGATGAGGGGCTTGGGGGAGGGCGATGAGATGTGTCAAGGCATGGTTGGAGCATGAGCAAGGTGGCGCATGCAGCCCATGTCGTGGACATGCCTGCGGACATCAAGCGGATAGAGGAGCTCCTGCTGAGAGGAGGGCGATCAAGTCTCGGATGGGAGGAGTGCGATCAAGTCTTTGAAAGGATGGCATGCATGCGTGCATGCATCAAGCCACGCTGACATGCTTGCTGGGAGCCACTAGAAGGTGCTCCTGACAGGCTCAAATAGACTCAAGGAAGGACCACCTTAGCTCTCAGCTCAAGGTGGGTAGGTAGGCTTAGAAGAGGGATTAGCAGCCCGCCTGGTTATAGACAGAAGACTGCTGACGGAAAAGCAGTCTTGATTCTTGACCCCTTTAGTTTAGGTAGGTGAGTGTCTTGCTTCTTGCCTGATCCTGTAGCTACTCTTCCGCTACAATCCCTCTAGGGGAAAGAGAACGCTGCTTCTGCGAAGTATCTACCGCGCGTAAATGGAAGATGCAGCTTTATGTGACAAGTGTGATAATTGATTTCATCCACTCACTCCTGGGGTACACGTCACAAACTAGCAAAACACGGGCCAATGTGGGCCGCAACATCTTTCTTTAGAGGCCGACGGCCAAGAAGACCTTTCAGAGAGTGACAACACAACACACAGCGGCAAAGAATGGGCTCATTTTTTAGAATTATAAAAAATGACTCCACTGCAACCATTCTGTCGCAGACTAACTCCTTCCTCGGCTCCTTGGAACTCCTCCACTCGGCCTGCCTTCAAGTCCGCTTTTACCATCCAGAATCTCCCCTTCTTGAGGCGCCTAAAAAAAAACTCCTCCACTCGGCCTGCCTTCAAGTCCGCTTTTACCATCCAGAATCTCCCCTTCTTGAGGCGCCTAAAAAAAAACTCCTCCACTCGGCCTGCCTTCAAGTCCGCTTTTACCATCCAGAATCTCCCCTTCTTGAGGCGCCTAAAAAAAAACTCCTCCACTCGGCCTGCCTTCAAGTCCGCTTTTACCATCCAGAATCTCCCCTTCTTGAGGCGCCTAAAAAAAAACTCCTCCACTCGGCCTGCCTTCAAGTCCGCTTTTACCATCCAGAATCTCCCCTTCCTATCCCTCCCTCTTCCCCCCTGCACTTTTCTTAGTCGCCACGACTAACCCCCTCTCCCTGACCCCGCTCCCTCCCCTCTCACCCCCCATCCCTCTCTCCTTCCCTACAGCTGCTCTATTCCGCCATCCTTTTTCTCCCTCCATCTTTTTTTGCAGGGTGTTTTTGAGAATTCTCAAAAACTCCCTACTCCAGCTGCTCTATTCCGCCATCCTTTTTCTCCCGCCTCCATCCCTCCCCCCGTCCCCCTCCCCCCCCTCCTCCTCCTCCTCGTCCAGATAGATATTTTCCGCCATCTGCCAGATCTGCAGGATATTATCCTCCGCCACGCTGGCAACCACCCAGTCATCGTTGCCGTTCCACGAGAAGTCGGAGATCTTGCTCGTGTGCCCCCCGTGGATGAACAGTAACTCAGGCGGCCCATCCTCCGCGTCGTCTGGTGACTGCTGCTCGCCGATCCTGTTTGAGTGAGGATAAGGGAAGGGGGGGGGGAGAGAAAGGGGTGGGGGAGGGGGGGGGAAAGAGAGGAGAGATGAGGCAGGCAAGGAGTGGTTTGCTCGTGTAGCCCCCGTGGATGAACAGTAGCTCGGGCGGCGAGTCCTCCGCGTCGCCTGGGGACTGCTGCTCGCCGAACCTGCGAGGAAGGTTCGGATTGGGTTCAGGTAGGGAAGGTGGGGAAGGGATGGCTCGGGAGAGGGAGTTTTTGGGCAGTTGTTGCAAGGGTGGTCAGTGGGATGTGCAGGGGGCGCATGTGGGTGAGAAGAAGTAAGAAAGCCACGAAGTTTAACATAAACATAAAAGCAACTGATTATATATACAGTTACAATGTGAACCCTGACTGTGTACACATATATATGTATATATATATTGTCTACGCATATATACATAGAAAATATACAGTACCTGCTGAGATCCCAGACCATGAGGCGCCTGTCGGCCCCACAGGATGCCATGATGGTCTCGTTCTGCGGGCTCCACCCCACCTGAAACACCTCCTCCCTGGTCACAAGGGGGGGGGGGGAGTAACAAGGGGGGGGGGGGAGTAACAAGGAGAGGGGGGGTAACAAGGGGGGGGGGGGGAGTAACAAGGGGGGGGAGAGTAACAAGGGGGGGGGAGTAACAAGGGGAGGGGAAGTAACAAGGGGGGGGGGAGTAGTAACAAGAGGGGGGGGAGTAACAAGGGGGGGAGAGTAACAAGGGGGGGGAGTAACAAAGGGGGGGGGAGTAACAAGGGGAGAGGGGTTGTGAGCACCTGTGAAACACCTCCTCTCTGGCCGTTGAGGGAGAGGGGGGGGGGGGGGGGGGAGAGAGAGTGAGTAACAAGGGGAGAGGGGTTGTGAGCAACAAGGGGAGAGGGGTTGTGAGCTCCTGGTGACTTTTGAGTCGACTCAAGAGTGAGTAACAAGGGGAGAGGGGTTGTGAGCAACAAGGGGAGAGGGGTTGTGAGCTCCTGGTGACTTTTGAGTCGACTCAAGAGTGAGTAACAAGGGGAGAGGGGATGAGAGGCAACCCCGCAGGAGGGGATACGGAGGAAGGGAAGGAGGGTAGGACATACTAATGTTACACAAGCACTTGGATGTTACAAGCCTATACGCACAAATGCACTCGCGAGTGCTGCACGAAGGTGTGCAGTCGCTTGGACAGGTTGCAAATGTCGTGCAGCGCCACTGTCTTGGCAACAGCCGACAGCATATGCTGTTCCAGACACGCAAACGTTACCATTTTGAGGCGCCTCAAAACTAGGCTCCAGACACGCAAACGTCACCATGTTATGAATGATGTATGCCGGCACGAGCGCTGCACAAGTGCGGCACAAACGTACGAGTGCTGCACGAAGGTGTGCAGTCGCTTGGACAGGTTGCGAATGTCGTGCAGCGCCACTGTCTTGTCGGCTGAACCTGTCACTAGCACCCACTCGTTGAAGGGGTTGAATGAGAGGCAGTTCACCTGGGGGGGAAGAATGTGCATGGATGTGCAGCAAGAGAGGAGAGTCTGGTTGAATGGGCCAAGAGGGGGAGGAATGAGGGGCTTTCCAACTGACTCTGATGAACCCCCTCCCCTCCCCCGCTCCCCTCCCCTCCCCTTCCTTCCCCCCCTTCGTCCTGTCTTCCATCCCACCAGTATCAACTCATCGATCGGCTCTAAAGCCAAGCAGTTGACTCCACTGATCAACGTTGACTAGCAGTGACCCACCTCTGCAGGGTGCGCGGTAACCGCGTGGGCGGGTTTATCGACAGCGGAGGAGCGCAGGTCCCACAGCAGCAGCTGCTGGTCGTCGCCCACCGACCCAAAGAGGTACTCGTGGCGGCAGTGCCATGCCACGTCCTCCACCACTCCTGTGTGCGCCTGGTGGTGAACAAGAGAAGGGGTGGCGTGGCAGGGGAATGAGGATACATGCAGCAGCAGCTGCTGGTCGTCCTCCACCGACCCATACAGGTACTCGTGGCGGCAGTGCCACGCCACGTCTTCGACAACGCCTGCGTGCGCCTGGATGAGGATACACGGGACAGGCGCAAGGGCGGGGGAGCAAGGGCGGGGGGACTGCTTTTGAGGCGCCTCAAAAGCCGCCACGTCTTCGACAACGCCTGCGTGCGCCAGGTTTAGGATACAAGGAGCAAGGGCGGGGTGATGGAAATGGGTACACTGGCAGGTGCTGGTCGTCGCCCACTGAGCCAAAGAGGTACTCGTGGCGGCAGTGCCGTGCCACGCCCTCCACCACTCCTGTGTGCGCCTGATTTGGTAAGAGGGGAGGAAGAGGGAAAGGGGGAAGAGGAGGGAGATCACAGTGTGTGAGCCCAGCTGCTGCTGCTGCTGCTCGCCCCCCACTGAGACAAACAGGTACTCGTGGCGGCAGTGCCACGCCACGTCCTCCACCACTCCCGTGTGCACCTCGTATTGCATGGGGGGGAGGGGAGGAGTGTGGAAGGGGAGCAAGGGCCTGGTGTCCCGGGGAAGCCTAGAGGCCCGGGTAAATGGCATGGCAAGACCCCCCCCCCCCCCTCACCCTGTATATGTGCTTCGCCTCGACCACTTTGTCCGCCTTAGTAGCAGACCCAATGTCCCACACGCAGATCTGCATCTCGTCTTTCCGGCTAAGCCGGTGCCTTGTACCCCATCTCCCCCCTTCCCCCCTTCCCCCCCCCCCTCCCCCGTGTCATCCTTTACAAGCCATGTCTCCATGTGCACTCACCCGGTATATGTGCTTCGCCTCGACGACTTTGTTCGCCTTAGTAGCCGCTCCGATATCCCACACGCAGATCTGCATGTCGTCTGACCCGCTCAGCAGGTGCCCGGCGCGGAAGGGGCTCCAGGACAGCCCGTACCCCTCGGTTTTGTGGCCCCTTAACCGTAGGTCGGGGTTGCATGTGCCTTCCTGGGGGGGCTTTGAGGGGTGTCTGCTGTAGTCAAACACAAACACCTGTGGGTGGTGGAGGGGCGGGGGGGGGGGGGGGTGGGGCGTGCAAGGGAAGCACAGTTGCTCGGCAGGTGCCCGCCCGGCGCAGAAGGCGCTCCAGGACAGCCCATACCGCTCGGTCTTGTGGTCCCTAAGCCTCAAATCGGGGCTGCAGGTGGCTTCTTGGGATGGCTTGGAGGGGTGTCTGCTGTAGTCAAACACAAACACCTGTGGGGGGAGGGGAGGGTTGGGCGTACAGACCAAACACAGCTGCTCAGCAGGTGCCCGGCGCGGAGGGGGCCCCAGGAGAGGCCATACCCCTCGGTCTTCTGGCCCCTCATTCTAAGCTCAGGGCTGCAGGTGCCTTCCTGGGGGGGCTTGGAGGGGTGTCTGCTGTAGTCAAACACAAACACCTGCGCGGGAGGGTGAGGCGGAGGGAGAAGGGAGCGGGTGGGGGGAGGGGCGAGAGGGTAGGGAGTAGCACAGGGAAAGCACATCCGATCAGCAGGTGCCTGGCGCGGAAGGAGCTCCAGGACAGTTCGTACCCCCCCGTCCGAACAAGCAAAGGAGCAGCCATACCTCGCCAGACACTGTTTTGGTGGCGATTAGAAACGGGTTCAGCAACAAGTACCCGTTATGAGGCCCCTCAAAAGAAGAAAAGAAGCAGACGTACCTCAGCAGGCACAGCCTTTGTGGCATGTACCTACTATAACACTGTACCCGTTACAAGGCGCCTCAAAAGAAGCAGACGGACCTCGGCGGACACGGTCTTGGTGGCGATGAGAAAGGGGTTCTGCGGCATGTAGCGCGCGCGGTTCACCTCCCCCTCGTGGTTGATCTGCTGCACCACTTGCACCTGCGGCACGGTGAAGGGAGGGAGTAGGGGGGGGCATGTTATGGAGGGGAACGGCCCAGCAGTAGAGTGTGTCTGCCGGTTCACCTCCCCCTCGTGGTTGATCTGCTGCACCACTTGCACCTGCGGCAGTGCGAGTACGTGTGTGCTTGTGTGTGTGCGTGTGGGGGGTGGCGGGGAGGGGAGAAAGGGGAGGGAAGTCAGAGTTTGGCGGTTCACCTCCCCCTCGTGGTTGATCTGCTGGATCACTTGCGCCTGCTGGATCACTTGCGCCTGCTGGATCACTTGCGCCTGCTGGACCACTTGCGCCTGCTGGATCACTTGCGCCTGCTGGATCACTTGCGCCTGCTGGATCACTTGCGCCTGCTGGACCACTTGCGCCTGCTGGATCACTTGCGCCTGCTGGATCACTTGCGCCTGCTGGACCACTTGCGCCTGGGGCCGCGGGCATGCATGAGGTAATTCTGCTCGCCACTTCCCCAACCACCCTCGCTCATACCCTCACCTGGCGCAGACACCGCCTTCTCACCTTAGCGCCCCCAGCGCCGAACCCCCCAACGTCTGCCTTCTGGTCGTCGTATTGTCTGGCGTCCGTCTCCGTGTCCTCTAGCGGCAGCTGCACGTCGACGAGCATGAGGTAGTTCTGCTCGTTGTCCGACGTGTGCGTGCCCAGCACCATGCGCTGCACGGAGTAGTCCTTCCCTGGTGGCTCCTGCCGCTCTGTGGAGGGGGAGGGGCAGGAGGACGAGGTGAGGGGCAGGGGGACGAGGTGAGGGGCAGGGGGACGAGGTGAGGGGCAGGGGGACGAGGTGACGGGCAGGGGGACGAGGTGACGGGCAGGGGGAAGGTAGCGGGAGATTGGCGTTCGCGCGCGCGCGCGCGTCGCGACGAGTTCGTAGAGAAACGGGCTATTTTGCGAGTCGATTCGAGAATAGTCTGTACGACGGCCAATTCGGCGCGGGTGCGACGAGGAGGTCGCACAGGAACGGCAACGTTCGAATCGACCCATCTAAACTGAAAGACAGGAGCGCACCTGGCATCCATTGCACCGTGAGCGACGGCCACTCGAGCGCGTGCGTTATAACGAGGTCGTATAGAAACGGGGTGTTCTTCTTCCAGATCTTATACTCCTCGTTAATCACCCGCTCCTCCCCCTCGTCCGGGTACTCCTCCTCCTCCCGCGCCATTCTGCCCGCTCCCGCTCTTCAAAGTGTCTTTTAGTCAGCACTTAACCTTTCGTGTCTAACAAACGGCTTAAGCTTATGGGCCTTTCAAACTTGAAGAGCGTGCTGAAAGGCTCGGATCACGACGGACCGACGCGATGTATAGCGGCACTACAAGTACGAAAGGGACTTCTAAACAAGTACACGTTGTATGAGTCCAACGGCCGAGCACTATGTCGTTCGGAATAGCGCACAAACTAGAACGTCAGTTGCCAGACCTCGATCTAGAGCGCTACGCCGGCCTGGACGGGTCGGAAGGAACCTAGAGGGGATGAAAGGAGTGGTTCGAGAAAGTAATTCGGGTGGAAATATGCTGCCTGCACTGCGGATTGCGGTTCAGCCGCAGAACCAGCAGCAAGCCCAGCGGAAAAGCTAGGGAAAACTTTGGCGCGCGAATTTGTGAGTTTGAACTGGTTGGAATTTTACATTTTTACTTATTGATTTTGTGCTGCTTGTAGACATCGGCCTATTAGCTCAGCTGGTTAGAGCGTCGTGCTAATAACGCGAAGGTCACAGGTTCGAGACCTGTATGGGCCAACCATCACATGTGTTGATTATCTTTTGTAGTCCGAGTACTACATGCAACTTCCCCAACATCTCCGATACAAGCACAAGCAAGATTCGAGACACATCCTTCTCATGCTTTGTGACTGGGCTTCTGGAGTTTTGTTTGCTTGACACCCCTCTCAACCGTTTCAGAATTTTAATTGAACGTTCAACAACACAACATATCTTAACGAACCGCAATCCAACATATCAGTCTGTGGCCTTCCAATAACTGCTCGCCTATCCAGCAACCTTCAACCTAAATATCTCCTTGCCGGGCATTTCCCCACAGCCGTTATCCCCTGCACAAGCTCATTTCCCCAACAACCATTATCGAGTCCAGGATACTGACAGCTGCCTTCTCTTACCTACCGCCACTAACCTAGATATAATCCCGTACTGCAGTCCGTTCGTTCTCGTCCGAGCGTTCTTGCACATTCTTATTTTACTGGACCGTTTCTCTTCCTATTCTTTGAGACGTTATAAACGGCAGCGCGTATTTTAAAAGAATGGCGGCGACGGAGGCACCCCCGCGGCGCATAGTGGTGGCGATCGACGACTCCACGGGCAGCACGGAGGCGCTGCAATGGGCGCTCGACAACATGCAGCTACAGCCGGGTGGGTGCTGCAGTTGATAAGAAAAAGCATGGAAAACAATGCTTCTGAGTCGACTCAAAAGGAAAACAATGCCAGGCAGTCACCGGCTCACAGCCGGGCGGGTGCTTACTCCGTGTGTAATGAGTCGTGTAATGAGTCGTGTAATGAGTCGACTCAAAAATCGTCTCATTACACAAGGCCAGGCAGTCACAGCCGGGCGGGTGCTTACTCGTACGTCGTTGCTTCTGCCCCCTCTCCCTCGCAGGTCGCGACACCATCCTTCTCGTCAACACCCAGTCGTATTCCGCCTGCCCTGTCCACACCCGTTCCTTTACTGCGTAACTCGTCATTACATCGCTCGTGCTCTCCCGCTCTGTCCGCTCTCCCTTGCAGGTCGCGACACCATCGTTCTGGTCAACACCCAGTCGTACTCCGCTGCGCCCACCTCGCGACCAGGTGAGTCAATGCGGCATGCGTGCTCTATGACGCCCCACCGCTCGCACCACCTCACCTTCAACCGCACCAAGCCAACCGCACCAAGCCAACCGCACCAAGCCAACTGCACCAAGCCAACCGCGCCACCGCACCAAGCCAGCCGCGCCACCGCAACAAGCCAACCGCGCCACCGCACCAAGCCAACTGCGCCACCGCACCAAGCCAACTGCGCCACCGCACCAAGCCAGCCGCGCCACCGCAACAAGCCAACCGCGCCACCGCACCAAGCCAACCGCGCCACCGCACCAAGCCAACCGCGCCACCGCACCAAGCCAGCCGCGCCACCGCAACAAGCCAACCGCGCCACCGCACCAAGCCAACCGCGCCACCGCACCAAGCCAACCGCGCCACCGCACCAAGCCAACCGCGCCACCGCACCAAGCCAACGCGCCACCGCACCAATCCAACCGTGCCACCGCAACAAGCCAACTGTGCCACCGCACCAAGCCAACCGCGCCACCGCACCAAGCCAACCGCGCCACTGCACCAAGCCAGCCGTGCCACCGCAACAAGCCAACCGCGCCACCGCGCCAAGCCAACCGCGCCACCGCAACAAGCCAACCGCGCCACCGCGCCAAGCCAACCGCGCCACCGCACCAAGCCAGCCGCGCCACCGCACCAAGCCAACCGCGCCACCGCACCAAGCCAACCGCGCCACCGCACCAAGCCAACCGCGCCACCGCACCAAGCCAACCGCGCCACCACACCAAGCCAGCCGCGCCACCGCAACAAGCCAACCGCGCCACCGCACCAAGCCAACCGCGCCACCGCACCAAGCCAACCGCGGCACCGCACCAAGCCAACCGCGCCACCGCACCAAGCCAGCCGCGCCACCGCAACAAGCCAACCGCGCCACCGCACCAAGCCAACCGCGCCACCGCACCAAGCCAACTGCGCCACCGCACCAAGCCAAACGCGCCACCGCACCAATCCAACCGTGCCACCGCAACAAGCCAACTGTGCCACCGCACCAAGCCAGCCGCGCCACCGCACCAAGCCAACCGCGCCACCGCACCAAGCCAGCCGCGCCACCGCAAAAAGCCAACCGCGCCACCGCGCCAAGCCAACCGCGCCACCGCACCAAGCCGGAACATACACGTCCCACCCTTGCTGGCCTCTCCCCTCGCCTTCCCTCCAATCACAGGCTTCCACGTGTCCCAGGGGGAGATCCTGGCGGACACTCAGAGGAAGAAGGACGCCGGGTACAAGCTGCTGGAGAAATACAAAGCCAAGTGCGAGGAGCGCCAGGTGAGGATGGGGGGGGCGAGGAGCGCCAGGTGAGGATGTGGGGGGCGAGGAGCGCCAGGTGAGGAATAGGTGTGTTGAGTGCCTGGTGGGAGGATTCAAAAACAGGTGATTGGGGAATTCCACAGAAGAAGGGCGCCGGGTACAAGCTGCTGGAGAGATACAACGCCACGTGCGAGGAGCGGCAGGTGAGGGCAGTGCGAGGAGTGCCATGTAAGGGACGGGGCGAGGAGCGCAAGGCGAGTAAGTAATAGGTCTCTTTTTGGGTCTGTAAAAAATTCAGGTAAAAGGCGGTTTAGAGGAAGAAGGGCGCTGGCTAGACGCAGCTGGAGAAATACAAAGCCAAGTGCGAGGAGGGCAAGGTGAGGAGAGAGGGTTTACTTTGACAGAGTTCAAGTTTGTAACCATAAGTGTGAAGAGTGCAAGGTGAGGAGTTTGAGAGAGTAGCAAGTTCTGCAGCAACGAGCTCCAGTGCAGGCATAGTAGCAGAGTGCAGGCATAGTAGCAGAGTGCAGGCAGGATTCGATTTTTGAGGGGCTTCAAAAATCGAGTGCAGGCAGGATTCGTTGACCTTTTGCTCGCTTTTCTTCTTCACCTGTTCCCCCCCCCTCCCCCCCCCTCCCCCCCCCCTCTCAACCTTCTTTGCTGACGTGGCAGCTGCTGTGTGAGACACGTGTGATGATAGGCGATGCCAGGCTGTCGATATCAGAGGCAGCAGAGCAGGCCAAGGCGGATGCAGTGGTGGTGGGGAGCCGGGGGCATGGGGCTCTCAAGAGGTGAGTTGTGAGGGGCATGGGGCTCTAAAGAGGGTGTTGGAGGGTAGTTATGCTGCATGCAGCTCTTGGTGAGGCAGCAGAGCAGCAGGCCAAGGCGGATGCGGTTGTGGTGGGGAGCCGAGGGCACGGGGGACTCAAAAGGTGGCATTTGGGGGGGCTCAAAAGGTGGCATTTGGGGGGGCTCAAAAGGTGGCATTTGGGGGGGCTCAAAAGGTGGCATTTGGGGGGGCTCAAAGGGTTTGGTTTGGTGAAATCCAGCAGGTGTGGGCAGATAACATTGAGGGGGTGGGGGGAAGGGCGCTCTGTGAATTATATTGAAAGGCCTCAAATGAAACTGATTTGCGTGTGGCTCATGTGCTGTTCTACTTCCCCCCACCCCCTAAATGTTATCTGCCCACACCTACAGGCTTGTCCTGGGCAGTGTGAGTGACTCCTGCACGGCCCATGCCAAGCGCTGTTACCCTTGCTCCCCTCTCCCCTCCTGTGGCCGCCCTTGCTCCCCTGCAGGCTCGTGCTGGGCAGTGTGAGTGAGTACTGCGCGCACCACTGTCCGATGCCCGTCATAATTGTCAGACCCAACAAGATCGGGCAGCCCGACACTGCTGTGCCCATGGATTGACTTGACGCCCTTGGGTTGACAGTGCAACTTTCAATGTTACTGATGTGCATAACTGCCGGCCTGCTATATGGTATTAGTACGCAATTGCCCCAAGGAACTGCTGTCCAGTCAGATGCCTGGGTAGTAATAGTTCAGTGCATTGCTGAGATTGTCACTTCTTGTGATGAATCTGCTTTTGAGTCAACTCGAAAGCGATTTGCTGACCAGTCAGATGCCTGTGATAGTGATAGTTCAGAGCATTCCTAAGATAGTCATATTATCTGCAGTCATCTTTTTCTTCGGTTACAAAAAACAGTAAGGCTATGCGGTTTTACCACTAGCTCATTGTAGTTAGTAAAATGAGTGAATGGACTCTACGGGCTAATAATGCCATAAGATTTCAACGTGTCTGAACAAAGGCTGAAGGTTTGAACCCTACAGGGCTACTATATCACCACAAGATATGCAACAGTCATGGCAAAACAATGGCAGTACAGTTTTACCACCTACCTATGCTGCAGCACAGTGCAGGCAGGGAGCATGTGAAACAGATTACCGTAACAAGGACCTTTCACAGCAGGTGAGGTACAGCTAACCTCCTGTCATCTTCAATCAATCCCTGCGCGTGCGTCTCCTGACCTTAGTCTCAGCCTCCTCCTTCACCTCATCCTCCACACCTGCAGGCTGGGCTTCCGAGGCTGCAGGTATGGCTTCCGAGGCTGCAGGCTTGGCAGGCTCCTCCTCGGTAGCCGGCTCTGCTGCCTCCTCAGCTGTGCCCTTGGCAGGCTCATCCTTTGACTCGACCTCACCCTCGTCCTTGGCCTCTTCCTTGCTCTCCTCGGGAGCATCATCAGGTGCAGAGATGTCCTCCTTCTTGGCCCTCTCGAGTGACACCTGCCAGGGAGGAATAGAGGGAGCCCAAGAGAGCAAGGGGTGAAATAGTTCTTAGCATCTAGCTCTCCTTCGGGAGCCTTCTCAGGTGACATCTTCCTTCTTGGCCCTCTCTAGTAACACCTGTTGGGAACGCACAGACACAGAGGAAGCGAGATTGGAATGGGAGAGCAGTCAGCTTGGAAACAGGACTAGGGTTTCGACACAGCAGACAGGCTTCACTGAGAACATCAGTGCTAACAGCAGAAGCGGCAGAGAGGACAGGACAATAAAGTCTTTCTGCCCACCTGGTCTGAGGGCCGCTTGGGCGAGGAGAGCAGCACGGTGACGAGCAGCAGGAAGGGCACGAGCGGGATGAGGATGAGGATGCCCACGGTGGCGTACGGGTACTTGGCTGCTTCCACCAGAATGGCCTGGAGTGGCGAGAAGGGGCAGGGCAGTCGGGGGTGGTGTGTTGGTCAATTCAATGATGAGGAGGGGGCGGTGGCGCATGGGTCCTTGGCAGTTGTATTTTGAGTCGACTCAAAATACACCTTTCCGTCAATGCAATGATGAGGAGGGGACAGTGGCACATGGGTACTTGGCAGTTTCCACCAAAGTTGGAGATGTAAAGCAGGAGAAGAGTGAAAGAAATGTGGTGAGAGAACAGGTGGGAGCAGGGGGCAGCAGGGGCGGAGAGGAAAAGTGGCATTTAAGAGAGAGGGAGTGAGGGAGGGGGGGTGGGGCGCGGAGGGTTTGGGGGGGGGGGAAGAGACGAGGTGTTGTGGGAAAGAGAGAGCGAGCAACGCACCTTGAGCTGTGGGCGCACAGCCGTGAGAGCAGGGGCGTCTGCGACCTTGTGTAGCGTCTCAATGAGCTTGCCCTGCACAGGGGGTCAAGGGAGGGGGGTCAAAGAGGGATGTGAGTGGGGGAAAAGGAGGGGAAGCAACAACTGGGGCAATCAATGAGCTTGAGAGCAGAGGGGCGTCTGCCACCTTGTGAAGCGTCTCAATGAACAAGGGAGGGGCAGGGGAGGGGCAAGGGAGGGAGGAGAACCATTATGGAAACCCTAATAGGCCCTTGAAAGAAGGGGCGTCTGCAACCTTGTGCAGCGTCTCAATGAGCTTGCCCTGCACAGGGGGTCAAGTCAATGGGTCCACGAGAGAGGAGCGAAGGAGCACGAGAGCAAAGAAGCTGAACAGGAGTCAGGCTTGAGGGGCAGACAGCGCCATTCAGTGAAGAGATAGGTACCCTCTTATTCTGGCTACTACCGACCTCAGCTACTACCCCAACGCACACTCATCTCCCGCCTGCCCCTCCCATCTCCCCACCTCCCAGCCGCCCTTCCCAGCGGATTTTTTCTTCAGCTTGATGTCCTCCGCCTCCCGCTTTGCCTGCTCCGCCGGCTTCTCCTCGACATCCACGCCTCGCTCCTCCCTGTCCCAGCACGTACTCTACATTTTAGACTCGCCTCCAGCTCCCTCGAATGTACTGCACCTCACAAGTACTGCTCACTCACCTCCCAGCCGCCCTTCCCAGCGGACTCCTTCTTCAGCTTCGCGTCCTCCGCCTCCCGCTTCGCCTGCTCCGCCGCCTTCTCCTTGGCGAACTTGGGCGCCCACTTCTCCCGCCTGTACTTCTCCGCCACAGCGGGGTCGCTTGTAACGAGGACGTCGTCAAAGAGAATGCCGTCCTGTTGGTGAGGGATTCAAGGATGGATGGAGGTCAAAACGTAACTTGGCAACAATGGTGCGGAGGGGAAAGAAGAGACTGGGGGGGGGGGGGAATCATCCCATCCCAAGGGATTTGAAGTCCACGCGTCGCTCGGTGGATCGTCTGGTCTGTTGCCCGCTCCAGTACGCAAAGCAAACAGCCACCCCTCCCTCCGTTTCCTTCCCATGGTAACTTTTTTAGTCAAACAGAGAAATTGCCCCCTCCTGTGTGTAAAGCAAATTGCTACCCCTCCCTCCGTTTTCTTCCCAAACACCTCCCTCCGTATTCTTCCCATCACTCGCGTCTAAGTCCGACAGGCCTCTCTTTGCTACTGCCACCCTGAGCTTTCACGTACCACCTCTTCGCGTTTCTCACGCCCCATTCCCTTCTTGGACAGTGCCCACTACTCATCCTGTCTACCTCTGCCAGTCGATTCCATTCCCAGTCGCTCGCCAACCACGGCCTCCTCCCACCCTACGACAAAACCCAAAACCCTCCGTAGTCATAACGCATTCCGCCTCCTGAAATCCCCTCGCCCTGCACCCACCGACAAGGTCCAGTTTTCGATACCCATACCGGCCACGCTCTCCAGGAGCGAGCGGTCCAGGTGGAAGTAGTCCGGGTTGGGAATGTCGCGCGCCTTCCACACGCCACTGCACGCGAGGTCCCAGCACCGCAGCCCTTTGAATCACCGACATGGTCCAGATCTCGATGCCCACAGCCAGCTTGCTCTCGACGTCCGGCCGGTGCAAGCTGTTCGTCCTACTTCTACGTGGCTGTTCTCCTATCAATCTCTTCCCAACCCTTCGCCCCTGCACTTACCGACATGGTCCAGATCTCGATGCCAACAGCGGCCACGCTCTCCAGGTGCGGGCGGTCGAGGTGGAAGTAGTCCGGGTTGGGGATGTCGCGGGCCTTCCACACGCCCTTGTACGCGGGGTTGTCGATGAGCGGCGCAGTCCACTTGCCCTTGTACGCGGGATTGCGCTTCATGGGTCGCTTCCACTCGCCGCACCCGGGCGCCTCCTCGCACTTGGGGTTGGGCGCCTTGGGCGGCTCCCACTCGCCGTCCTCCTCCTCGTCCCAATCGTCCGGCTTCTTCGCCTCGGGGTCGTCCACCTGTCATGGGACGGGAGTTGGCCGGGGGAGAAGCGTATAGAGAGGAATATGAAGATCTTGGGGAAGACACAAGGAGGGAGAAGAAATTATTTTTGGCCTAACATGCCAGTAGAATTTGAGCAAACCTCACCTCCTCGGACCCAGCATCTATCCACTCACCTCCTCTGGCTAGTCGTCCAGCCATCCCTCGGGCTTGTCCCACGGCTCCTAGGATGCGGTAATCCATCTCTAGCAATCCGTCTCTCACCCACCCAGCCCCCCAACCAGCCACTCACCTCCTCGGGCTCGTCGTCCAGCCACCCGTCGGGCTTGGTAGCGTCTTCGTCGGGGATCTCGCGGGGGGCGTCCTCGTCCCAGTCGTCCGGCTTGGTCGCCTGGGGGTCCTTGATCTTGGGCCGCTCGTCCCTGCACGCACACGCACATACACACGCATCGGAATTGCGCGTGCCATTCATAAGTTGCGGGTGACTTTTCACTTCTTGTGGAAAGCGACAGACAATTACACGCATGCAGTGCGTATCCAGGAGACAACCAGGATTCATGTTTTTTAAAACAAGAGAACAACGCACAACATACGTGCTCTAGATCCCCTTAACGCAGCCCCTCAACTCACCAGTCGTCGGGCTTCTTATCCTCGGGGTCTGGAATCGTCTTGGGCAGCAGCACGGGCGGCTGGAAATCCTTTCCAGAAAGCAGATCGCCCTCCGCCTTCTTCTCGCCGTCGATGAGGATGTGCACCGTGTTGTTCGGGTACACCACCGCCGTGTACACGTGCGACAGCTTGTCGTACGTCAGCGGCGAGGCCGGCTGCTTCATGTGGTGCTCCACGTACTCGCCCGTCTTGGGTGACTTGTGGCGGAAAATAAAGTGCACTTTATTCGTCGAGCCGCACTTGTCGGGTCCGAACATGATCGAGTAGGGTGAGTCGTCCTTGAACTGGCTGGGGGTCCAGCCGGCCTCCTGATTGGTCCACGCGAGAGGACAGGTGGGGAAAAACGGGGGTAGCAGGTCAGGTGGACTGACAAAAGGCGGATGAAACGAATAATGGGAAACAGAACAGTGCGCTCAGCACAAGAAATGTTGATCCTAGAAAACCAATCAAGGTTCTATACTATGGTCGCATATTACGGTTGCATACCTGTGGCATGAGGAACTTGAGATACGCGCCGCCGCATTCGAGGTTGTTCTGCAGGCGAACTTCGTACTGCAGCACCAGGGTGTCCGCCTTCGGGTCCACGGGCTCGGGAAGTTCTGCTGCGATGCCGTACTTCTTCGCCTTCTCGGTTACCAGCAGGCCGTAATCGCCCGACGCTTCGCCAGGAGCCCACTTCCATTTGCCTGAGCAGCAGGAATGAGGCGGCATAGATCGACGTTCGACGCAATGTTAAAATCAGAACATCCACATATACAAACCCGTTCGGCAATATAAAATGTGTCACGTAATCCCAAGAAATCGATCATAATTATGGAGTGATTCCTGCGACATACCTGTGTAGTCTGCGCTGCTAGAGACGACCCAGCGACCAGCATAATCCTCGTCGAAGGACTCGAAAAACTCGATCTGCAAATCATGGATCGGAAGGGAAAGCGGGTGCATAGCCAGAGGTATTTGGGGGTGTTGGGGGGTATTTGGGGGAACTTGGGGGTACTTGGAGTCGAACAGCTGAGGAAGGAAACGAGTTGACTAACCTGCAGAATCGTATCACCATAGTCAGTTAGCTGTTACAAGGATTTACATCAACTTACGGCAAGGCATGACTGGGTTGTGACGAGCACGAGCGCCAGGAGCGCAAGAAGCGCTGACCTCGCCATGGTACACGGTCCCTCGTCCAGGCCCCGTACGCTGAAGAAATAACACGATCTAAGACTACTAGCAGGGTTCTAGAATCTAAGACCCGTTCTGCCGTGATCTGTTGTCCCCTGACTGCAAGGCGAACTAGAAATGCAACGGCCTTTCAAAAAGGAGCCTAGAGATGATCAGATTCCAGGCTGGTCTCGGAATTTCATTTCAGGCAGAAGCGAGATTCGTGTGTGTGAGATGCGAGGTGAGGTGAGGTGCGCGCTGGCAGGCAGGCAAGCGGATTCTTCCAGAAGCCTGACAACATGGATCCATGAGTTTTCGATCAAGGTGTCCGATCTGGAACGGTTGAATGGTGGAAAAATCATCTGGTGAAATCGACGGCAGTTCAGAGACTCCGAATCCGATCGACGGGCGCGGAATCCGACGCGAGCGTTTCAAAGGAGCGCAGTGATTGGAGGCCGTTGCAAAGCAGAAACCTTATTGGACAGCGAGACGTGGCCTTCACCAGCAGACGAAAATGGAAATGATGCCTACACCCTTTTCCACGTTCGCTACACCTCCACGGAGATGGTAGTCCATAATGACATTGCGTTTGATTCACAAAAAGTTCACTTCACTAGTATTGCGTGGCTTCAGTGATTTTAACTAGGCTGGACGCATATCATGCATCCAATCCAACAAGCTGCTCTGATCTCTCTACCCAGTAATGACATTTCAATTGAAATCTACTGACGGAGTTTCTACATCGCTGTCTGAATTAGACTATTTTCCCAGGAACCTGGTGAACAATTACCAGCCATCATCGCATGGGGGCCTTGACCCGTAGGAACCTCAAATCTCAGGGCTACCAAGACTGGGCCAAAAGGCACCTTTGACCAAGACTCAATGAGCCATTCACCGTTGAGGATATCCAAGGGACCAAGCACAATCCTTCACTACACCGACTGTTCAAACGCCTGACAGCAGACTCGGGCTAGGTGAGTGGGAAGGGGGATGGGAAAGGAAGGCTTATGATGAGCGTATGATCAGTTGAGAAACTGCTCGGATGAGGAACTACGACGCTACAAGGTAACAGAGACGCTGTAAGAGAACAGTGAGACGGTTCAAGTGAACAGAGAGACGGCACAAGTGAACAGAGAGACGGTACAAGTGAACAGAGAGACGGTACAAGTAAACAGAGAGACGGTACAAGTAAACAGAGAGACGGTACAAGTGAACAGAGAGACGGTACAAGTGAACAGAGAGACGGCACAAGGGAACAGAGAGACGGCACAAGTGAACAGAGAGACGGTACAAGTAAACAGAGAGATGGTACAAGTGAACAGAGAGACGGTAGAAGTAAACAGAGAGACGGTACAAGTGAACAGAGAGACGGTACAATGGAACAGAGAGACAGCACAAGTAAACAGAAAAACGGTACAAGTGAACAGAGAGACGGTACAAGTGAACAGAGAGACGGTACAAGTCAACAGAGAGACGGTACAAGGGAACAGAGATCCGGTATACGGGAATAGAGAGATGATACAAGGGAATAGAGATACGGTATAAGGGAACAGAGATGCGGTACAAGGGAACAGAGATGCGGTACAAGGGAACAGAGATGCGGTACAAGGGAACAGAGATGCGGTACAAGGGAACAGAGATGCGGTACAAGGGAACAGAGTTGCGGTACAAGGGAACAGCGAGACGGTACAAGGGAATAGAGGCCCTACGAGGAAACAACGAAGATACAAGGGAACCACGCACGACGTTACAAAGAAACAGCGACGCTGTAACGAAAAGAACGACGTCATGGGTGACCTACGTGACGGTCTAACTGAACCGATCTCAGGCCACGCCCTCTGCTGCATCTATCTGCACCTGACGACAACCCTCCTCTCATTCCTTCTAGCACAGGACCCCGGCACCAGGACTGTCGATGACTGAGACCCCCTGAACCCTAAACTGAACGAGCCCAGCTTGAGAGGCCCACAACCTCTCCCACCTTATGCCTCTCCCTCCCGGGGTTTCAGGGACCTGACCTTGTAAGTCGTTCCCTAGCACACAGTCTCCCATTCCCCACCCATTGTCATTCCATGCACGCAACGAGATTGCGTATTCCCAAGGCATTGAGTGAACGTGATTTTAGTAAACATATACGCTTGGTACATGACATCAATGTACGAACCAGCGTGCCACTAACCTCCTGATCCCCTTCTGGCTGCGAAAATGCTTCGCCGCCAGAACGAACACCGTACGGAAGTTACCAGCACACATTGTTCACACGAGAGGGAACCCTCCTTAAAATCACATCCTTTACTTGATGCTGCACTTGGCACCGGCACCCTCCAGTTGCTTCTTGGCATCCTCAGCATCCTCCTTAGCAACAGCCTCCTTAACCTTCTTAGGAAGACCCTCAATCATGTCCTTAGCCTCCTTCAAGCCAAGGCCGGTGATCGCCCGGACGACCTTAATCACGGCGATACGCGACGACGCGGGGACCTCCTCCAGGAGCAGATCGAACTCCGTCTGCTCCTCAACGACGGCAGCGGCCTCGCCGGCGGCGGGAGCGGCAATGCCGGCGACCGGCATCATGGCAGCGGCGGACACGCCGAGCTCCTCCTGCAGCCTGTCAGTGAGAGTCCTGGCCTGAATGAGCGTGAGGTTCTTAATCTGCGAAACGAGCTCCTCGATATCGGTGGTCGCGGCGGAGGCCACGACGCGACCGGCGGCAAGAGCGCGGGTCTTCCTGACAGGCGCGACCGACACGACGGGGAGAGCGGATCCCCGTCGGAGGGACACGGATGAGAGGCATGGGGAGCTTGTGAGCGCAAGCTTGGTAGCGAGGGCCGCCATTTTCGAGTCTGTGAGGAGAGTAGACTACGGGGAGACTAAGGACGGCGACCTCGAGGGAGAATTGGAAGCTAAGGAGAAGGGAGAGCAACAGATGCTAGCTCGAGAACGGAGGGACGGAAAATGGCTGCTAGTCGTGAGGACAGTGGCACGAGAGAGGGAGCAAAGGGAGCAGTGCCAAGGGGGAAATTGAGGTGGATGACGTGGCATATGGATGTGTGAGAGTCAGGGCGGAAAGCAGTCTGCCTGGCTGTTTGCTGGTTGAGGGGCAGGGGGAGGAGTTGCGGATGATGTGCCGATGGGCTGGTGGTATACCACGAACATTGGTGTGTGTGTCTGTGCAAACGTGGCGGTCGGGGCTGCGCCAGATGCGCTGTAAAGCGGACAAATGGATAAAGGAAACTGGCGAGTGGTAACCTCTGCATCCACGACCCTCGCGTCACATTATCGAACGATTTGCCACGTCCAGAAATAAAATCGTGCTATGTAGAAGGGCGTTTCCCTCTATTGAATCAAATTCGATCTATGTTACGGTAGTTTAGCAAATGATATCGACGATTCCCTCATAGTGTGCGAAACACGTTCACTAAACATGAGTCATTCCGAAAATGTATTTATATAAATAATTCTGCCTCCATCCAAACATTCGCTTGTTCATCACAACAAAATCAGCTACCAACTTTCAAGCAGCAAGCGGTTTGCAACTACCTTCATGCCCTTCCATGTGACAGTGTCCTAAAAAAATAGCGTTACATTACCAGCACTCCTCCAGCACTTCTCCAGTGCACGTCTAGAAGCAAAGCTCCAGCACTGTACCATCCACCATAAACACATGCCCTGGTACAACTACGCATGTCTGTATGGTGAACAGCAGGATTGCTGCATGAGCACCTGGCAAGAGGAGCAGTCTAAACTTTTAATGCCCATTCGTGCCCTTAAACCTACAAGCTCCCTATCTCTCTTCACACTCTACTTGTTTCGCTCTGCTCCACTTCCTTCAGCATCCTGCATGGCCGTTCACACCACTATACCCTGCAGTCACATGGCATACCATACCATCCCATACAGTCACAACCCATACTGTCCCACACAGTCACAACCCACACCATCTCATGCAGTCACAACTCTCACCATCCCATGCAGTCACAACCCACACCATCCCATGCAGTCACAACCCAGACCATCCCATACAGTCACAACCCACACCATCCCATGCAGTCACAACCCTCACCATCCCATGTAGTCACAGCCTAGACCATTCCATGCAGTCACACCCCAGACCATTCCATGCAGTCACAGCCCAGACCATCCCATGCAGTCACAACCCATGCTTCACCACCCAGTTCATGCCATATATTCAACACACCAGACAACACCAGTCCATATTACATCAACCCATGTTAGCACGCGTCCTACCAGCAACACCCACACTAGCCCTAGCCCTGGCCCAGACCATGCCAAGTTGTAACAGGCGTATCACCCCCCTCATACTCTCACTCCTCATACGATTTTCCTGCTTCGTACTAACACCCCCCTTCATAATATCACCCCAATTCACAATATAATCCCCCATTATTATTTCCCCCGTACATACTGTTACCCCCATTCGTACAGTCACCCCCCGTCAAATAATTACCCCCCTTCTTCCTACCACCCCCCAATATACAATATTCTATCACCTTACGGCATACAATGATCCCCCTTCAACATACCAAACCCCTTCGAACTTATCCCCCTTCATTCTCCATCACGCCCCTTCACACTATCAATCCCCATCACAGTACCACCCCCATTCATACAATCTCCCCACTCCCAACAATATAAACCCTGTGATCGCAGAATCCCCCATAACTTGTATCACCCCCCTTTATACCTTCGTCCCCCTTCACGCTATCACCCCCCGGTGATACTTATCAGACCCTTTCATACCGTCACCCCCCTTCATTCATACTATCAACCCCCCCCCCACTTTCCATGCCACCATCCCCCTCCATACCATCACACCTCCTCATACCATTTGCCCCCTCATACCATCACCAACATTCGTACTACCAACCCCCGTTCATATCATAACCCCCCTTCATACCATCATCCCCGTTCATACTCTGACCCTTCAAAATCTCACCCCCCGTTCAAAGTATCTCCCTCGTTCATACAATACCCGCCTTCATACTATCACCCTCGTTCATACAATATCCGCCTTCATACTATCACCCTCGTTCATACAATACCCGCCTTCATACTATCACCCCGTTCATACAATACCCGCCTTCATACTATCACCCTCGTTCATACAATACCCGCCTTCATACTATCACCCCGTTCATACAATACCCGCCTTCATACTATCACCCTCGTTCATACAATACCCGCCTTCATACTATCACCCTCGTTCATACAATACCCGCCTTCATACTATCACCCCGTTCCTTCTATCACCCTATCACCCCCCCCCCCCCGTTCATAATGTTCCCCCCCCATACGATCACCCCCCATACAATAACACCTCTTCATACTACCATTCCCCTCATACTATCACCCTTGTTCATTCACCCCCCGTTCATACCATCACCCCCCCTCATTCATACTATCATCCCCATTCATACTATCATCCTCATTCATACTATCATCCCCATTCATACTATCATCCCCATTCATACTATCATCCTCATTCATACTATCATCCCCATTCATACTATCATCCCCATTCATACTATCATCCCCGTTCATACTATCATCCCCATTCATACTATCATCCCCGTTCATACTATCATCCTCATTCATACTATCATCCCCGTTCATACTATCATCCCCGTTCATACTATCATCCCCATTCATACTATCATCCTCATTCATACTATCATCCTCATTCATACTATCATCCTCATTCATACTATTACCCCCGTTCAAACTCTCACCCCCCGTTCGTTTTATCACCCCTATCACCCCAGTTCATACTGTCCCTTCCCCATACTATCACCATCCATACAATACCCCTTCATACTACCACCCTTGTTCATACTATCGCCCCCCTTCATACAATCACCCCCCTTTTATAGCATCACCCTTTCACATCATCGTCCCTGTTCGTACTCTCACGCCCCATTCATATTATCACCCTTGTTTATACTGTGCCTTCATACCTTCACGCCCCGTTCATACTATCACCCCCCAATTCGTACTATCACCCCCCTTCATGTGATCACCCCTCTTCATATTAACATCCCCGTTCATACTATCACACCTATCACCCCCCGTTCAAACTCTCGACCCCCATACAATCACTCCCCTTCATACCATCACACCCTCTCAAACCATAACCCCTCTTCATACTGTCACCCCCCGTTCATATTATAATCCCCCTTCATACCATCACCCCCCTGCATATCTTCACCCCCCTTCATACTATCACCCCCGTTCATACTATCACACCATTCCATGAAATAACCCTCCTTCATACTATCACACCACTCCATACAATCACCTTCAAACATCATACCCGACTTCCTTTCCGGGACAGCACCCCCAGTGGCCGTAGCCATGTGACCCAGGTGAAGCAGAGGAGGGTTGCGAGGTCAGCCCAAGACCTGGGTGCAGCTCACCATCGTGGCAAGAGCTTGCCTCACAGAAACCTGCGGCCGCCAGGTTCTGATTTGGCCTATTATGCCTTAAACGACGGGTATTGGGCCCAAGCACAGAGATTTGACACTCAAACAACCGCACTGCCGCCACCCGGCCCACACCGCATGAGCCACAAGGAGCACTGGCCCATCCATCCCCCCTCCTCCAAACTTACCTCACTTACCTCACTTACATCACTTACCTCACTTACCTCACTTACATCACTTACCTCACTTACATCACTTACCTCACTTACCTCACTTACATCACTTACCTCACTTACATCACTTACCTCACTTACCTCACTTACATCACTTACCTCACTTACATCACTTACCTCACTTACCTCACTTACATCACTTACCTCACTTACATCACTTACCTCACTTACCTCACTTACATCACTTACCTCACTTACATCACTTACCTCACTTACCTCACTTACATCACTTACCTCACTTACATCACTTACCTCACTTACCTCACTTACATCACTTACCTCACTTACATCACTTACCTCACTTACCTCACTTACATCACTTACCTCACTTACATCACTTACCTCACTTACCTCACTTACATCACTTACCTCACTTACATCACTTACCTCACTTACCTCACTTACATCACTTACCTCACTTACTCACTTACCTCACTTACCTCACTTACATCACTTACCTCACTTACCTCACTTACATCACTTACCTCACTTACATCACTTACCTCACTTACATCACTTACCTCACTTACATCACTTACCTCACTTACATCACTTACCTCACTTACCTCACTTACCTCACTTACCTCACTTACATCACTTACCTCACTTACATCACTTACCTCACTTACCTCACTTACCTCACTTACATCACTTACCTCACTTACATCACTTACCTCACTTACATCACTTACCTCACTTACATCACTTACCTCACTTACCTCACTTACCTCACTTACATACCTCACTTACCTCACTTACCTCACTTACCTCACTTACCTCACTTACCTCACTTACCTCACTTACCTCACTTACCTCACTTACCTCACTTACCTCACTTACCTCACTTACCTCACTTACCTCACTTACCTCACTTACCTCACTTACCTCACTTACCTCACTTACCTCACTTACCTCACTTACCTCACTTACCTCACTTACATCACTTACCTCACTTACCTCACTTACCTCACTTACCTCACTTACCTCACTTACCTCACTTACATCACTTACCTCACTTACCTCACTTACATCACTTACCTCACTTACCTCACTTACCTCACTTACCTCACTTACATCACTTACCTCACTTACATCACTTACCTCACTTACATCACTTACCTCACTTACATCACTTACCTCACTTACCTCACTTACCTCACTTACCTCACTTACATCACTTACCTCACTTACATCACTTACCTCACTTACCTCACTTACCTCACTTACATCACTTACCTCACTTACATCACTTACCTCACTTACATCACTTACCTCACTTACATCACTTACCTCACTTACCTCACTTACCTCACTTACATCACTTACCTCACTTACCTCACTTACCTCACTTACATCACTTACCTCACTTACCTCACTTACCTCACTTACCTCACTTACATCACTTACCTCACTTACCTCACTTACCTCACTTACCTCACTTACCTCACTTACCTCACTTACCTCACTTACCTCACTTACCTCACTTACCTCACTTACCTCACTTACCTCACTTACCTCACTTACCTCACTTACCTCACTTACCTCACTTACATCACTTACCTCACTTACCTCACTTACATCACTTACCTCACTTACCTCACTTACCTCACTTACCTCACTTACCTCACTTACCTCACTTACCTCACTTACATCACTTACCTCACTTACCTCACTTACATCACTTACCTCACTTACCTCACTTACCTCACTTACCTCACTTACATCACTTACCTCACTTACATCACTTACCTCACTTACATCACTTACCTCACTTACATCACTTACCTCACTTACCTCACTTACCTCACTTACCTCACTTACATCACTTACCTCACTTACATCACTTACCTCACTTACCTCACTTACCTCACTTACATCACTTACCTCACTTACATCACTTACCTCACTTACATCACTTACCTCACTTACATCACTTACCTCACTTACCTCACTTACCTCACTTACATCACTTACCTCACTTACCTCACTTACCTCACTTACATCACTTACCTCACTTACCTCACTTACCTCACTTACCTCACTTACATCACTTACCTCACTTACCTCACTTACCTCACTTACCTCACTTACCTCACTTACCTCACTTACCTCACTTACCTCACTTACCTCACTTACATCACTTACCTCACTTACCTCACTTACATCACTTACCTCACTTACCTCACTTACCTCACTTACCTCACTTACCTCACTTACCTCACTTACCTCACTTACCTCACTTACCTCACTTACCTCACTTACCTCACTTACATCACTTACCTCACTTACCTCACTTACATCACTTACCTCACTTACCTCACTTACCTCACTTACCTCACTTACCTCACTTACCTCACTTACCTCACTTACCTCACTTACCTCACTTACCTCACTTACCTCACTTACCTCACTTACCTCACTTACCTCACTTACCTCACTTACCTCACTTACATCACTTACCTCACTTACCTCACTTACATCACTTACCTCACTTACCTCACTTACCTCACTTACCTCACTTACATCACTTACCTCACTTACATCACTTACCTCACTTACATCACTTACCTCACTTACATCACTTACCTCACTTACCTCACTTACCTCACTTACCTCACTTACCTCACTTACCTCACTTACCTCACTTACCTCACTTACCTCACTTACCTCACTTACCTCACTTACATCACTTACCTCACTTACCTCACTTACATCACTTACCTCACTTACCTCACTTACCTCACTTACCTCACTTACCTCACTTACATCACTTACCTCACTTACCTCACTTACCTCACTTACATCACTTACCTCACTTACCTCACTTACCTCACTTACATCACTTACCTCACTTACCTCACTTACCTCACTTACCTCACTTACCTCACTTACCTCACTTACCTCACTTACCTCACTTACCTCACTTACCTCACTTACCTCACTTACCTCACTTACCTCACTTACCTCACTTACCCTCACTTACCTCACTTACCTCACTTACCTCACTTACCTCACTTACCTCACTTACCTCACTTACCTCACTTACCATCACTTACCTCACTTACCTCACTTACATCACTTACCTCACTTACCTCACTTACCTCACTTACCTCACTTACCTCACTTACCTCACTTACATCACTTACCTCACTTACCTCACTTACATCACTTACCTCACTTACCTCACTTACCTCACTTACCTCACTTACATCACTTACCTCACTTACATCACTTACCTCACTTACATCACTTACCTCACTTACATCACTTACCTCACTTACCTCACTTACCTCACTTACCTCACTTACATCACTTACCTCACTTACATCACTTACCTCACTTACCTCACTTACCTCACTTACATCACTTACCTCACTTACCTCACTTACCTCACTTACATCACTTACCTCACTTACATCACTTACCTCACTTACCTCACTTACCTCACTTACATCACTTACCTCACTTACCTCACTTACCTCACTTACATCACTTACCTCACTTACCTCACTTACCTCACTTACCTCACTTACCTCACTTACCTCACTTACATCACTTACCTCACTTACCTCACTTACCTCACTTACCTCACTTACCTCACTTACCTCACTTACCTCACTTACCTCACTTACCTCACTTACATCACTTACCTCACTTACCTCACTTACATCACTTACCTCACTTACCTCACTTACCTCACTTACCTCACTTACCTCACTTACCTCACTTACCTCACTTACCTCACTTACCTCACTTACCTCACTTACCTCACTTACATCACTTACCTCACTTACCTCACTTACCTCACTTACCTCACTTACCTCACTTACCTCACTTACCTCACTTACCTCACTTACCTCACTTACCTCACTTACCTCACTTACCTCACTTACCTCACTTACCTCACTTACCTCACTTACCTCACTTACCTCACTTACCTCACTTACCTCACTTACCTCACTTACATCACTTACCTCACTTACCTCACTTACCTCACTTACCTCACTTACCTCACTTACCTCACTTACCTCACTTACCTCACTTACCTCACTTACATCACTTACCTCACTTACATCACTTACCTCACTTACATCACTTACCTCACTTACCTCACTTACCTCACTTACCTCACTTACATCACTTACCTCACTTACATCACTTACCTCACTTACCTCACTTACCTCACTTACATCACTTACCTCACTTACCTCACTTACCTCACTTACATCACTTACCTCACTTACATCACTTACCTCACTTACCTCACTTACCTCACTTACTCACTTACCTCACTTACCTCACTTACCTCACTTACATCACTTACCTCACTTACCTCACTTACCTCACTTACCTCACTTACCTCACTTACCTCACTTACCTCACTTACCTCACTTACCTCACTTACCTCACTTACCTCACTTACCTCACTTACCTCACTTACCTCACTTACATCACTTACCTCACTTACCTCACTTACATCACTTACCTCACTTACCTCACTTACCTCACTTACCTCACTTACCTCACTTACCTCACTTACCTCACTTACCTCACTTACCTCACTTACCTCACTTACCTCACTTACCTCACTTACATCACTTACCTCACTTACATCACTTACCTCACTTACATCACTTACCTCACTTACATCACTTACCTCACTTACCTCACTTACCTCACTTACCTCACTTACATCACTTACCTCACTTACCTCACTTACCTCACTTACCTCACTTACCTCACTTACCTCACTTACCTCACTTACCTCACTTACCTCACTTACATCACTTACCTCACTTACCTCACTTACATCACTTACCTCACTTACCTCACTTACCTCACTTACCTCACTTACCTCACTTACCTCACTTACCTCACTTACCTCACTTACCTCACTTACCTCACTTACCTCACTTACCTCACTTACCTCACTTACCTCACTTACCTCACTTACCTCACTTACCTCACTTACATCACTTACCTCACTTACCTCACTTACCTCACTTACCTCACTTACCTCACTTACCTCACTTACCTCACTTACCTCACTTACCTCACTTACCTCACTTACCTCACTTACCTCACTTACCTCACTTACCTCACTTACCTCACTTACCTCACTTACCTCACTTACCTCACTTACCTCACTTACCTCACTTACCTCACTTACCTCACTTACCTCACTTACCTCACTTACCTCACTTACCTCACTTACCTCACTTACCTCACTTACCTCACTTACCTCACTTACATCACTTACCTCACTTACATCACTTACCTCACTTACATCACTTACCTCACTTACATCACTTACCTCACTTACCTCACTTACCTCACTTACCTCACTTACCTCACTTACCTCACTTACCTCACTTACCTCACTTACCTCACTTACCTCACTTACCTCACTTACCTCACTTACCTCACTTACCTCACTTACATCACTTACCTCACTTACCTCACTTACATCACTTACCTCACTTACCTCACTTACCTCACTTACCTCACTTACCTCACTTACCTCACTTACCTCACTTACCTCACTTACCTCACTTACCTCACTTACCTCACTTACCTCACTTACCTCACTTACCTCACTTACCTCACTTACCTCACTTACCTCACTTACCTCACTTACCTCACTTACCTCACTTACATCACTTACCTCACTTACATCACTTACCTCACTTACATCACTTACCTCACTTACATCACTTACCTCACTTACCTCACTTACCTCACTTACCTCACTTACATCACTTACCTCACTTACCTCACTTACCTCACTTACCTCACTTACCTCACTTACCTCACTTACCTCACTTACCTCACTTACCTCACTTACATCACTTACCTCACTTACCTCACTTACATCACTTACCTCACTTACCTCACTTACCTCACTTACCTCACTTACCTCACTTACCTCACTTACCTCAGCTCCTCAGAGCAAAACCAAGGATGACACTGCTGGGGGGAAGGGGATGGTGGGGGTGGGGGCGGGTGGTGGTGGTGGTAGTGATGGTGGTGAGAGTGGGTGAGGGGGGAGGGGGGTTTGGGGTTGAGAGGATGACCTCCTTCCTGCTGACCTCGCTCTGTTGACAACCAGGGATGATGCTGCCGGGTGGGGAAAAAAGAGGAGGGGGGAGAGGAGGGGAGAGAGTGGGGTTTGAGAGGGAGGGCTCCGTCCTGCGACCTCCTTCCAGATGCGGCCTGAAGGAAGGGATGCATGGAGGAGAGGTATGAGATGACCTGCCTATGCCATACCGTACCGTACCCCGTACCACACCTCGCTCGTTTTAACGAGCCTGCCTGCTAACTATCTAGCCCCTGCTGCTGCTGCAATATTCCAGGTGATGCCAACGACACTGCCAGGGGGGGCGGGGGGGGGTGGGGGGGTGGAGCGATTAGGTCCATGGTGAGAGATGGCAGCAAGTGGGATGAGAACAACTGATGCATGGCAAGGGGAAGGGAAGCATGAGGGGATCACCCCTGGTGTAGCTGCAGCTAGAGAACACAGACCATGAAGGGCTCTGGTATAGACTCTAAGGGTTACCTGAGGGTTTTACCTGACGGGGTCACCTGATGGGGTCACCTGAGGGGGTCACCTGGAGGCTGGTCTGTGTTCCATAGACTGAGCTTCGACCAGGGGTGAGGGTTTAGGAGGGCGACGAGCAAGACACATTGAATGGTGCGGTGCTGTGCACTGAAGTGTGACTGAAATGATGAGGCGTAAAGAGCAAGGAAGGAGCAAGGTGAGGAGCAAGGTGAGGAGCAAAGCGCACGAAATACTCAGCTGGTTGCAATGCAGCAGCAGCTCCAAGGGCCTGTCCCGCGCTCCTTCCCACTCGTCCCCTCTCCTTTCCACTCCTTTCCTTGCCAAGTGCTGATCTTAGGGCTTGCACCCCACCCTCCTTCCGTCCTGACCCGTTACATGAGTCTTAGAGCTGCAAGGGAAGAGGGGAGGGGAGGGAAGAGAGGAGGACACAAGTGAGTACAGTGGCAAGACAGCCAACAGACATGGAAGAAGCAGAGCAAAGCAAAGCAGCAGAAGCAGTGAAGGACCAGAGGCAAGGGAGTGTAAGGCAGGAGAGCGAGAGGCTTACCTGCTGTGGCAGCACCCATCCCTGATACTCTCCCTGTTCAGACGATTTTTGAGGCGCCTAAAAAACCCATCCCTGATACTCTCCCTGTTCAGACGATTTTTGAGGCGCCTAAAAAACCCATCCCTGATACTCTCCCTGTTCAGACGATTTTTGAGGCGCCTAAAAAACCCATCCCTGATACTCTCCCTGTTCAGACGATTTTTGAGGCGCCTAAAAAACCCATCCCTGATACTCTCCCTGTTCAGACGATTTTTGAGGCGCCTAAAAAACCCATCCCTGATACTCTCCCTGTTCAGACGATTTTTGAGGCGCCTAAAAAACCCATCCCTGATACTCTCCCTGTTCAGACGATTTTTGAGGCGCCTAAAAAACCCATCCCTGATACTCTCCCTGTTCAGACGATTTTTGAGGCGCCTCAAAAACCCATCCCTGATACTCTCCCTGTTCAGACGATTTTTGAGGCGCCTCAAAAACCCATCCCTGATACTCTCCCTGTTCAGACGATTTTTGAGGCGCCTAAAAAACCCATCCCTGATACTCTCCCTGTTCAGACGATTTTTGAGGCGCCTCAAAAACCCATCCCTGATACTCTCCCTGTTCAGACGATTTTTGAGGCGCCTAAAAAACCCATCCCTGATACTCTCCCTGTTCAGCCAGCAGGGGCGTTTCCAACAGGAGGGCTTGACTGCGGCAGCTAGATGCCCCCCAGGGAGGTTCGCTCCCCACCCATCCGCCCACAGAGCCATCCGCACGGCACAGGGGCCTGCTTGGGGGGGAAGAGGCAGAGAGAAGGGCGATTAGCTGCACAGAGAAGCGAGGTCGGTGGATGGGATGTGACAAAAAAATCTTCACTGAGAAGCCGAGAAGAGGAAATTTCACCCCTGGCTTAGCAGCAGCAGCTGTAGAACACAGACCATGGATGAAGGAAGAGATGCTCGTCAAGTCTCTAGGGCTGAATTGAAGATAGGCTTGACCTGAGGGGTAGGTCTGAAGGTAGGCCTGACCTGAGGGGTAGGCCTGAAGGTAGGCCTGACCTGAGGTAATTCCCCCTGACCGGGGGAATTACTTGAGTGGATGGTCTGTGTTCCATAGACTGAGCCACGGCCAGGGGTGAGGGTTTGAGAGAAAGGAAAACCAGAACAAACACGAAATGACAGGTCAAGTTTAGGGAGGCACGATAACTTAGCTGGAAATGGTCGGTGGCACCCATCCCAGATACTCTGGGCGGTGCAGAGTCACCCACCCACCCCCATCAGAGGCCCTGCTGGGGGAGGGGCGGAGGCAGTGGAGAGGAAATAAGTTGACGGGAGAGGGGAGGTTGTCAAAGGATGTGAAAGAGAAGGCGCGATTACTGAAAAGAAGAGACGGGGAGATTCACCCCTGGTGTACCAGCAGCCATAGAATGCAGACCATGGGCAAAGGAGGGGGCGCTGGTCAATTCTCTAGTGCTGAAGGGAGGTTGTACCTGAGGGGATTACCTCAGCAATTTACCTGGGGGGTTGACCTGAGGGGATTACCTCAGCAATTTACCTGGGGGGTTGACCTGAGGGGATTACCTCAGCAATTTACCTGGGGGGTTGACCTGAGGGGATTACCTCAGCAATTTACCTGGGGGGTTGACCTGAGGGGATTACCTCAGCAATTTACCTGGGGGGTTGACCTGAGGGGATTACCTCAGCAATTTACCTGGGGGGTTGACCTGAGGGGATTACCTCAGCAATTTACCTGGGGGGTTGACCTGAGGGGATTACCTCAGCAATTTACCTGGGGGGTTGACCTGAGGGGATTACCTCAGCAATTTACCTGGGGGGTTGACCTGAGGGGATTACCTCAGCAATTTACCTGGGGGGTTGACCTGAGGGGATTACCTCAGCAATTTACCTGGGGGGTTGACCTGAGGGGATTACCTCAGCAATTTACCTGGGGGGTTGACCTGAGGGGATTACCTCAGCAATTTACCTGGGGGGTTGACCTGAGGGGATTACCTCAGCAATTTACCTGGGGGGTTGACCTGAGGGGATTACCTCAGCAATTTACCTGGGGGGTTGACCTGAGGGGATTACCTCAGCAATTTACCTGGGGGGTTGACCTGAGGGGATTACCTCAGCAATTTACCTGGGGGGTTGACCTGAGGGGATTACCTCAGCAATTTACCTGGGGGGTTGACCTGAGGGGATTACCTCAGCAATTTACCTGGGGGGTTGACCTGAGGGGATTACCTCAGCAATTTACCTGGGGGGTTGACCTGAGGGGATTACCTCAGCAATTTACCTGGGGGGTTGACCTGAGGGGATTACCTCAGCAATTTACCTGGGGGGTTGACCTGAGGGGATTACCTCAGCAATTTACCTGGGGGGTTGACCTGAGGGGATTACCTCAGCAATTTACCTGGGGGGTTGACCTGAGGGGATTACCTCAGCAATTTACCTGGGGGGTTGACCTGAGAGGATTGGTCTGTGTTCTACAGAGTGATCTACTACGACCAGGGATGAGGTTTTAAAAGCAAGAAGAACACTGCACAAACGCAATTTGCAGGGTAAGGCTTACGAAGGAGCGAGTACTTAGCTGGAAATTGTTGGTTGCACCCATCCCAGATGCTCTCCCAGTGCGCCCAGCAGGGCTGCTGGGTTGGTGCGTATTCACACCTGTCATCCTCCCCTCCCCTGATGGCGTCCAAACAGCAAGGCGTGCTTGACTGCACTCACCCCTGCCGTCCGCACAGAGGCCTGCTAGGGTGGTGGAGGAGGCATGCAGGGGGGAGATAAGGGGCAGGGAGAGGGGAGGTGGTCAGCAGGATGTGAAAGAAACGAGTTTCAAAAGAAGAGAAGGGAAGATTCACCCCTGGCGCACCAGCAGCTATAGAACACAGACCGTGGATGAAGGAAGGGGCGCTAGTCAAGTCTCTAGGGTTGAAGGAGGGAGTACATGAGGGGAGTACCTGATACCTGATACCTGATACCTGATACCTGGGGTGATACCTGAGTGGGTGGTCTGTGTTCCATAGACAGAGCCACGGCCAGGGGTGGGGGTTTGAATGCAAGGAGAATGTTGCACAACTGCAAAATGGAAGGTCGGGCTTAGGGAGGAGCGAGTACTTAGCTGGACATTGCAGGCGGCTCCCATCCCGAATACTCTCCGAATGCACCCAGCAGGGCTGCTGATTTGGTGCGGATTCACCCCACCCGTAGCCACCAGAGGCCTGCTGAGGGAGGGGGGGGGAGGAGGAAGTGGAAGGGGGAGTGTTCTAGAAAAGTTTCGAGATACGCGCCGGAACGAGGAGAACGTTGGGACTGAGCGAAAGTATCTAACAACGTGGATCTACACTCTTATTGGCTGACGGTGGGACCAAAAAGGCCTGGGACCATCCATTGTGGGTCAGTCAACTGTGGACCACTCAAGTTCCGCATCGCACCTTCTGCGGCAGAGAAAGTCGCCGAGCTTGGGGACAAAGTACACCCACTTTCAAGGTTGGGGACTACCACACGTGGGAATCTCTAATGTGTGGACCACGTGTCCCGGTTCGCAACAATGAGGGCCACTCAAGTTTCTCATGGCATCTTCATGGCGCAAACTTGGGTCCCCTTAGGAACGACGTGCTCTCCATGCTCAACGAACAGCTGTTTTCCTCTCGAGGTTGGTGATAAGCTTGGGGGAAGGGTGTCAGCCGAATTCTTGGTGGCAAACTTCAAAACTCAGGGGAGAACTCAAACTTCAAACTCAAACTTCAAAACTTCAAAATTCGCTACAGACTGCCCCATCATTGGAAGCAGTAACTCTTGGCGAAATGGGGAAATTTGGAAAACGTAAGCTGCTGATTTCAAGTACATTTCAGCCTTATGTTAAACATTGTGTACAACGCAAATAACAGCCATACTATAAAATCGGCTGAATTATGACTAGCAGTTGACAATTCCACGCACACATAACACAAGTTGCACAAATCACACGTATATGACTTGTTCAGCTGTCTTAACCAGACTGATGTCAATTTTTGACACAGCAGCCTATCATTGCACACTAATAGGTGCCTTGACATCACTGGTGGGTTCAGGCGAAGCAGAGGCAGCAAGTCGAGCCGCTGCCGTCACAGCGACCGTTGCTGCTGCTGCTGCTGCTGCCACTGCTGCAGGCCGCTTCACCTCATGAGCCAAATCATTGGGACTGGTGTCAAAAAGCTGCAGTGTAGTGGTGGGGACTGTGCGAGTACCAGATACAGCCACAACTCCAGCAGCAGCAGCCAGATTACCCTCACCAGCTGCAGTGGCCAATGGAAAACTACCAGCAGCAGCATCAGGGGCACCAGAAGAGGCAGCAGCAACAGCAGTTGTGGCAGAGGCTGCAGGAACTGTGAGTCTCGGCTGCCCCTGGGGCAGGTTAATCTGACCAGGTGTTAACTGACCTCCTGACAAATGCCAAGTGCTGGCAGCAGCAGCAGGACCAGAACCACCACCACCAGCACCACCAGGAGAAGCAGTAGAGAAGGCGGATTGCTGTGCAGCAGCTGCTGCTGCCGCGACAGCAGCGGAAGCAGCCGATGGGAAGTGCGACGTGCTTCTAGGCCAAAGGAACGAGGAGTAGGGATAGCTGGAGGGGTACCCGGCGGGGGGAGAGGACGAGAGGGGACCATATGGGTAGGTAGACGGGGGAGAAGTGGATAGGTATGCTGCTGCGGTGGCACCACCACCAGCTCCAGCAGCACCAGCAGCAGCCGCAACAGCAGCACCAGGAGCAGGCATTCCTGACCGGAAGGGGGAGAAAGCAGAGCCCCCACAAGCTGCTGCAGCCGCGGCTGCCGCCGCAGCAGCAGCACCACTACCCCCGCCTGCCGCACCAGCACTAGGAAACCCTATGCCACTCTCCAGCTTCGTTCTCTTCTCCACGTTGCTGCTCCCCCCTAGCAGCATCGGACTGGCCCCCTCCGCCCCTGCCCGCTCAGCCGCCTGGCTCATCCTGGCCATCCGTTGCGCCAGCTCGTGTCCGATCTGAACCGTTGCTTCGTGCCCCATCTGCATCATCATCTCATGCCCAATTCTGTGCCGCGCTGCTGCTGCGTCTGCAAGCGCGCCGAGCCCTGCGCCCGCGTGTCCCGCCCCTAGCGCGGCCATGCTCTGATCCCGCGCGCGATTCATGGCGGCAACGGCAGCGGCGGAGGCGGCGGAACTCCCCGCACCAACAGCGCCCCCGGCGCCCATTGACCGGTGGTCAAGCGCCATAGGTCCGCGCGCAGCAGAGTTGGCGGCGGCAGCGGAGGCATTGGCGGAAGAAGCGGAGAGCAGGTGCCACTGGGGGGGCTGGGATTGCGGATGCGCGGAGAAGCCATGCGGGGAGGGGAGGAAATGCGCGGGGCCTAGATCGACCGGGGGAATGGCGGAAGTTTCCGGGATGGAGGCCGGGTGAAGGGACGGCAGCGACATCGGACGCGTGAGGGGCATCAATGCGGCGGAAAGTGCGCCGCCGCGGGCGGCGGCGGCGGCGGCGGCGGCGGCGGTGGCGGCGGCGGAAGCGGCGGAATTGTCGTAAGGGCTTCCGCACTCGAGCATGTGGACGGCGGGATATGACTGGCAGCGGCTTAGATCGAGAAAACCGTGCGCGGAAGCGGGAGGGGCGAAAGGATGCGCGGAAGCGGAGGAGTGCGCGGTGTAGGAGGGCGGGGGGAGGGTCTGCGCGGTGTTGGGGAGCTGATACGGGCGGGAGAACGCGCGCGCGTGCGGAAGCGCCTGATGGAGCGCGTGGCGGGAGAGCGCTTGCGGGGAGGCAAGCGCGGAGGCGGAGGGCGAAAGCGCGGAGATGGCGGCGGCGGAAGAGACGGCGGTGAGTCCGGCGGAGATTCCGGAGGGGAGCAGCTTGGGGTCGTCGCGGAGCGACGGGAGAGACGGCGTGCTCATGGATCGCGACATGATGGTCGTCGCCGCCGCCTCTTCCGCTAGCTGCGGGATGGGAGGGGGGAAGTGACGCAGAGAGGGGAGCGGGAGAGATGAGCGACGGCAGAGACGGCGTGCTCATGGATCGAGACATTATGGTCGTCGCTGCTGCTTCCTCCGCCAACTGCGGGGGGGGGAGGGGGGAAACGGCGCATGGAGAAGAGGGGGGGAGGTGAGCGACGGGAGAAGTGACGAGGAAGAATTCGCTTAGGATGGGTGACCACACACTAAATCACGCAAATCACGTACCACGTCTGTGCTTATATCGAACAAGCTCGACCGCCGCTTCCGCTTGTTCAGGTTCCCCTGGCGGATGAAGTACTTCTGCGCGTGGCTCGCGACCTGCGTCGGCGTGCGCGTGGTCACATAGTTCCGTGAGATCCCGCGCCAGTCGCCCTTCCCCAGCTTGCTCAGACCAATCAGAAACAGCCGATGCTCCTCCTCCGTCCACGCAATCCCCTTCTTGCGCTCCCTGGACGACGCCGTTCCGCCCATGTGCCCCCCTCCGCCTCCTCCTCCGTCTCCTCGTCCGCCCACCCCGGACCCCCGCCCGCCCATCGGCGCGTTCGCGACTTCACTTCCCGCGGGTTGCGGCGTGCAATTCGAGCCCTCACTGCGCGCCGCTGCCACCGCCTGTCGCGCTCCTTCCCCGTCTCCTCCGCCCGGTTCTCTCCGTTCCCTTGCGCCGCCGTTTCCGCCGCCGCCGCTGCCGGCGGATGACTCCGGATCTGCTGGCGGCCGCTGCGGCGCGCTCCCGCGGGGAGCACGGACTTCCCGCCCCGCTTTCCTCTCCTCTTCCCCCTCCTCCTCCGCTTCCCCCGCTTCCCCCGCTTCCTCCACGTCTGCATCATCGTCCGCCGCGCTGTCCTCATCCATGCTGTTCCCGACGCTCCCCACGACCGGGCGGAACAGGGGGGAGCGCATCCGCGCGCCTGCGCCTGCGGAGGCCAGATTGCGGCGGCGGCTAAGATCCGCCAGTGCGCTCGTACTTGCGCACTTGCGCATGCCTTCCGCGGGGGAGGACGTGCGGAGCGGAATCGACGGCGTAAACTCGACAGGCCCTGCCGGCTGCGGAGTGGAATTCAGGGGCGGCTGCGCTAAGCTAACGCCGAAAATACGGAAATTCTGAACGGAAGATCCGCCATCGTTTTTTTCCTTGTTTCGATTCTCACAATCGGATGAGGGATCTGGGGAGACCATGGCGGAGTGGGGGAACCGATTAAACGGATCGCGCTAAGGAAAGCCGGAGGCTCGTGGGTTGTGACTCGTGTGCGTCTGGACTCTCGAATCGATTCAGCAAGATGATATCCAAACCAGGAAATTGTAGGAAGATGAGTATTGCTCGCGGATTGGCGTCCGTAAAGAAGCTTAGAACAAGCGTAGTTCACGCTCTATCATCCTTTCTCCGTCCCTGCTATGGTAGAATGATCAGCCTTTCCTTCAGCATTGGGGGTGGACAAATGACCATACAAGGAGAGACGAGCAGAGCAAAGGAGAGCTCTGCATGAGGTGAGCTGAGCTGAGCAAGGTGCAACCAAGTGGAGCGAAGATGAGCAGAGAAGAGCAGAGCAAGTTGAGGAAGCAGGGTGCAGTGGAGCCGAGGCAGAATCTGTGCTGTCGCTGCACAGGCCTTCATTGCCAGCCGCACGAATTTTGCCAAAACCCGGATGGAAGGTCACGTAAGAGTGTACAGCACATTTGTTAAATGTACAGTACTGTACATTTGTGAAGTGTACAGTGTACTGGAGTGATGAACTGTACAGCCGTGCGAGTTGAAAGGCAAGCGCAATGGAATCATCAATCATCTGGTGCTGTGAGAGTGACAGTTTCTAGGAGAGCATAGGGGGAATTGGGTGGGCGAGGGCAGTTAGACCGCGCCGCGCATGTCACACGTGGACGTGCGGTCCAAGTGCTAATTAGCTCGCGGTGTTTTTTGATCCACGCGGCAGCTCTTGAAGGTGCGGAGTTTCCGCAGAACCTGGAGGTTGAGAGGTTGAAGCACTCATTATCAGAAAAGAAGGAAGTTGATTTTTTGGCGCGCAAAGAAAGTGGACGGCGGGTGATGTGGCAGCGAGCTTCAAGGTCGTGTGACTGATGGTTGGTGGGTGGTGGTGTGGTGATGGCTGAGAGTTCGGGCAGCTACCAGCCCCTAATGTGGAGAAGAGATGCTGGGCACCTGGACGGTGAGTTTTCGTGGTGCACAGACAGTACAGTTATGTAAACAAGTTAACATGCAGATTCGGGCAGGGGAAAATGAGAGGGGATAGCATATCTGTGCAGACGGGTTGTGGATGGCGTGGATGGCGTGGATGGCGTGTGAGTGTGATGAAAACGGATTCTGTCTGTGTGGCTAGGATTCCAGTGGCTATTCCAGCCAGAACAGATCTGTCCGCACCGCACCACACATCGCGCCGCGCCTAATAAATTCGGAGGCTTTCAGATGATGTTCTTCGGTCAGCGCGAGTTTTTATTGGATGGACACATCCATTTTTTAGGAAAGACCCAGATCCCTGCGGTATGATGATGAATGGACGAGGAGTCATCGGCTCCTTGGATGTCTGACGACTTTGGAAAGCTGCCAATGGTTGCGAACACCGTCGTTGACAAAATAGCGCAGTCAAAGCTCACTGCTCGTTAATGACAATGTACACCCAAGAGTTGTTGTGTACATTTAGGTTGTGCGTCTGCATTCATACTTGCAATAGCACAATTCGAGGGATTCCACACATAGTATACGACCATTGCTATCAAAGCCCCATTTCAGCAAGGCATGAACCACCGGCAACCATGCTGTGTCTATAGACACCATATCTACCATGTACTGTTCCACTATTACCAGAAGAGCCACGTCTCAGACACATGCCTTACGTATTTCCCCCAACCTAGGTATGGGATAACTCATTGATACTACGCAATTCTCTTGAGGGCATTTTCAGTTATTGGTCACAGGAAGTACTCAGACTGCCCCAAGTGAAACAATCCAATCATGCAGTCTTTCGTGTACATACATAACAGACCCTACAAGTCTAGGCTCCTCACCTACACCACCTCGAACCACAGCATCTGCAGCATCCCTGCATCTGCTCATGGCTTGTAATACTTTGTGGGAACAAACGGCGTCTTGGCAATCACAGCGTCATTCATCTTCCCCCTCACATCCACCTTCAGCTCCGTCCCCGCCTTATGCAGCCCATTCTTCACATACCCCATCGCGATGTTCTTCTTCAAACACGGACTGAACCCTCCACTGGTCACCTCCCCGACCACATTCCCCTCCTTATCCAGAATCTCTACATGGCTTCTAGCAGGGGCGCCAGTAGACGTCAACCCCACTCGCCTCCTGGCAGGTCCATCCTTCAGCTGTTGCAGAATGACGTCAGCTCCCAGGAACCCTCCCTCTGCCCGTCGCCTCTTCCCGATTGTCCACGCCAGCGCGCCTTCAATCGGGGTAATTTCCTCTGTTAAATCGTTGCCGTAGAGGCAGAGTCCGGCCTCCAGGCGGAGGGAGTCGCGGGCGCCAAGGCCGGTGAGCCTCACCTTGCCCTCGCTCACCTCGAGGAGCTTCTTGGCAAGAGCCAGCGCGTTCTCATTGGGCACGGAAATCTCGAAACCGTCCTCTCCAGTGTAGCTGGAAATGGGGAGAAGGGAAAGAGTGTGGAACGTCACAATGATAGGGTGAGTTAGCATCAGCCTCACCGTTAGGCGGAGGCCATCCAGAGACTCGACGATTTTAGGGTCATTTGGTATGCGTCACTCACGATACTACACCTTAATGCGCACCGTTAAAGCGCCACGACGCAAGCACGCGATTCAAATACAATTTCCATCACTGGAACCTATCACAGTCCGGTCAACGAAAATGCTTACCCCGTGCGAGTGAGGAAGCAGTCGTGGCCGTCGATCTTGAGCATGGTAAAATCGCTGAAGGCCATCTTGGAGAGGTCCGTCGCGACGAGCGGCTGCAGCGTTGGCGCCGCCAGAGGGCCCTGCAGCGCCAGCAGCGCACGGTCGTCGTGAATCACCCACGAGACGTCCTTCCCGGCCGCCTTATACGCCTCCAAATGAGCTCCAATGTGCTCTGCAATGGCAATGTGTGGTAGGGAGAGGGAATGCGAGTGAGATGGAGGTAATGAAAGAGATGAGATTACGGTAATAAATGTCTTGATAGCAGGAGCTTGACCCGTGTTACTCAATGTCTCCATGGGTAGTCTTGGGAACAGGGATTGCTTGGACTGTGACGGGGGAAATTGAGGCAGCTGTAGATGTGTCACCTCTTTAGGCAAGTGAAGTAGTACCGCGAGGATAAGGTGAATTATGTAGACATGCAGATTCGTTTCAGAGAAACCACTCACTCAAATCTTTCTCGCGGCAGCCGGCGTTGACGACGAGGTAGATGTGCGAAGGGGTAACCCGAGTGATAACCGTGTCATCAATGATCCCACCCTTCTCGTTCGTGAAAACCGACAGGGTACCAGTGCCGTCCTTAAGAGCCGCTATGTCTCCAACCACCAGCGTCTCGAGGAAAGGAATCACATCCTTGCCCTTGAGGCTGAGTCCGCACATGTGGGAGACGTCGAACAGGCTACCGTTGGTCCGGCAATTAAGGGTGGAATCGATGATGCTGTCCTTATACTGGATCGGCATGCTGTAGCCCGCGAAGGGGACCATTTTACCGCCTTCTGCCACGTGGAAGTCGTACAGGGGAGTGCGCTTCAGGTTGGCATCGCCGGCAAATCCCCGGTGGAGGATTTGAGGCATGGTTCCGGCGGCAGGAGCCAGAGATGCTCCTCCCAAGGGTGCTGGCACGCTGGCTGAGGCTGCTGAGTGCCTGGCCATGGCAGCGGCCAGAACACGGAGGGCCCCGTTACGCATCATGACTGGTTGTTAATTAGCTGCTGTACGGGTGCAGTCAGGAGAATCCGTAAGGCACAGCACGCGTCTAGTAGGTAGACAGTCCCTCCCAACAAGCACAAGCGGCTAGGATACAAGCAGCCTGATGAACTAACAGCCTGAAAAAATTGGAAAACGTCCTGAAATGTTACTGCCGCAGTCTGATAGAAAGTCTTCAAAGGGAGGAGTTCTGAATTGATTCCAAATTCTGAATTGTCCTGGCCTGAATTTCGAATCAAGCCAATCGGGCGTTTGTTCACAAGTGCTCATCCCAAGGCTGACGAGGACGACTGACGTGGACGAAAGCCCTGAAATATGTGGTGGCTGTGGCACTCGCGCGCGATCCCTGGCTGGTCCAGAGGATGACAGCCCAGCAAGCTAAGCTGTTTTCTGCGGGTCAATATGAAAAACACCCACCCATACGAAAATGCACGAATGATACCGAGGTGACGTGACATGAATGAAGGCCCTGCTCACTAGCCTCTTGTACCGGAAAGCGAAACCATGTCGAAACGGGCAGGCGAAATGAAAATTGTGAGAGAAATGGTGCACGCACTCTGATCCCTGCGGACGTGGATCCACCGTGGACGAACGTCCAGGTGGCGTCGACGAGTCATGGGAGATGCATCTCCGAAGGGGAGGAGGACACGGGTTTCAACTGCACAAAAAAGATATGCGATACAATAGGAGCTAGGAACTCGTAATAATTGCATGCTGGTTCAGCCTACTAGTGAAAATCGACCACCAAATCACCATATAATGTATAATAAAAACTGCATCATGCGTTTCAGAACTATATGAAGTCAGGAGTTAGCTAGGAAGGGGTTGAGCTGTACGCGGTTGAGGAGGTGAGAAGTCGAGGACCTCTGGCAGCATGGTTGCTAAGAAAGGGGCCAACGAGGAGAAAACGCTCCAACATCTCTGAATAAAAATGGGAGAAGTGGGAAGCAAGTGATTGAATTTGATGAGCAGAACAATGTAATGCAACAAGGAAACAGCTCCACCAACAGCAGTCCAAAGCAATACAAGGTTGTAACACTCACTCTGACTCACTGGAACAGAGTCGGTGGCAGTACTTTCCATTAACTTCAGGGTGGCAAGTTTTGTCTCAGCATCGCTCAAGCGCCGGAGCACCATGTCTCTCTCCTGTTCTTTGCCCTGTAGCGCATGGCAGCTGGCAAGAATGGCCTGTTTAGGAGAAGTGGTAGAAAAGACAAAAGAGGGGTTTGAGCAGAACATGGACAGAAGGCGAAGTGATGAGCTGGAAGGGGAAGGGGCAGGCAGAATGAAGTGTCGGCTCACCTCGTCCAACACTTGACCATCGTTGATTCACCTGGTCCAGCCTTTGAGCAGTGTTGTCCACCTGGTCCAGCCTTTGACCAGCGTTGACTCACCTGGTCCAGCACTTTGACTTGCTTCCTTGCATCCGATAAGGCCTTCAGGAGACGATCTCGGGACTTCTGCAGTGAGTGCTTCTGATCAGCCGGCTGTGAGACCCTCTGGTCAGCCGGCAGTGAGACCTTCTGGTCAGCCGGCAGTGAGACCTTCTGGTCAGCCGGCAGTGAGACCTTCTGGTCAGCCGGCAGTGAGACCTTCTGGTCAGCCGGCTGTGAGACCTTCTGGTCAGCCGGCTGTGAGTGCTTCTGGTCAGCCGGCTGTGAGTGCTTCTGGTCAACCGGCAGTGAGTGCTTCTGCTCCCCTTTCTCCCCACTCGTCTCCTCCCCTTTGCTGCCGCCATATCTTGAGGCATCCGCACCATGGGCAGTTACCACGTCTGGAGAAGACTTCACCCCATCCTCCTCCTCTACTTCCCCGCCTGTCTTAACCACGCCGTCTGAATTCTCTGCTGCTCCCCCAATCTCCAAGCCCATCCCACCCCCACCTTCCCTTTCACCCTCACTCACTCGCCCTGCCTCCCCCCCCATCCCCTCCCCTCTCTCCCATCCTCCCCCACTCCCCTCAAGAGCCTCCATTTCCCCTGTCACTACACCAAGCGTGGCCTCTATCCCCCCCATCCTTTCTGCTACATCTGCTTTCTCCAGCCTTAGTTTTTGCAGAGTCCTCTCCTCCACACTAGCTTCGGCCCAAAGCACACCGGCTGTAGCCTTAAGAGCCTCCGCCTGTAGCTGTAGCACGTACAGCTCCACTCCGCGCTCCCGAGCCTCCTTCCGAGCAACTTGCCAAGTCTCTTGCCGAGCCTCCAGCCGAGCTTCGCTCACGAGCCTGCCTGGGCCTTCACTGCTGGGCTTCTGCTTGCCTTCGTCCGCCCGATGAGAAAAGGAGAAGCGAGAGCTGAGAGAAAGTGCTAGAGCAGCGATGCTGCTGCTGCTGCCACTGGTGCTGCCGCCACTGGTGCTGCTGCTGCCACCGCCACTGGTGTTGTTGCCATTGCTGCTGCCACTGCTTCTGCTGTTGCTTCCAGTGCCAAATCTCAAGAGCTCGGTGCTGGCCACACCTTGTGAAGTGATATTGGAACCAGCTGCTTGTTTTTCAAACGAACTGTTGGCTGCACCTGCACCTGAACCTGCACCTGCACCTGCACCTGCACCTGAGGCAGCAGCTGCGGCTGTTCCTGTGGCTGTGGCAGCTGCTGTTGCTGCGGCTGTGGCTGCAACCGGCAGGAACAATCGGCTGAAAGAGAGGCTGGAGAACAAGCCAGGGCCTGCAGAGGCAGCAGCGGAACCACCACCACAAGCACCAGAACCAGCTGCTGCTGCTGCTGCTGCCGCTGCTGCCTCTGCTCTCCCCAGGTGGTCCTCGAGCCGGTTCACCCTGTGCAGCGACAGCTGCAGCAGCACATGCACGAAGCCAGTGCCATGCGCCCTCTGCCACAGCGACAGCTGAGCCTCTTCCGCTGCGATACCTTGTCCCTGTGCTGCTCCAACACGCAAGCCCTCAGTGGGCAAGGAGGAGAGAGGGGAGGCGGCAGTGGCGAATGGAGAGAGGGAGGGCGGCAGGGAGGACGAGGTGATACCGGTGAGGCAGCGCCGGCGCAAGGGGGTGCGAGTGCCATGGGCGGCCGACCTTGCTGTGGATACTGCTGATACTGCTGATACTGCTGATACTGCTGTGATGCCACTCGCTTGCTGCCGGCCCATGGGTGATCGACCAACCTGTCTGCGGTGAGGGGACTTGCACCGAGTCCCTGTTTCCCTCCCCTTCTCCAGGGGGTGAACCAGGGGATGAGATGTGTCATCCGCATCCGCATCAGGATCCGCTCCGGCGATTTGGGCGGCAGCAGCAGCGACAGCAGCCCCAGCTGTTGAATCGGCTGCTGATGCAGCTGCCAACAATTGCTGCTGCTGGCGGTGCTGCTGCAGCAGCAGCCATATCGGCAGCTCCTCCGTGTCTCCCCCTTCTTGAGTCCCTATGGACGTGGAAGGAACCATCATGGAAGGTTCAATTTTGGCCCTGGGGGAGGTGCTTGGAGTGTTGCCAGCCGGAGTGTTTCCGCGGCTGCTGCTGTTCCGGAGGACGAACGTGGCGGATCGGATCCGAGCCAGCATGTCCAGCTTTGGAGCTGCCGAGCCTGTGCGACTGGGTTGGTGAGAACTGGAGTTCTGGGCACGGTCTGCATAAGCAGCTGCAGAGAACGACTTAGAGGTTGAAAAAGCGGTCAAGTGCGGTGTTGGCTTAGGGGCTGTGTGAGCGGTCGAGTGCGGTGGAAGTTGAGAAGTGGAGGGGGAGGGGGTTAGCCGAGGCTGCATGATCTCATCTGGGGAGGCAGGAAGCTTCAAGTCAAAGCCTGAAAAGTCTGACGCATAGCCCGAGGGGTCAGTTACCCCTCCCACGCCGCTGGTGCTTGCTGCAGCACCCCTTTCAGCTGCGACGCCAGCTCCAGTGGCCTGTGCTTCAAACGAGGGCGTCTGCTCCCCTTCCAGTGCTCCAAACGAAGGTGACCGAATGGAATGGGCCAGACGGGCAGCATCATCAGCGTCCAACGATCCGTTCAGGATAACGGACTCTCCGTCAGATGCTCCGCCTGCTGCTTCTTCTCCTTGCACTACATTAGCACCAGCACCAGCACCAGCAACACCAGCACCAGCACCAGCAACACCAGCACCAGCAACACCAGCATCAGCAGCACCGGAATCAGCAGCACCAGCACTAGCCGCCACCGCTGCCGCAGCAGCAGCAGCATGGGCGGCAGCGGCTGCAACGTCAGCCTCGCGTGCCTCCATCGCCAGCTGGCGCTCCACCTCTGCCAGCTGGCGCAGCGCCTCCTGCCGCGCCGCCCACTCCCGCTGCACCATCTCAGCTGCTTCCGCGGCTATCTCCTGCTCGCTCTCCAGCTCCTGGGATAAATACTCCACCTCCTCCTCCAGTTGACTTCTTTCTGCCTCCAGTTCGCTCTTTTCTCCCTCCAGCTGCTGCTTCTCCCCCTGCAACTGCTGCCACTCCTCTTCCAATCTCGATTTCGCGCTTTCCAGTTGCTCCTTCTCTGCTTCCAGTTGCTCCTTCTCTGCTTCCAGTCTTGCCTTCTCCTCTTCCAGCTGCCGCGTCTGATGCTGCAGCTGCTGCTTCTCCTCCTCCCCTCGCCGTTTCTCCTCCTCCAGTCCCGCTCTCTCTCCCTCCAGGGCTACTTGCGCCTGCTCGAGCTCGCGTATTCTCGCCTCTTTCACCTCCAGGTCAGCCTTGTACCTCTCCTGAAGAGCAAGAAGGTCTTCGGGATCAACCACCTTTTTGGAACCTTCCACGTGATGATTTTTCGAGTCACCAACAGGCAAGCCCTTCGCATGGCTGGAATCCAAACCCGAGCCTTCTCTTTCTTTGGTGGCGTCTTCCCCACTCGCCCCACTCGCCCCACTCACCGGAACTGCTGCCACTGCTGCACCTGTGGCATCCCCCATCTCCCTACTCTCTCCTCCAATGCCTGTCGCAACAGCCCCCATAGCATTCGTCACCTCCATCCCTCCATTTTCTCTCCCTGTCCTCCCATCTGCTCGCTCAACTCCCTCCCCCTCCCTCCTCCACTCCTCCTCCTCTTTCACCCTGTCTAAGTGCGACTCCCCACTCCTGGTCCTCCGCAGCTCCCCACTAGGAGCCTCAAACCCCCCTCTGTGACTAGACAAATCTCCTGCTCTGGGCGTCATTGCCTTTCTTAGCTCCTTCTTTTCCTTCCTCTCTTTCCTCTCTTTATGATCCCCTTTTTCCCCCTTGTCCCTCTTCTCCTTCTTTTCCTTCTCCTTCTTGTCCCTCTTCTCTTTCTTTTCCTTCTCGTCCTCCCTGTGTGAATGCTGCTCGTCCTCCAGGTTCCCGTTGCCTTCTTCCACTCTCTTCTCTGTGTCTTCCGCTCCCTCCCCTTTGTCCTCTTTATGGTGCTTCTCTTTATGGTGCTTCCGTTCCTTGCGTTGTTTACGACCAGCATTGTCGCTGCTCGCACTGCTGCTGCTATGCCTATCCATGGCATCTCGGGGAGGAGAGTCCGCCTACGGGGAATAAAGGAGGGTGAACAGGGGAGTAGGATGCGGGAAGGTGCTTTTGAGTCGACTCAAGAGGAGAGTCCGCCTACGGGGAATAAAGGCGGGTGAACAGGGGAGTAGGATGCGGGAAGGTGCGTAACAGATAGAGATGAAACGGGAACGGGAAAATCTTTGAAGGATAGAAGAGATGAAAAGATAAGCTGTGGGAGTACAGCGTGCTGGAAATGGTAAACTGTGAAGGTAAACACGCCACCAAAGAAAGAGAAATGGTAATCTGGAAAGGGTTGATTGAAAATGCAGCGAGCCAAACGCGTCGAATGCGTACCATTTTCTGTGGCGGACTTTCAGCGATTGCGTTACGGTGACGGAGGGCACGCTCAGCTCAGCTTCGCTCGTTTCCGGAGGAGTACTGACATGGCTAGCAACCACTCGTTTGATGTATTTATCCGAGTTAGTTAGCTGTCGCTAGCACGCTGGTTCTAGTAGGGGTCTGCTAAACTGGAAATTCAAAGAAGCGCCATTAGCGACTCGCCAATGAACGGCGTAATGTCGCACTTCAGTATGCTTGCCGCCGTAACGTGCGTCAGCAGAAGCGTAATGCTGGTCCCGACGTATGCAGCATAGCTAAAAAATCCTTCATACGAAAAAGCGGAATATGTACCAAGAAGCAAGAGATCTACAGTAACAAGAATCAGCAAGAGCCATGGAGTTAGCAATCATGCTAGGCAATATGGAGGTCCTGTTCTGTCTATGCTGTATCAGGACCAGCGAACTCCCCAAATGGTATTTCAGTGAAGCCCGAAGGAGACCCTTGCGAGGGACATGGAGGAGGGGAGGAGCAAGAAAGGCGGGACGGGGATTGTGCGAATTTTAACGATGCGTTCAGCGATCAATAAATGTTACATGAGCCATAGTTATCCAGGTGTGGCGAATTGTGGAATTTCGACAGCGGGGAAGGATGACAGGGGGGTGTTTCAGACCTTGGTCTTTCGCGAGCTGTCGTTTTGTGGAAAACCCTCATTGACTGCTGGCGAACTGACAAATCCAGCAATCAAGAAATCCGCCAAATGCTGCTGGAGGTGACCAAGCATTGCCGTACTCGTTACAAAGTGACTAGTGTCCTAAGATATCAAGGATATAACCTAGCAAAGTGGTCTACAAAACGAGTCTTCTTAAGTATATCATGACTTGTGCAAGTGGTTGCAGAGGGTGTTCGCTAGAATCTGCACATGGAGCTTCAAGCACAGGCCGACGTAGTGTGCGCCATCCCCTCTAAAGACTTGGTCGTATCTGTCCTTGGTTGTCTGGTAGAGATCCATCATAGTGTAGCCTTGCTGCGCCATGCGCCTATATGCATACGCTTGGTAGAGCTCGTGGAAGGTACGCACGGTGAAGTAGTCTTGCCCTTGAACCTTCCCTGAACATATCAAAAGGAATGAAGTTGGATTCTTTTGAGCCAGATGCAAGCGTAACATGAACTCCCGGTGGTAACACCAGCTATGCGCCGCCTTCTACAGAACGATGTATGTAAGTGATTATTTTCTGTACAGTGCATCTCACCTGGCCATATGTAGTGTGCCTTCCACCACACCAGCCTCCCCTTAGTGAACGTGCCATTCAGTAGCGCGATCGCCTCCTCCGTGTCGCGCTTGAACGTGCGCAGGTCTAGGTCGGGCGGGGGCCTCCTGGTCCACCCGATCACCTCGTGCGCCCCTATGCTCATCACCATGGTGTCGGGCTGCTTCGCACTGGGGTCTCTGAACGCCTCTAGGAAATCGTTGTTCAGGTCCCTTTCAGGGGGGACGCCGGCCTAAGGAATGGAGGAGAGGGGAGAAGCGACAAACCGAGACAATAGGAGAGAAAGGGAGAGGGAATGTAAGGAAGTCAATCAGATCACCACGTGCCACGTCCGCAAGTCCAGTTCGGGCCGCGGCCTCCTGGTCCACCCGATCACCTAATGCGCCCCTGTGCTCATCACCATCGTGTCCGGTTGCCGCGCACTGGGCCCGACGAAAGCCGGATGCCCATGAGAGCAGTGCGGTCCTTGTCCGAGACCATGCCCTGCAGGGCACGCCGCCAAGCGGGACTCTCCAGAAGGCACACGACGGTACAAGTACAAGGCACACCTTGGGGGTGCACACGGGAACTCACTACGGGGTGTCTCTGGTGGGCCATCTTCCCTCGAAACAGGTAGGTAATCCTGGGCAGAGGCGAGCTATCATTCCCATCCCTTGTGTCCATCAGAGCAGTGCGGCTCTTATCTGAGTCCCATGTCCTGCGCTGCCAGTCGAGATTCCCGAGTGCACAAGGTGCAACGGACTCACAATCGGGTGTTGCTGGTGGGCCATCTTCCCCCTGAAGAAGGCTCACAAGCGGGTGTTGCTAGGTAACGGAGAATTATCGCATCCCCCGTGTCCGTCAGAGCAGTGCGGCTCTTGTCTGAGTCCCACGCCCTGCACTGCACCGCACTGCACACCTGTGAGGCAAGTTTCTCTTGTGCATCAGGGGGTCCAAGAGGGGACTCACGATGGGGTGTCGCTGGTGCGCCATCTTCCCTCGGAAGAGGTAGGTAATCCTGGGCAGGGGCGAGTTGTCGTCCCCATCGCCCGTGTCCATGAGGGCGGTCCTGTTCTTGTCCGAGTCCCACGCCCTGCGCTGCACTCCTGCCAGGCGCGAGAACTCTGCAGCCAGGTGGCGGGTGGTGGAGTCTCCAAAGAAGTGCACCCACTTGTGGCGCAGGCACTTGCGCACCTCCTGCTTCGTGTACTCCCTGCGTTGATGGGAGCCAAGGGAAGGGGATGAGAGAGGGGGAGAGAGAAAGAGAGGCGGACGAAACTCTGCTGCCAGGGCGGGTGGTGGAGTCTCCAAAGAGGTGCACCGACTTGTAGCACAGGCACTTGTGCACCTCCTGCTTCGTGTACTCCCTGTGGGGAATAGGATGGGTGGGGGGCCAGAGGGAGAAGGGGAAGGAAGGTGGGCGGGAGGGGGGGGGAGTGGGCATGGAAGAAGTAGATATTCCTCCTGCTGCTCTCCTCCTGCTCCCTCAGAGGTCTCCTCCTCTCCCCCGTCCCCTTGAGCCTTATCACGCACACACCAGAGGCAGAGGCTCACCTTGTCCCCATGCTCACCTGTGTCGGCAGTTGTACAGCTCCCACGTGCTGTAGTCCCTCCAGGCTCCAGTACCCCGGGCTCGTGCCATCCTTGTTCTGAGGCGTTGAGACGCACGCACCTGAGACCGACCCACCAGTATCAACCACCCACCTGTATCGGCAGTTGTACGGCTCCCACGTGCTGTAGTCCCTCCAGTACCCCGGACTCGTGCCATCTCGGCACAGCGGCCTCTTCCTGCTGCTCTCCTCCTGCTCCCTCATCAGCTTCCTCCTATCTGCGGAGTCTGCTGCGAGGATCGCGTGCAAGGGAGATACCCTCTTGCACACACTCCTCCCTTCTCGCTCGCCCTCCCCCTTGCCCCCTTTGCCCTTCCCACCCCAACCCCCCCATTGCAAGAGCGACCTTCCTCCACCACCTGCTCGTCCCGCCTCCACCTCCCCTTCCTCCCTGCCTCCTCCATACACCTCCCCTGTTTCCACCTCCCCTGTTTCCACCTCCCCTGTTTCCACCTCCCCCCTTTCCACCTCCCCTCCTTCCATCGTCCCTTCCTCCATCTCCGCTTCGTTTATCCCCGCCCCTTTTGCTTCCCCTCCTCTCATCGCATCAACCCTGTCGTCATCCGATCCTTCCAAGGCCTTCCCCCTCCAACCGAATAAACTCCTCCTTCCCGTTCCTCCTGCCCCTCCTCCTTCCCCCTCCACCCTGTCATCACCCGGCCCCTCCAAGTCCTCTCCATCCCAAGGCGAGAGGCTCCCACCACCCCCTATCCTAGCAAATAAGCTCCTCCTTCCCGTTCCCCCCGCTCCCCCCCCCTCCCCCTCTTCCGCCTCCACCCTATTATCATCAGGCCCTTCCAAGTCCTCCCCACTCCAGCCAACCAAACTCCTTCTTCCTGTTCCCCCCGCCTCCCCAACTTCCCCCTCCACCCTGTCGTCGCTCGGCCCTTCCATATCCTCCTCATCGTCCACCTCAGCGGGGGACAGCCTCCTTTGGCATGCAGTGGGGAAGGCGTTAAGCCGACAGGGCTTGCCTGTCGGGTTGGGGGTGACGGCGGAGCAGAACACAGGAGGGGTGAAGGGGGGGGAGAGGGGAGAGCGGGAGAGGAGAGGGACGGGCCAATGGAGAGACAGCATGATAGGAGTCTAGTTTTGAGGCGCCTCAAAACTGGAGAGCGGGAGAGGAGAGGGAGGGGCCAATAGAGCGACAGCACGGAAGGGAGGAAGAGGGAGGAAGTATCATCATGCTGTCTCACCCCATCAACGAGTGGGAGACATGAGGACAGCGGGGGGAGGGGAGGGGGGTTGTGAGGAGAGGCTGACGGATGGAGAGGGGGGGGTTGTGCATGGACTGTCTGTGCATACATACATACCCGTACATGGCAGTTCATTCACGATGCAGAACAGCTTGGAAGGCTATGAAGCACGTAGCATGACACAAGGCAGAAGATTATTGCACCTACCCACAAGCACTATGGAGGAGTTGCAGGGGCGGCATGGCTGGCACGCGTCCTGCACTTTACCCTGCACCCACTTGCCCATGCGCTTTGCTCTGAGGCAAATGGGCACCTTCACCTTCACCTTCACCTTCACCTGCACCTGCACCTGCACCTACACCTGCACCTACACCTGCACCTGAACCTGCACCTGCACCTGCACCTACACCTGCACCTGCACCTACACCTGCACCTGAACCTGCACCTGCACCTGCACCTGCACCTGCACCTACACCTGCACCTGAACCTGAACCTGCACCTGCACCTTCACCTTCACCTTCACCTTCACCTTCACCTTCACCTGCACCTACCGACAAGCACTATGGTGGAGGCATGGCTGGCACGCGTCCTGCAATTTATCCTGCACCCACTTGCCTGTGAGCTGCTCGTTCTTCCAGAGCCTCTAGAGCCTCTAGTCATACCCACAAGCAGTAGGGTGCAGTTGCACGTACCCACAAGCAGTACGGTGGGGTTGCACGTACCCACAAGCACTATGGTGGAGTTGCAGGGGCGGCATGGCTGGCATGCGTCCTGCACCTTATCCTGCACCCACTTGCCCACGCGCTTTGCCATGGGCTCGATCAGCTCCTTCAGGCGAGGGGCGTCCTGGTGGGTGGAATTGGGGGGGGGGGGGGGGGGGGGGCGTAGAGGTGGGGATGCGAAAGGGAAGAGGGGTGCAAAGCAATGGAGAGGGGTGCAAAGCAATGGAGAGGCGCGCCTTTGTCTGCCTCTAGTCTGCACCCACTTGCCCACGCGCTTTGCCATTGGCTCGATCAGCTCCTTGAGGCGAGGGGCGTCCTGGTGGGTGGAGGAGAAGGGGGGGGAGGGGTGCAATTGAAAGGAAGGAGAGACTTTGTCAGCTCGTCGGCTCCCTGCCTTGTCCTGCGCCAGCCTGCCCACTCTCTTCTCTTCGCCCTCGCTTCGCCCTGGGATCCATCAGCTCCTTGAGACGAGGGGCATGCTGATGGTTTGTGCGGGTTAGTGCGGAGGAGAAAGGGGGTGAGGGAGATGGGAAAATGAAAGATGTTGACATCACATTGTCAGCACGCCTGCTCTCGTCTGCTGCTCCATGCGTTGACATTCATTCATGCCTGCCTGCCTGCCTGACCCACTTGCCGTGCCCATCCGCTTTACCAAGGCTCTCTCTCATCTCCTTCAGCAAAAGGCGTCCTCGTTGTTGTTAGTCCCATACCATCCCCCATGCCAGGTGCGTCCATGAGTCAACAAACCCCATAATGCTTTCATTTCAACAATCCCATCCAGCCCCCCTACCAGGTGCGTCCATGAGTCATCGATCCCCGCAATGCTTCCTTTTCAACAATCCCATCCCCCCTACCAGGTGTGTCTTGCCAATCATTTCAACCAGGTCGAGAGCCACTCGCCGCGCCGGCCGTGCCAGGTCAGCATCGCCAAACGCCACGTCAGCGCCAGCCCCGGCCCCGTCAGCATCCGTGGCAGCTGACGGTAGCTGCTCCCTTTCCAGCAACGACTGCTGGTGAGTCTGTTGAGTGCAGGGGGGAGCGGAGGGGGGAGGGGCGGTGTGGGAGGGGGGGAGGGGAAGAGTGAGGGGGGAGGGGGGAAGGGGAAGGGGTGGAAATGGTGGGGCATGCAATAGGTGAACTGTATGTGAGGGGCATGTAGGGGCATGGAGCGACATTGGCACACAGCTAGACGCAGCCAGGCACCTTACACGCCTATGGACCTTGGAAGTGGCTCTAATGCTGACGTAATGCTCTCGGACCCACCCTGATGCTCTCTGTGAGGGACGCCAGGTGCAGGTGTGAAAGAGTGCCTGGCTGCCTCTAGCTGTGTGGCTAGCCCCATCAGTGAACGAAGAGACAGGAACACGGAGCGAGGGAGATGGGCTGCGGGCACACAGCTAGACGCAGACAGGCACCATACGCAGTAAGTAAGGCAGAACGAACTTGGAAGCGACCCTACTGGGATTATGGGACGCACCCTGATGCTTTCCGTGAGGGACGCCAGCTGCAGGAAACGGCATTCTCCCCAGCAGTGAGTGACGCGAGGGGCAAGGGGCATGGGGGAAAGGGTGGGGGGAGGCGGGAGGGAGGATGGGGGTTTTAGGCATGAAGAGGAGAGGCGGGACAACGAGGCAGAGCAGAGAGATGGATTTGAAGGGAGCTTGGCAGGGCATATCACAGGAGATGCAGGTTGTTTGCAAGGGGCATGATTTTGGCATGGTTGCGAGGAGAGGTGCCTGCTGCATGTTTATTCTAAGAAAGAAATAAAAAAAGGAATCGGAGGCGCAGGCTGTTTGTAAGGGGCATGGTTGGTTGCGAGGAGAGAGTACCTACCTGCTGGTCCAGATGCGCGATTTGCTCCTGAAGCGGAACCACCTGCAGGGAGGGAGGGACGGAGGCGAACGTCAAGTCAACAGGTACCAGGGGGAATGCACAAGGACGGAAGAAAGCCGCGTCCGTGTGAACGGAAGAAAGCCGCGTCCGCGTGAACGGAAGAAAGCCGCGTCCGCGTGAACGGAAGAAAGATGACGCACGTGAACCAGCAACACGCGATGATTACAAGAAAGAATGAGCAGAACACAGCAGATTTACTCCGAAGAATTGTGCAGAAGGACACGTGATGATCGTAACACCTGATATCATAACATGGCAGAACACTAGCAAACAGCCCTGATTTGAAAATAAAAATATTTTTTGACGAAAACAAGAATCTTCTAAGAAGAGGAAAACCTCACCTTATCACCCCAGACGGCGCGTGCAGCATTGCCCCCCTGTCCTCCTCCCTTCCCCAGCCGGCCTCTTGCAGGTACAGGAGCGCCGACGACAATGCGACAATCCCGAGGACAACGCGACAATCCCGAGGACAATGCGACAATCCTGGGGCGAACACTACAACCAACTTCTGAGTCGCGTTAAAACGTCCAAATCTCTGGCATCTCACCTTATCATCCCACACGGCACATGCAGCGTTGCTCCCCTGGCCTCCTCCCCTGTCTTTAGGTGATTCTTCAGTCGACTAAAAAACCACCTTGCAAATGATTTCTCATTGGCATTACCTTATCATACCACACCGCACTAGCAGCGTTGAACCCCTGGCTCCTTCCCAGCGCGCCGGCCTCTTGCAGGTACAGGAGCGCCGACGACAATGCGACAATCCCAAGGGTGAATACTACGAGGAAACATTTTCAGCAGACTATCAACAACAACCCACCTTATCATCCCACACCGCACAAGCAGCGTTGCTCCCCTGGCTCCTCCCCAGCGCGCCAGCCTCTTGCAGGTACAGGAGCACCGACGACAATGCGACAATCCCGAGGGCGAACACGACCGGGAAAATCGCCGAGCGACGGTTGCGACCCTGCGACGATCCGCCAGCATCCATTGTCGCCCAACGATAATTCGAGTTTTGAGGCGCCTCCAACGAACCTAGTAGTCTGGTGTATGAGATGCCTGGTAGTCGTATGAGCTGGAGACGAATGAGGAATAACTAAGACTAATTAAATACCACTGAAATAATATGACACACGATTTCCTACTACTTTTGACTTCGCTCAAGCTGAAAAGGGTAGACAAGAAAGACCCTGATCTCGATCGTCGCAAGCCGAGAAGCTTAGGCGCTTAGACGAGCCTTTCGAGCTACAACGAAATAATTTACCCCATGACTATGTACGTACTAAGAACAACATGAGTATTATAACCTCTCATTTCTAACATCAGCGGAAGCAGCCTATGCTGGTCGTCAGGCAGGTATCCCTTCCCCAGATTCTGACGCGCCCAGGCGTTTCTATTTCTCGCCACCAACCATGGACTGTACAGAACTGTACAGTGCGGAGGACAGGCGTTCCCGGTTCGTTATTGTGTGCTTCGAGCTCACTAGTAGTTGTCTTACAGCAAGCGTCTTCCTTCTTGCCATCTCCTGCACCCTCATACATAATATGATCTAGCCACCTAAATAGCCCACTATCATGTTACGACACTTTACCACATGGTTGCATAAGTTTCCCTGTACAGAATTGGTTTCACCAACTTTTTTACACTCTAAATGTAGATGTGTCTTCCATTGGTGGACAATTGGTTGGCACACAAGTGATGAGAGTTGTAAATGCGAGACAGTAGATTTTCACCATCGCGAGACAGTACTACACCGCAATCATAACAGCATAATCATCATCACCCAGCAGATTATGGTACTGCCTATATGACCTACAACTTGTGGCTCCACTTTGTTGGAAATATCTCAAGGACTTAAGCGTTTCTGAAGTGTAACACTGTACTCGAGGAAGATTACAGGGGAGCACGCGAGTCAACGGAGGTTACACGAGGGGGCGGACAAAGAATGCGAAAGGACTCGAAAGGTCGCAACTGGAGGTTGCGACTGACTGTTACAACATCACGGATGGTAACCGAAGCGGCAATCGAGTCGCTGTGCGACTCGATAAACCGTTCCTGTAACTGTATTCTACAACTGCTTTCTTATCTTCTATATATTGCTGTATGCTTGTTTCTTTAATCAATCACTTGTTCTCACATACTAGTACAAGGGTTCAACTGCCTCAACTTCCGCTGCACTACTCCAAGTCTCAAGTCTCTACAAGCTGGGACTTAGTCTCTGCAAAAGATCCTAAGGGCTTTTTCTCAGCCCAACATGGTATGAGAGCTGGTCAGAGATCAAACTCCCAGCAACTACGCTCCATCAACAAACTGCAACTCAACTCAATTCAACGACTTCATTGATTACAAGACATGGACAGCAAGGGCAAGAAAGCCTCTACGGGCTCACCCAGCGGCCAAGAAACTCAACACGGCAACTCTGGTCTGCACACCTCAGGATTGCAGACAGAGACCGGGACTGCTCAAGAAACAACAGGAAGAGTACCAGAGATGGTGACTCCGTCTCCCTCTTCAAGTGTGGACCCGAATCTCATGGAGAGATTCTTCAGCTTCATGTCACACTTCGACCAGCAACAGCAGACAAGGACACCTGCGCATTCAACACAGAGCAATGGAGGAAACATGGGATTAGCGCCGATGAGCCTCGACAACTCATCCTTCGGGCGACACAACCAAGCACCTACCTTTGCGCCTTATCATTCTTCACCGGGGACGTTCGAGTTCATGCCGCCCCGCGCCCAACCAACAGCAGCTGCATCACAACAAACACCAAACGAGATTCTCAGTCTTCAAGCTCAATTCTCACACGTCATCAAGTTACAAACATCCTCACCGTTCAACGGACACGACTTCTTTACCTGGAGCTTCGAGTTTGAGCTGCTGATGGAGGCCGCGCATCTTCTGGGATACTTCAACGGGTCCCTGCCATTCCCAAGCAACGGCACTGGAAAGGAACAAGAGATCTTCACGTATCAGTCGCTACTGGCGTATACAGTCCTCCTGCGGAACCTGTCACCACAAGAGCAGCAGAGCATCAGAACGTATCGGAGTTATGGAAACTCCGCGGAACTCGCATGGCATCATCTCAAATGCCTCTACCAAGCAAACGACAGCGTGACACAAAGCAGACTCATGCAACAGCTGACAACAATACAGATGAAGACCGGGGAAAAGGCGATGCAGTATATGAGTCGCTGCCAGACCCTGCGCGACCGCCTGCTTCGGTGCGGAGGAACGATCACTGAAGAAAGCTTCGTCACACTTGTCCTCGCCGGGCTCGGACCAGAATGGAGAACCACACGATCGCTTCTTCGCGCCCACGGAAGGATCTCGGAGATGCACCTCTGCGCCGAGCTTCACGCTGAACAACAGGAGATGGATCTGTTCGAGGAAAGACAACCAAGGAAGCAACAGCAGTTAGTCTTCTACACTCAAAGAAGAAATGACATAAACTACAACCGACGCAGCAAGCAAGATCAACGCGACAACCGAGGACTCACCATCGTGCCGCCGTTCTGCCACAACTGCCAGACTTCCGGACACTCCAAAGTCAACTGCAACCGCCCTCGCGTTTACCGAACAGCAGACCCACAAGTTGCTTCCACTCAAGCAAGTTCCCCAAGGCGCTCTTCAACATCTGCACAAGGGACACCAAATATCATCAACTGCATGGTACACATCGACAACTGCGCACCCAGATCACCACCCACTTACGCACCAGACGAAGAGGAATTCCCGCCGCCGCGCTCACAAGGACTTCAGGTCAACCCGACATACGCTGCGGTCGCCAACGCCGAACCCACCGGGCGAAACACCTGGTTCTTGGACAGCTGCTGCGGTCAACACATGTGCTCCTCGGGACGCTTCGTGCAACAGGAGAAACGACTCAACCGCGACGTCGTCATCACCGTCGCCAACAACGAAAACCTGAAGACAAACAGACAGGGCGTGGTTCAGTTACAATCAATGGAGACGAATGTCATACTTCAACTCAACAAGGTGCTCATTGTCGACAATCTGGGATACAACCTACTAAGCGTAAGCCAACTAATGGCCAAGGGGATTCACCTGGAGTGCGATTCTTACTCCAACGAGTTCCGGCTTTACCACGGGAAGGGCGGCCTCTTCATCGGTCGTGCCCTCCTGAAGTCCGGCGTCTTCGTGTTGGACTTCGTCCCCGACCGCGGAACTGCCGACAGCGATGGCATCGTATCATTCGCCGCCTGGACTCACCCGCCAGATCTTGATCCCGACTTCGACAGTGATGGCTTCTGGCACTCCAACACCATACCTGCAGCAGAGAGAACACGAGCATTAGCAGTCATCAAACAAGAAAGACAAGTACCCGCAAGCGTCCCAACAAAACCATCACCTGCAGTATCGGCAGCAGGACCCAGCCGAGTCCCACCACCAGCGATCCGAGGACCGCCAACCGAAGCAGACCAGCTTATGCCCGTCACACGAGAAGTTTGTCGAAGTCCCGCCTCAGTCGTCGCGTTCTTCTCCAACGCCGACATATACCACCGCTCACCCGGCCATCGGGCTCCCGACGACATCTGGCACCAACGCCTCGGGCACCCTGCAAATAGTACAATACTACAAACCATCCAAGCCGAAGTGTTAGAACGCAACGCCCTTCTAACAACGAGCGGCCAAGAACTTCGACGACCTCGCGCACGGTGCTTCACGTGCCCCGAAGCAGATCTTCCTCATCAACCCTTCCCATCACATCATAATCCAAGCGCGCCTGCATATGCAACGATGGAAAAAGTCTACAGCGACATCTTGAACATGCCTCGAGACGACACGGAAGCCGACTTCAACTACGTCATCACCTTCGTCGATGCAGCAACAAGATACACTTGGCATTACAACCTCAAGACGCGCGATCAAGCCTTCGACGCCTTCACAACATGGCTCCCCATCGCCGAACGGGAATCAGGAACCAAGCTCAAAAGCTTCCAGTCAGACGGTGCACTGGAATACCAGTCACAACGCTTCAGGACCTATCTGGCGGAAAGAGGAATCAAGCGCCTGGTGTCCCTACCATACGCTCACCAACAACAGGGGGTCGCAGAACGCATGAACCGGACCTTACAGACGACGATGCGAAAGCTGCTCCTGGGGATGAAACTGCCCAACACACTGTGGCCAGACGCGATGACACATGCAGTCCACCTGCACAACCTGTTGTCCTCGTCATCGCTCCCCAACAACGCATCACCGCACCTGCTGTGGACGGGAAAAAGGGGCAGCACAAAATTACTTCGAGTTTTCGGCTGCATGGTACAATACAGACCCCACACAGCTCGAGCAGGACGCTTCACTCAACGAGCTCGGTGGGGACTACACCTCGGCATCGCCAAACATTTTCACGCGTGGAAGATTCTCGACATACAGGACAAAAATACGGTGGCATCACGTGATGTTATCTTCTACGAGCGACTGACGCTGCAGCATTACCTGGACAACATTGCCAACTCAGACGACCCCACCGACGGCTTCGCGGGCCTTCGCTCCTTCGCTGACCATGCTGCCGAGGCTGACGCAGCAGAAGAAGACGTCCCTGGAGCCTCGGAGGCTGCCGGACCACTCCCCTACTGCTCCGTACCTGTTCCACTCGATGAAGATAATCCCCTCGATAGCAACAACCTCGACACCTTTTACCACTTCGCTGACCAAGGCTACGCTACACCACACCCCGTCGACTCGAACATTTCCGAACGCATCGGGCCAAACTTCTTACCCGATCCAGAAGACGGTGATGAAGCAGCTTATCCCGAGAATGAAAATTCCCCTCGACACACAGCCACGGGACTGCAGATCCTAGGACTATGGGTCTCCGTCCAGCACCCGCCGCCACCTTCTCCGCGCGAGCCGTCGACCCTGTCGCAGGCTCTGGGGGGGGAACATAAGGAGAAATGGAAGGAAGCAATGGAAAAAGAGTTAAAAGCCCTCCAAGACCGGAATACATGGAAGTTAGTACCGACAACCAACACCAACGGGAGGAACATTCTCTCGGGGAAATGGGTGTACCGCATTAAGACCAACGCGGACGGCTCCATCGAACGTTTTAAAGCGCGATGGGTCGTACGAGGCTTCGATCAACGATACGGAACCGACTACACAGAAACCTTCGCCCCAGTCTCCCGTCACACCTCCCTGCGCATCCTACTCGCCGTCGCGGCCACGAAGAAACTACCACTACGGCAAATCGACGTCGCAAACGCCTTCTTGTACGCACCTGTGGACGCCGAAATCTTCGTCGAACAACCCCACGGATTCATCGACGACCCTTCAAAAGTATGCCAGCTGGAAAAATCCCTTTACGGGATCAAGCAAGCCCCACGGCTCTGGCAGCAGCACCTTCACGGCCGGCTCGCAAAAATCGGATTCCTACAACTGCCGCATGACCAAGGGATGTACCGACTGCAGAAGGGAAGAGAGTACGTCCTACTCATCGTCTACGTCGACGACCTGCTCTACATCGGCTCCACTACCGACATCGCTACCTGGTTCGAAGGGGAGCTGAAAGGGGACCTGACGCTCACGGTGTCCGACTCAGTGACCCAGTACTTGGGACTAAATATCATCGAAGACAACTCGGCGTTCTACCTACACGCTGGAAAGTACGCAGGCACTGTCGCGAAGAAATTCGGACTAACACCGGCTACCGCCCCAACTCCCTACCACTACGGAAACAACAACAACGCCTCCGCAAAACTCCCCGCGAAGCAAATCCAGGAGTATCAACAGAAGCTCGGCTGCCTACTATTTGCAGCAGTAACCTGCCGACCTGACCTGTCCTATAGTGCAAGTCAACTGGCGACGCATCTGAAGCAACCGGAACAGGAGGATCTCGAGGAGCTCAACCGGGCACTACTCTACTTCGTCTCCACGCCGACGATCGGACTTACCTACAGCAAAGCGACAACACCGTCCGTACAACTACTCGGATACGTCGACGCCGACCACGCGGGAGATAGGGAAAATCGACGATCTAGGACGGGCTATATCTACCGACTAGAACCCATCGGAACTATCTCCTGGCAGTCGAGCAAGCAGGAGTTAATCGCACTATCCTCGGCTGAAGCAGAGTATATCGCCCTTTGTACTGCGACCAAGGAAGGACTCTACCTACGGGAGTTACTCGAAGAAGCGAAGATCGCGACCCTGCCCGCCTTCTCACTCCTCTGCGACAACCAATCTGCGATCAAAATCGCGAACAAGGACGGCTTCGCCAACCGAACCAAACACATCGCCCTGCGGTACTTCTTCGTCAAGGATGAAATCGCGAAGGGGAGACTTCAACTCAGTTACTGCCCGACGACAGAAATGGCCGCAGATTATCTGACGAAGAAATTGGCGAAAGCAAAATTCGACTACTGCATGCTCCTAACCGGGCAAACAAACGTCACCCGATCTGAACACTCCAGCACTCCAGAAACGAAGGGGAGTGTTGGAAATATCTCAAGGACTTAAGCGTTTCTGAAGTGTAACACTGTACTCGAGGAAGATTACAGGGGAGCACGCGAGTCAACGGAGGTTACACGAGGGGGCGGACAAAGAATGCGAAAGGACTCGAAAGGTCGCAACTGGAGGTTGCGACTGACCGTTACAACATCACGGATGGTAACCGAAGCGGCAATCGAGTCGCTGTGCGACTCGATAAACCGTTCCTGTAACTGTATTCTACAACTGCTTTCTTATCTTCTATATATTGCTGTATGCTTGTTTCTTTAATCAATCACTTGTTCTCACATACTAGTACAAGGGTTCAACTGCCTCAACTTCCGCTGCACTACTCCAAGTCTCAAGTCTCTACAAGCTGGGACTTAGTCTCTGCAAAAGATCCTAAGGGCTTTTTCTCAGCCCAACATGGTATGAGAGCTGGTCAGAGATCAAACTCCCAGCAACTACGCTCCATCAACAAACTGCAACTCAACTCAATTCAACGACTTCATTGATTACAAGACATGGACAGCAAGGGCAAGAAAGCCTCTACGGGCTCACCCAGCGGCCAAGAAACTCAACACGGCAACTCTGGTCTGCACACCTCAGGATTGCAGACAGAGACCGGGACTGCTCAAGAAACAACAGGAAGAGTACCAGAGATGGTGACTCCGTCTCCCTCTTCAAGTGTGGACCCGAATCTCATGGAGAGATTCTTCAGCTTCATGTCACACTTCGACCAGCAACAGCAGACAAGGACACCTGCGCATTCAACACAGAGCAATGGAGGAAACATGGGATTAGCGCCGATGAGCCTCGACAACTCATCCTTCGGGCGACACAACCAAGCACCTACCTTTGCGCCTTATCATTCTTCACCGGGGACGTTCGAGTTCATGCCGCCCCGCGCCCAACCAACAGCAGCTGCATCACAACAAACACCAAACGAGATTCTCAGTCTTCAGCTCAATTCTCACACGTCATCAAGTTACAAACATCCTCACCGTTCAACGGACACGACTTCTTTACCTGGAGCTTCGAGTTTGAGCTGCTGATGGAGGCCGCGCATCTTCTGGGATACTTCAACGGGTCCCTGCCATTCCCAAGCAACGGCACTGGAAAGGAACAAGAGATCTTCACGTATCAGTCGCTACTGGCGTATACAGTCCTCCTGCGGAACCTGTCACCACAAGAGCAGCAGAGCATCAGAACGTATCGGAGTTATGGAAACTCCGCGGAACTCGCATGGCATCATCTCAAATGCCTCTACCAAGCAAACGACAGCGTGACACAAAGCAGACTCATGCAACAGCTGACAACAATACAGATGAAGACCGGGGAAAAGGCGATGCAGTATATGAGTCGCTGCCAGACCCTCCGCGACCGCCTGCTTCGGTGCGGAGGAACGATCACTGAAGAAAGCTTCGTGACACTTGTCCTCGCCGGGCTCGGGCCAGAATGGAGAACCACACGATCGCTTCTTCGCGCCCACGGAAGAATTCGGAGATGCACCTCTGCGCCGAGCTTCACGCTGAACAACAGGAGATGGATCTGTTCGAGGAAAGACAACCAAGGAAGCAACAGCAGTTAGTCTTCTACACTCAAAGAAGAAATGACAACAACTACAACCGACGCAGCAAGCAAGATCAACGCGACAACCGAGGACTCACCATCGTGCCGCCGTTCTGCCACAACTGCCAGACTTCCGGGCACTCCAAAGTCAACTGCAACCGCCCTCGCGTTTACCGTCAGCAGACCCACAAGTTGCTTCCACTCAAGCAAGTCCCCAAGGCGCTCTTCAACATCTGCACAACAACACCAAACATCATCAACTGCATGGTACACATCGACAACTGCGCACCCGATCACCACCCACTTACGCACCAGACGAAGAGGAATTCCCGCCGCCGCGCTCACAAGGACTTCAGGTCAACCCGACATACGCTGCGGTCGCCAACGCCGAACCCACCGGGCGAAACACCTGGTTCTTGGACAGCTGCTGCGGTCAACACATGTGCTCCTCGGGACGCTTCGTGCAACAGGAGAAACGACTCAACCGCGACGTCGTCATCACCGTCGCCAACAACGAAAACCTGAAGACAAACAGACAGGGCGTGGTTCAGTTACAATCAATGGAGACAATGTCATACTTCAGCTCAACAAGGTGCTCATTGTCGACAATCTGGGATACAACCTACTAAGCGTAAGCCAACTAATGGCCAAGGGGATTCACCTGGAGTGCGATCCTTACTCCAACGAGTTCCGGCTTTACCACGGGAAGGGCGGCCTCTTCATCGGTCGTGCCCTCCTGAAGTCCGGCGTCTTCGTGTTGGACTTCGTCCCCGACCGCGGAACTGCCGACAGCGATGGCATCGTATCATTCGCCGCCTGGACTCACCCGCCAGATCTTGATCCCGACTTCGACAGTGACGGCTTCTGGCACTCCAACACCATACCTGCAGCAGAGAGAACACGAGCATTAGCAGTTATCAGACAAGAAAGACAAGTACCCGCAAGCGTCCCAACAAAACCATCACCTGCAGTATCGGCAGCAGGACCCAGCCGAGTACCACCACCAGCGATCCGAGGACCGCCAACCGAAGCAGACCAACTTATGCCCGTCACACGAGAAGCTTGTCGAAGTCCCGCCTCAGTCGTCGCGTTCTTCTCCAACGCCGACATATACCACCGCTCCCCGGTCATCGGCTCCCGACGACATCTGGCACCAACGCTCGGGCACCCTGCAAATAGTACAATACTACAAACCATCCAAGCCGAAGTGTTAGAACGCAACGCCCTTCTAACAACGAGCGGCCAAGAACTTCGACGACCACGCGCACGGTGCTTCACGTGCCCCGAAGCAGATCTTCCTCATCAACCTTTCCCATCACATCATAATCCAAGCGCGCCTGCATTATGCACGATGGAAAAAGTCTACAGCGATATCTTGAACATGCCTCGAGACGACACGGAAGCCGACTTCAACTACGTCATCACGTTCGTCGATGCCGCAACAAGATACACTTGGCATTCAACCTCAAGACGCGCGATCAAGCCTTCGACGCCTTCACAACATGGCTTCCCATCGCCGAACGGAATCAGGAACCAAGCTCAAAAGCTTCCAGTCAGACGGTGCACTGGAATACCAGTCACAACGCTTCAGGACCTATCTGGCGGAAAGAGGAATCAGCGCCTGGTGTCCCTACCTACGCTCACCAACAGCAGGGGGTCGCAGAACGCATGAACCGGACCTTGCAGACGACGATGCGAAAACTGCTTCTGGGGATGAGACTGCCCAACACACTGTGGCCAGACGCGATGACACATGCAGTCCACCTGCACAACCTGTTGTCCTCGTCATCGCTCCCCAACAACGCATCACCGCACCTGCTGTGGACGGGAAAAAGGGGCAGCACAAAATTACTTCGAGTTTTCGGCTGCATGGTACAATACAGACCCCACACAGCTCGAGCAGGACGCTTCACTCAACGAGCTCGGTGGGGACTACACCTCGGCATCGCCAAACATTTTCACGCGTGGAAGATTCTCGACATACAAGACAAAAATACGGTGGCATCACGTGATGTTATCTTCTACGAGCGACTGACGCTGCAGCATTACCTGGACAACATTGCCAACTCAGACGACCCCACCGACGGCTTCGCGGGCCTTCGCTCCTTCGCTGACCATGCTGCCGAGGCTGACGCAGCAGAAGAAGACGTACCTGGAGCCTCGGAAGCTGCCGGACCACTCCCATTCTGTTCCGTACCTGTTCCACTCGATGAAGATAATCCCCTCGATAGCAACAACCTCGACACCTTTTACCACTTCGCTGACCAAGGTTACGCTACACCCACCCCGTCGACACGAATATTTCCGAACGCATCGGCCCAACTTCTTACCTGACCCAGAAGACGGTGACGAAGCAGCTTATTCCGGGAATGAAAATTCCCCTCGACACACACCCACGGGACTGCAGATCCTAGGCCTCTGGGTCTCCGTCCAGCATCCGCCGCCGCCTTCTCCGCGGAGCCTTCGACCTTGTCGCAGGCTCTGGGGGGGGAACATAAGGCGAAATGGAAGGAAGCGATGGAAAAGAGTTAAAAGCTCTGCAAGACCGGAAACATGGAAACTGGTACCTGCAACAAGCATCAACGGGAAGAACGTTCTCTCGGGGAAATGGGTGTACCGCATCAAGACCAACTCAGACGGCTCCATCGAACGATTCAAAGCTCGATGGGTCGTACGAGGCTTCGATCAACGATACGGAACCGACTACACAGAAACCTTCGCTCCAGTCTCCCGTCACACCTCATTACGCATCCTACTCGCCGTCGCGGCCACGAAGAACACTACCACTACGCAAATCGACGTCGCAAAGCGTTCCTGTACGCACCTGTGGACGCTGAGATCTTCGTCGAACAACCCCACGGATTCATCGACGACCCTTCAAAAGTATGCCGACTGGAAAAATCCCTATACGGGATCAAGCAAGCCCCACGGCTCTGGCAGCAGCACCTTCACGGCCGTCTCGCAAAAATCGGATTCCTACAACTGCCGCATGACCAAGGGATGTACCGACTGCAGAAGGGAAGAGAGTACGTCCTACTCATCGTCTACGTCGACGACCTGCTCTACATCGGCTCCACTACCGACATCGCTACCTGGTTCGAAGGGGAGCTGAAAGGGGACCTGACGCTCACGGTGTCCGACTCAGTGACCCAGTACTTGGGACTAAATATCGTCGAAGACAACTCGGCGTTCTACCTACACGCTGGAAAGTACGCAGGCACTGTCGCGAAGAAATTCGGACTAACACCGGCTACCGCCCAACTCCCTACCGCTACGGAAACAACAACAGCGCCTCCGCAAAACTCCCCGCGAAGCAAATCCAGGAGTATCAACAGAAGCTCGGCTGCCTACTATTTGCAGCAGTAACCTGCCGACCCGACCTGTCCTATAGTGCAAGTCAACTGGCGACGCATCTGAAGCAACCGGAACAGGAGGATCTCGAGGAGCTCAACCGGGCACTACTCTACTTCGTCTCCACGCCGACGATCGGACTTACCTACAGCAAAGCGACAACACCGTCCGTACAACTACTCGGATACGTCGACGCCGACCACGCGGGAGATAGGGAAAATCGACGATCTAGGACGGGCTACATCTACCGACTAGAACCCATCGGAACTATCTCCTGGCAGTCGAGCAAGCAGGAGTTAATCGCACTATCCTCGGCTGAAGCAGAGTATATCGCCCTTTGTACTGCGACCAAGGAAGGACTCTACCTACGGGAGTTACTCGAGGAAGCGAAGATCGCGACCCTGCCCGCCTTCTCACTCCTCTGCGACAACCAATCTGCGATCAAAATCGCGAACAAGGACGGCTTCGCCAACCGAACCAAGCACATCGCCCTGCGGTACTTCTTCGTCAAGGATGAAATCGCGAAGGGGAGACTTCAACTCAGTTACTGCCCGACGACAGAAATGGCCGCAGACTATTTGACGAAGAAATTGGCGAAGCAAAATTCGACTACTGCATGCTGCTGACCGGACAAACAAACGTCACCGATCCTGAACATCAGCACTCCAGAAACGAAGGGGAGTGTTGGAAATATCTCAAAGACTTAAGCGTTTCTGAAGTGTAACACTACACTCGAGGAAGATTACAGGGAGCACGCGAGTCAACGGAGGTTACACGAGGGGGCGGACAAAGAATGCGAAAGGACTCAAAGGTCGCAACTGGAGGTTGCGACTGACCGTTACAGCATCACGGATGGTAACCGAAGCGGCAATCGAGTCGCTGTGCGACTCGATAAACCGTTCCTGTAACTGTACTCTACAACTGCTTTCTTATCTTCTATATATTGCTGTATGCTTGTTTCTTTAATCAATCACTTGTTCTCACATACTAGTACAAGGGTTCAACTGCCTCAACTTCCGCTGCACTACTCCAAGTCTCAAGTCTCTACAAGCTGGGACTTAGTCTCTGCAAAAGATCCTAAGGGCTTTTTCTCAGCCCAACATGGTATGAGAGCTGGTCAGAGACCAAACTCCCAGCAACTACGCTCCATCAACAACCTGCAACTCAACTCAATTCAACGACTTCATTGATTACAAGACATGGACAGCAAGGGCAAGAAAGTCTCTACGGGCTCACCCAGCGCCCAAGAAACTCAACACGGCAACTCTGGTCTGCACACCTCAGGACTGCAGACAGAGACCGGGACTGCTCAAGAAACAACGGGAAGAGTACCAGAGATGGTGACTCCGTCTCCCTCTTCAAGTGTGGACCCGAATCTCATGGAGAGATTCTTCAGCTTCATGTCACACTTCGACCAGCAGCAGCAGACAAGGACACCTGCGCACTCAACACAGAGCAATGGAGGGAATATGGGATTAGCGCCGATGAGCCTCGACAACTCATCCTTCGGGCGACACAATCAAGCACCTACCTTTGCGCCTTATCATTCTTCACCGGGGACGTTCGAGTTCATGCCGCCCCGTGCCCAGCCAACAGCAGCTGCATCACAACAAACACCGAACGAAATCTTAAGTCTTCAGGCCAGTTCTCACACGTATCAAACTTCAGACATCCTCACCGTTCAACGGACACGACTTCTTTACCTGGAGCTTCGAGTTCGAGCTGCTGATGGAGGCCGCGCATCTTCTGGGATACTTCAACGGGTCCCTGCCATTCCCAAGCAACGGCACTGGGAAGGAACAAGAGATCTTCACGTATCAGTCGCTGCTGGCGTATACGGTACTCCTGAGAAACCTGTCACCACAAGAGCAGCAGAGCATCAGAACGTATCGGAGTTATGGAAACTCCGCGGAACTCGCATGGCATCATCTCAAATGCCTCTACCAAGCAAACGACAGCGTGACACAAAGCAGACTCATGCAACAGCTGACAACAATACAGATGAAGACCGGGGAAAAGGCGATGCAGTATATGAGTCGCTGCCAGACCCTCCGCGACCGCCTGCTTCGGTGCGGAGGAACGATCACTGAAGAAAGCTTCGTGACACTTGTCCTCGCCGGGCTCGGGCCAGAATGGAGAACCACACGATCACTTCTTCGAGCCCACGGAAGAATTTCGGAGATGCACCTCTGCGCCGAGCTTCACGCTGAACAACAGGAGATGGATCTGTTCGAGGAAAGACAACCAAGGAAGCAACAGCAGTTAGTCTTCTACACTCAACGAAGAAATGACAACAACTACAACCGACGCAGCAAGCAAGACAACGCGACAACGAGGGACTCACCATCGTGCCGCCGTTCTGCCACAACTGCCAGACTTCCGGGCACTCCAAGGTCAACTGCAACCGCCCTCGCGTTTACCGTCCAGCAGACCCACAAGTCGCTTCCACTCAAGCAAGTCCCCAAGGCGCTCTTCAACATCTGCACAACAAACACCAAACATCATCAACTGCATGGTACACATCGACAACTGCGCACCCGGATCACCACCCACTTACGCACCAGACGAAGAGGAATTCCCGCCGCCGCGCTCACAAGGACTTCAGGTCAATCCCGACATACGCTGCGGTCGCCAACGCCGAACCCACCGGGCGAAACACCTGGTTCTTGGACAGCTGCTGCGGTCAACACATGTGCTCCTCGGGACGCTTCGTGCAACAGGAGAAACGCCTCAACCGCGACGTCGTCATCACCGTCGCCAACAACGAAAACCTGAAGACAAACAGACAAGGCGTGGTTCAGTTACAATCATGGAGACAAACGTCATACTTCAGCTCAACAAAGTGCTCATTGTCGACAATCTGGGATACAACCTACTAAGCGTAAGCCAACTAATGGCCAAGGGGATTCACCTGGAGTGCGACTCCTACTCCAACGAGTTCCGACTTTACCACGGGAAGGGCGGCCTCTTCATCGGTCGTGCCCTCCTGAAGTCCGGCGTCTTCGTGTTGGACTTCGTCCCCGACCGCGGTACTGCCGACAGCGACGGTATCGTATCATTCGCCGCCTGGACTCACCCGCCGATCTTGATCCCGACTTCGACAGTGACGGCTTCTGGCACTCCAACACCATACCTGCAGCAGAGAGAACACGAGCATTAGCAGTTATCAGACAAGAAAGACAAGTACCCGCACGTGTCCAACAAAACCATCACCTGCAGTATCGGCAGCAGGACCCAGCCGAGTACCACCACCAGCGACACGAGGACCACCAACCGAAGCAGACCAACTTATGCCCGCCACACGAGAAGCTTGTCGAAGTCCCGCCTCAGTCGTCGCGTTCTTCTCCAACGCCGACATCTACCACCGCTCGCCCGGTCACCGCGCTCCCGACGACATCTGGCACCAACGTCTCGGACATCCTGCAAACAGCACGATACTTCAAACAATCCAAGCAGAAGTGTTAGAACGCAACGCCCTTCTGACGACGAGCGGCCAAGAACTTCGACGACCACGCGCACGGTGCTTCACATGCCCCGAAGCAGATCTTCCTCATCAACCTTTCCCATCCCATCACAATCCAAGCGCACCTACTTACGCTCCGATGGAAAAGGTCTACAGCGATATTTTAAACATGCCTCGAGACGACACCGAAGCCGACTTCAACTACGTCATCACGTTCATCGACGCCGCAACAAGATAGTCTGGCACTTCAATCTCAAGACGCGCGATCAAGCCTTCGAGCCTTCACAACATGGCTTCCCATCGCCGAACGAGAATCAGGAACCAAACTCAAGAGCTTCCAGTCAGACGGTGCACTGGAATACCAGTCACAACGCTTCAGGACCTATCTGGCGGAAAGAGGAATCAGACGCCTGGTGTCCCTGCCCTATGCTCACCAACAGCAGGGGGTCGCAGAACGCATGAACCGGACCTTGCAGACGACAATGCGAAAACTGCTTCTGGGGATGAGACTGCCAACCACTGTGGCCAGACGCGATGACACATGCAGTTCACCTGCACAACCTGTGTCCTCGTCATCGCTCCCAACAACGCATCACCGCACCTGCTGTGGACAAGAAAAAGGGGCAGCACAAAATTACTTCGAGTTTTCGGCTGCATGGTACAATACAGACCCCACACAGCTCGAGCAGGACGCTTCACTCAACGAGCTCGGTGGGGACTACACCTCGGCATCGCAAAACATTTTCACGCGTGGAAGATTCTCGACATACAAGACAAAAATACCGTGGCATCACGTGATGTTATCTTCTACGAGCGACTGACGCTGCAGCATTACCTGGACAACATTGCCAACTCAGACGACCCCACCGACGGCTTCGCGGGCCTTCGTTCCTTCGCTGACCTGCTGCCGAGGCTGACGCAGCAGAAGAAGACGTACCTGGAGCCTCGGAAGCTGCCGGACCACTCCCATTCTGTTCCGTACCTGTTCCACTCGATGAAGATAATCCCTCGATAGCAACAACCTCGACACCTTTTACCACTTCGCTGACCAAGGTTACGCTACACCCACCCCGTCGACACAAATTTTCAGAACGCATCGGTCCCAACTTCTTACCTGACCCAGAAGACGGTGACGAAGCAGCTTATTCCGGGAATGAAAATTCCCCTCGACACACACCCACGGGACTGCAGATTCTAGGCCTCTGGGTCTCCGTCCAGCATCCGCCGCCGCCTTCTCCGCGAGAGCCTTCGACCTTGTCGCAGGCTCTGGGGGGGGAACATAAGGCGAAATGGAAGGAAGCGATGGAAAAGAGTTAAAGGCTCTGCAAGACCGGAAAACATGGAAACTGGTACCTGCAACAAGCATCAACGGAAAAACGTCCTCTCGGGAAATGGGTGTACCGCATCAAGACCAACTCAGACGGCTCCATCGAACGATTCAAAGCTCGATGGGTCGTACGAGGCTTCGACCAACGATACGGAACCGACTACACAGAAACCTTCGCTCCAGTCTCCCGTCACACCTCATTACGCATCCTACTCGCCGTCGCGGCCACGAAGACACTACCACTACGCCAAATCGACGTCGCCAATGCGTTCCTATACGCACCTGTGGACGCTGAGATCTTCGTCGAACAACCCCACGGATTCATCGACGACCCCACGAAAGTATGCCGACTGACAAAATCCCTATACGGGATCAAGCAAGCCCCACGGCTCTGGCAGCAGCACCTTCACGGCCGTCTCGCAAAAATCGGATTCCTACAACTGCCGCATGACCAAGGGATGTACCGACTGCAGAAGGGAAGAGAGTACTGTCCTACTCATCGTCTACGTCGACGACCTGCTCTACATCGGCTCCACTACCGACATCGCTACCTGGTTCGAAGGGGAGCTGAAAGAGGACCTGACGCTCACGGTGTCCGACTCAGTGACCCAGTACTTGGGACTAAATGTCGTCGAAGACAACTCGGCGTTCTACCTACACGCTGGAAAGTACGCAGGCACTGTCGCGAAGAAATTCGGACTGACACCGGACTACCGTCCCGACCCCTACCGCTACGGAAACAACAACAGCGCCTCCGCAAAACTCCCCGCGAAGCAAATCCAGGAGTATCAACAGAAGCTCGGCTGCCTACTATTCGCAGCAGTAACCTGCCGACCCGACCTGTCCTATAGTGCAAGTCAACTGGCGACACATCTGAAGCAACCGGAACAGGAAGATCTCGAGGAGCTCAACCGGGCACTACTCTACTTCGTCTCCACGCCGACGATCGGACTTACCTACAGCAAAGCAACAACACCGTCCGTACGACTACTCGGATACGTCGACGCCGACCACGCGGGAGATAGGGAAAATCGACGATCCAGGACGGGCTACATCTACCGACTAGAGCCCATCGGAACTATCTCCTGGCAGTCGAGCAAGCAGGAGTTAATCGCACTATCCTCGGCTGAAGCAGAGTATATCGCCCTTTGTACTGCGACCAAGGAAGGACTCTACCTACGGGAGTTACTCGAGGAAGCGAAGATCGCGACCCTGCCCGCCTTCTCACTCCTCTGCGACAACCAATCCGCGATCAAAATCGCGAACAAGGATGGCTTCGCCAACCGAACCAAGCACATCGCCCTACGGTACTTCTTCGTCAAGGATGAAATCGCGAAGGGGAGACTTCAACTCAGTTACTGCCCGACGACAGAAATGGCCGCAGACTATTTGACGAAGAAATTGGCGAAGACAAAATTCGACCACTGCATGCTGCTGACCGGACAGACAAACGTCACCAGATCCGAACATAACAGCACTCCAGAAACGAAGGGGAGTGTTGGAAATATCTCAAAGAACTTAAGCGTTTCTGAAGTGTAACACTACACTCGAGGAAGACTACAAGGGAGCACGCGAGTCAACGGAGGTTACACGAGGGGGCGGACAAAGAATGCGAAAGGTCGCAACTGGAGGTTGCGACTGACCGTTACAGCATCATGGATGGTAACCGAAGTAGCAATCGAGTCGCTGTGCGACTCGATAAACCGTTCCTGTAACTGTACTCTACAACTGCTTTCTTATCTTCTATATATTGCTGTATGCTTGTTTCCTTAATCAATCACTTGTTCTCACATACTAGTACAAGGGTTCAACTGCCTCAACTTCCGCTGCACTACTCCAAGTCTCAAGTCTCTACAAGCTGGGACTTAGTCTCTGCAAAAGATCCTAAGGGCTTTCTTTGGCCCAACATGGTATGAGAGCTGGTCAGAGACCAAACTCCCAGCAACTACGCTCCATCAACAACCTGCAACTCAACTCAATTCAACGACTTCATTGATTACAAGACATGGACAGCAAGGGCAAGAAAGTCTCTACGGGCTCACCCAGCGCCCAAGAAACTCAACACGGCAACTCTGGTCTGCACACCTCAGGACTGCAGACAGAGACCGGGACTGCTCAAGAAACAACGGGAAGAGCACCGGAGATGGTGACTCCGTCTCCCTCTTCAAGTGTGGACCCGAATCTCATGGAGAGATTCTTCAGCTTCATGTCACACTTCGACCAGCAGCAGCAGACAAGGACACCTGCGCACTCAACACAGAGCAATGGAGGGAATATGGGATTAGCGCCGATGAGCCTCGACAACTCATCCTTCGGGCGACACAATCAAGCACCTACTTTTGCACCTTATCACTCTTCACCGGGGACGTTCGAGTTCATGCCGCCCCGTGCCCAGCCAACAGCAGCTGCATCACAACAAACACCGAACGAAATCTTAAGTCTTCAGGCACAGTTCTCACACGTAATTAAACTTCAGACATCCTCACCGTTCAACGGACACGACTTCTTTACCTGGAGCTTCGAGTTCGAGCTGCTGATGGAGGCCGCGCATCTTCTGGGATACTTCAACGGGTCCCTGCCATTCCCAAGCAACGGCACTGGGAAGGAACAAGAAATCTTCACGTATCAGTCGCTGCTGGCGTATACGGTACTCCTGAGAAACCTGTCACCACAAGAGCAGCAGAGCATCAGAACGTATCGAAGTTATGGAAACTCCGCGGAACTCGCATGGCATCATCTCAAGTGCCTCTATCAAGCAAACGACAGCGTGACACAAAGCAGACTCATGCAACAGCTGACAACAATACAGATGAAGACCGGGGAAAAGGCGATGCAGTATATGAGTCGCTGCCAGACCCTCCGCGACCGCCTGCTTCGGTGCGGAGGAACGATCACTGAAGAAAGCTTCGTGACACTTGTCCTCGCCGGGCTCGGGCCAGAATGGAGAACCACACGATCACTTCTTCGAGCCCACGGAAGAATTTCGGAGATGCACCTCTGCGCCGAGCTTCACGCTGAACAACAGGAGATGGATCTGTTCGAGGAAAGACAACCAAGAAAGCAACAGCAGTTAGTCTTCTACACTCAACGAAAGAAACGACAACACCTACAATCGACGCGGCAAGCAAGAACGCGACAACAGGGGACTTACCTTCGTGCCGCCGTTCTGCCACAACTGCCAGACTTCCGGGGCACTCCAAGGTCAACTGCAACCGCCCTCGCGTTTACCGTCCAGCAGACCCACAAGTCGCTTTCCACTCAAGCAAGTCCTCCAAGGCGCTCTTCAACATCTGCACAACAAACACCAAACATCATCACTGCATGGTACACATCGACAACTGCGCACCCGGCTCACCACCCACTTACGCCCAGACGAAGAAGAGCTCCCGCCACCGCGCTCACGAAGGACTTCAAGGTCAATCCGACATACGCTGCGGTCGCCAACGCCGAACCCACCGGGCGAACACCTGGTTCTTGGACAGCTGCTGCGGTCAACACATGTGCCCTCGGGACGCTTCGTGCAACAGGAGAAAACGCCTCAACCGCGACGTCGTCATCACCGTCGCCAACAACGAAAACCTGAAAGACAAACAGACAAGGCGTGGTTCAGTTACAATCATGGAGACAAACGTCATACTTCAGCTCAACAAAGTCCTCATTGTCGACAACTCTGGGATACAACCTACTAAGCGTAAGCCAACTAATGGCCAAGGGATTCACTGGAGTGGCTCCTACTCCAACGAGTTT